>CM021735.1:44279837-44375952 GCA_011075105.1 Heteronetta atricapilla
TGCATCACTTGTTTGTACATATTATTATTATTATTATTATTATTATTTTCTCTCTTAAATAAACTGTCTTTATCTCAACCCACAGGCTTCACTTTCCCGTTTCTCTCCCCCATCCCAGAGAGGGAGTGGGTAGGGTGAGCGAACGGCTGTGTGGTGTTTAGCTGCCGGCTGGGTTAAACCACAACAACATATAACTATTTTCTTATATATAAAATACATGTACTTGTATGAAATTTTGTTTTCTTATGAAATTGTGCATATAGTTGATGATTGCACTCCAAAGTCAAAACATTTTGCATACAAACTTTAAAATTTTGCACTTTAAATTCATTAAATCCAGTTTGAATAGAGTTCTCTGAACTAGTATAAACTACAGACTTGCCGGAAAGAAACAGTGTTAAATGTTAAGCAATAATAGTATATGTATATAAGAAGCGTGGCTGTGGACAGCAGCTTCATGGAGGTAATTCAACATTTTGGTATTACTTACAATTAAGTTGGATGGTTTAAATCAGAAAACATGCAGCAATGTAAACCTGGGTTAAGTGTACCATTCATTACCTGGAGCACTTACAGCTGTCTGTGGCATTTCAAATGGAAAATGGAATCCAAGTAAGCCAAAACTACTGACTTAAAGATGATATTTAAGATAATGAATAGAAATTGATACAGTCCTATTATATTATAAATTAGATGTGGGAGAAGAGAGAGTGAGTGACCCACCTTTTACTGATACCATAAACAAAGACGGTCATGACTTGAGTTCTGTGCAGTAATGTTTCCACCTTATGATAGGTTTTAGAGGGATCTGTTGTCTAGCTTTAGATATTGCTATTCATAAACATTGAAAAGATACAAATTGTCTATCAAGGAGAGAAAATCATGCAGTGATGAGGAAGAGGACAAAGTGAATGAAGAATAATATTTATTATTCATATATAGCATGCCATCTGAAAATATTAATTAGGGCGCCCTTCTTTTCTGAGGTAAAACAAAGTTTTGGAGGATTTTTAAAATAATGAAGTAACTGAAGAAGGGTCAGTATTTTAACTTTCCTTTATGCCTATAGAATTTCTTTGCATTTATATTTTTCTGTTGAATTCTGTATGAGGTTTTTCTCAAAACCTTTAAGAATTATATAACAACCTCCCCCCCCCTTATTGATTTTGTTATTAAAAGAAGTCCTTTGCAAACAAACAAACAACAACAACAAAAAAAACAAGTATGCTGATTAGATGTTGCACTTTCATTAGATTCTAGATATTTATTAGATTAATCAGTCATATCTGAGCATGTGCTTGGTAAACTTGCATATTTACAGTTATATGCAAAGGTTAATTGCAAAACTATGCCTTGTTAACTAATGGATCTTACCTCCTCTAGGTTTTTCATTAATCTTACAGAAATTATTCTTGATAGATGTAGAAATGCATGTCCCTCTATCATTGAAGTATATGTTTACAATGTAATTAAATATGTGCTCTTCTTTGAAACTGTAATCTCTGGTTAAAACAGTACTTGCAAGGTCTTTGCTCTAAAATTGCTAGATGAATATTAAGATGAATAATTAAGATAATTAAGATGAATATTAAGGATTTATAAAGTTATCAAGTGATATGGACAGCTGTCTGCTATTACCTTGACAGATCCATGAATTACACTCTCTAATGTGACAGTCTGAAAATAGTTTAAATTAACTGGTATTAACCTTAGATGCTAAACTGGTAAAGATTTGCAGCATGCATATAAATAAAGAACTATTTCCAGTTCATAAACTAGCTAGTGCATATATCTGCAGATGAATTTTGTATCCCTTTGTATGAACTGTATCCCTCTGCATGAATTAACTGTTTGGTTTTTTGTTTGTTCCTAAGACAAGCTTTCTAGATAAATGAAAATTTTTTAGTGTCAGAAATAAAACATCAATTTCCATGCAAGAAACAAATCTAGTCTATGTATTATGGTTTATGTCATTTTTAGAGCTGACTAAAGGATTAAGATACAAACCTGTACACTATCTCATGCAATTAATAGAGAAATTGACATCAACAGGGAAAACAGGTTCCGTTAATGAAGGTGGTTTTGAATAATATGTAACCTGGAATCTATCCTAAATGCTAGCCTGATGATTTGAATTGTAAGAGGTAATCATAAGCCATTTGTTCACTTGGAGGTCTGATACACTATTGGTGCCACAGATGAAAAACAGCAAAAGTGCCCTTGACACACATGTATTCCATAAATTTTTAAGTACAGAAGATAAACATCTCTATCTACATACTTGTTGACTACAGTCTCTCTGTACAGAAACCAACCAACCAACCAAAAATATATGCAAAAAATTGAGCTCATAGCTTTTGTAATCAAAGCTGTTAAATATTGACATGTCAGTATTTGTGTTAAATGGCACATGTAAATGATTCCAGAAAGAACAGTACATAGTTCCAAGCTATCTATTCTATTTCTTTGTCTAAAGATCAATTTTTTATTATTGTTATTACTCTTATTATTGTTAGAGTTCTCAAAGTCAGTCCAGGCTTTGAGCAACCTGATCTAGTGGGATGTGTCCCTCCCTGCCCATGGCAGGAGGGTTGGAACTAAATGCTAAAAAGCTAGGTGACCTTTAAGGTCCCTTCCAATCCAAACCATTCTATGATTCTATGACTCTAACCCTTCTCTCTCTGTTTAGGTATCTTTCTCTCTTCTTTCTCTCTCTTGCTCTCAATTCTTCTCTCCCCCTTGTCCTTGTATGTTCTTTCTCCTCATCATATTTATCTTTGCCTCCTACCTCCTTCCTCTTGCTTCTCCTTTCTCTGTTGTGGTCTCTTTTCTTTCACTCTCACTCTCTTTCTCCATCTTCTCCCTTCTCTCTTTTCTTTTTCTCTCTCCTCTTCTCTCATCTTCTTTCTCCATTCTTCTCTGCTGTTCTCTCCTCTTGCCCGCTTTCTCCCCTCAGTTCCTTTTTCCCTCTCTTTCTTTTTTGCTCCTTCCCTCACCACTCTCTCTTGATCTCACCCTTCTGTCTCTTTCCGCTCATCTCTTCTCTCTTTCACTTCTTTTTCTCTTTCTCTCTTCTCTTTCTTTCTCTGGCTGCCTTTTCTCTTTCTCAATTTTCTCCCATTTTTGAATTCTCTGTGTAATTTCTCTTCCCATAGTTAACTCATTGTTAACTATGGGAAGTTTCTCTTCCCATAGTTAACACATTGTCTTAGCTGGCGATAATCTCTGTCTTCCAGTATCAACAAGTATTCAAAGTTGCATAATGGAAAATGCCAAGTAAACCTAATAGTACCCAGTGCTATTGGCTTATACTACAGTTGCCCAGTCTTCTAGAGTCTGAATTACACATCATGTTTAATTTAGATTTCATGTTATCCCCACTATTACTCAGGTTCTTTAGGACAGTATAAAAGCTGTGTCTAAGCTAAAGGAAAAAGAAGAATGTCAAAATATATTTTCAGATGGTAGAAATGTGTAAAACACCAAAAGGCCAGAGTCAAAACAGCCTGTTCAACTTAAATGTCCTAAATAATACTTACTGTATTCCAGGAAAACACAGAGCTCTTCCTATATAGCTCTGATTAGTGTGCACTGCATGACATGCTTATTGTCAAGTCAATCAAGTGTACTTTGCTTCCTAAAACCGAAGAAGTAAATTTATTTTATTACTCATGTTAGTTTTTGGCAAGTATGAAATACATTCACTCCTTCTTCAAGGATCAACAATGCTTGTGTTTTGCATGTATATTTACAAAGTCTATGCCCTTGTGTGCATTTTTCCACTTAAAAGAAGAATTTGTTATACTTGAGTAGGTTTGTGTTGTGTGTATTTGAAACTATGATAACACATTTACTTTTAAGCTTCAGGTTATTTACATTTCTGAAAGTAGAATATGTTAGAATCTTTTCTTTACAACTCAAATTCTAAATGAAAATCAATATTTTAAAATTTCTGTTGAGGTAATTAGCAATCTTTAATTTTGTATGTAATTATAAATGTTTAATAGATTGCCAATAAAAATATGAAAAATTCATAGTCATAACCTGATTAAAGGAAAATATATACAGACTCAGAAATGTCATCCCATTTTCTATTAGAAAGTTGAATAAAAATCTTAAAAAAATTAATATAGTTATCTATGAGGAGAGAAATTAATCACAATATATATATATATATTGGTCTTCTCTATCTAAAACAAAGCTTATGATTGACAGTGAGTGAGATCATTTCTCTGTGTGTTTTCTGTGTTTTAGTTAATAACTTGTATAGAAAGAAATCAGGAATGATTTTTTTTTTTTTTTTCTGTCCTATGCAATAGCTTTGAATAGGAGGTGACAGTCATTTAACCTGTGGATTTTCATCATATTCTCTATGTAAACTCTCACAATTGTGCCTTACATCTGGAAGTAATTTGTAGTATCCATTTATCTATATATCACTTCTTTAAATTTTTCATTTTCACCGGTAGTATTATTTTGTTAATGTTCATTTTAAGTTCTTTCATTTTTAAGACTTCTTTAGTTTTGTATTTTCTAACTCCCTCTCACCTTCCATCCCCCAAGAACACTCCTCCCTACCATCCCTATATCTCCTCACTGCAATCGATAATGAACGTGTACTCCCATCTGTTCAGAAAGAACAGAGGCCAGACCAGATGTGACCTGTGATTTACCAAATGGGAAGCAAACACAAGGAATGCTGTCTGCCATCTGTTGATGCAGAAACCAGTAGAGCTGGACTGGCATTTCAGCAGAGCACTCCCACTGGGAAACTGTAAAGGAAGCTAATCTGTTTCATTTTTATCCCCCTTTCTGACCTGACAGTTCCTCTGCGTGAAGATTATCTTGCAATGAAGCTGTAAGGTTCATGTCTAACTGACTGACTTCTAGGGAAAATAAAAGGAGATTTTTTTATAGTTTATATTTCTCTCAGAGACAGCAGTACAGAGATGATACTTCTCTCTACAGCAAACTGATACCTGAAGCTGCTCTCTGAAACGGGTAGGGCAAACAAAGCCTCTGGTTTTCCTTCCTCTCCTATTCCCTTTGTTTCAGTGCACATGAAAGGATCCTGAGAGTGTCAAAGGAAATTAAGCAGGTGTTAGCAACAGCTACAAAGAAAGATCCTCATCTGCATTTCATTCTACTCCTAAATTATTCCACCAACGAACATATGTTTTCAGTTTTAAAAGACGAAATGCATAACATAGGGAGTGCTCCTTGTGGCACTACCTTAGCTTAATCTAAAAGGATCTGTATATTTTTATGTGCTGATGATGCAGACTTTTAAGATACGAGTTGAAAACTGGAGGATGGTTTGAAATTATTCAAAATATACTTGATAATAAACTATTAAAAGTCATCCATATCTGGACACTTTTTTTTTTTTTTTAATTCATTTATTTATTTATAATTTAGTCAGCAGTCTAGCTTTAGTTAAGCTCACAACTTAAGCAGGACAGAGACTGAAAACATTTTAAAGGACAATAGTGCTTTCAGTGCTTGTTGTGTTTCTTTTCTGTGATTTAGATAAACTGAAGCACTATGGAACCAAAAGAGACTTCTATCCACCTCTTTTCACTTTGTGTGATCAGAGAAGCAATGAAGTTAATTCCCTTTCAGAAACCAGTTTTCTACTTCTAAGTTGTATACAGACAGTTTTATTGTAATGCAATGGATTCTAAACTCAAGATATTCTCTGCCAGGGCTGCTACCTGCTATTGTTGGCTTAATAACTATATTTTGAAATGCTGCAGCCAGAGGATTCTTACACTTCAAGTTCTTTGAAGATATTTTTAATACTTTGTGCAGACTGAATGTAATGTTTCACCCTGATATAATTATTCCTACATCACTATATTGTTTTATAGATAGCAACTCATGCACATTGCATTTGTTTAAATTAGCTAGAGAAAGCATATTTAGAGAAGAGAAGGATCTTTGGTAACGATGTTTACAGCTTTGTGGTGTTTTTGTTGTCGTCCCTCCTGCCCCCTCCATCCCCTCCTTAAACTTACTTCAGTATCTCTAAACGATTAGGAGGTCTACAGCAAGTTCAGATTTGACACTCAAATATTCATCTTCCCTGTTCAGGAGACATGCATCAAAATGATTGACTCCCTCTTTGTATAGTGTAGAAGGAGATGTCAGGTAGGTGTGAGGGGGAAGCTAAGCAGTATTCCTCAAACCATTTCTGAAGTACATAAAAAGATGCCATTTTAAACTACTTACTGATCAATCTCTAGGGATCTGTCTTGTGGTTTCCTTTGAATCTCCTTTGTTCCCCTCTTACGTTTTCCTTCTCTGACACTGAGAGCAGAATACTTGAAATGCTGTGTCAGAGAATAATGTTTTTGCCAAAAGATAAATATGTTTTCTTCTGCCCTGTTTCTGTGTTGAAAAGCAGTGATATGTCATTAGCAAGCACACTACCAAAGCAACTTCAGTAAAGGCAGAAGACTTTACAAATGGGAATTAATGTCAAAAAGAAAATGATCTTTTGATATTCTCAGCATTCATAATGTATAGCAATCTGTCTCTAGGAGGGGCTGGGAATCAACTAAGCATGAATGATGTATAGGAAGGTGGAATATGACCTTAACAAGTTGTATCATCTTGTCTTGATGTATCCATCTGTTTCATACAAAGCATTTTCTGATAATGTGGTAAAGAGGTAGATATGATTTCCAAGAGAACAGTCAGTATGGTCCTCTGTCTTCTTGGACCTGAAAAGTTTAATCCAGGTTGCCTGGGAGGTAAGTAATAAAACATTTTATCCGAGGCAAGTGCAAAGATACTCATAAACCCAAAGGTTAATCACTGCACCAAAAGAACAGATGAAGGAGACAGGGCAGTTTTATGTCTCAGTGTGATGTCTTTATTAATCATGATGCCCATTTGCTTTAAATATGCCCCATGTATTTTCTTTTGAAAGCCAAAATAGACAGATAGAGATTGGAAAGACAGGGGAAGAAATAGAAGGCCGATACTATCGCTTGCTAAAATGTTCTGCCTTTCTGTATGGCATGTTCAGGAAATGGCATTATAGCAAGAACATATTTTAATTCAGTGACTGACCAAATATTAATTTGACTAGATAATGTTTCATATTACTCTCTCTGTCTCTCATCTTGGCTCCATGACAGTAGTTTGGTGCTGGTGAAATTTTATATCGATAACACTAAAGACTGAAGCTTTTCATTATCCCAAGGATGGGTATCTTGTAGACACTGCCTCAAAAGTGAAAGGATCATTTCCTCATAAGGATGGGAGGCAAAACATAGAATAACAAAGAAATAGTCACTGCTTCTCATTTCATCTCCCTCGAAAATAAATCCATAAATAACTCAACAGATAAAAACACACACTTTCTCCTGTGTGAGCTGTCAGAAATAAGAAAGGAAATTTGAAAGGTTACAGGTTAAGGTAACCCAAACTGAAGAGATATTGTCTGGATGATTATAAAGGTAATATATATATATATATGTATATATATATATATATATATATACACACTATACCATACTGATGGTAAGACATGCTTAGATAATGGGTAGAAAAATGCTTGGACCATCAGGATTTAGTGGTTCAAGTTTGGACAGGTGGCCAGTTACAATGGCATTTCTCAGGGGGTGATGGTGAGGCCAATACTATTTAAAATTGGCATTAGCAGCCTGGACAGTGGGATGGACTGTATCTTCAGCAAATTCATGTGAGGTATCAAAATGCCATTCAGGAGATAACCCGGAGAAATTGACTAAACAAAACTTCTCAGAAGTTCAAAAAAAGCAAATGCAGTGTGGTTACTCCACACTGAATAACAGAGTTACTCCACACAACAGTACAGGCCTGGGATTGACTGGCAGGAAAGTTCCAGGAGTTGGACTCAATGATTCTTGTGGGTCCCTTCCAACTAGGGATATTCTATGATCCTATGATCCTACCTTTGTTTAAAAAGATATAGGAGTCCCGATGGAAAAAAATTGTACATAGATCAGAAGTTAGCTCTTGCACTATTGAGGACTAATCACAAGAATGCAGCCAGCAGATCAGGAGGAGTGATTATTTCTCCTTCTCTGGTTCTTAGAGGCCAAATTTGGAGTTCTGTATAAAATTTTAAGGTTATCAGTACAAGGAAGACACTGACAGACTGGAGTGAGTCAGTGGAATGCCACCAAGATGTTAAGGGGACAAGAGCAGCTGACAAATGAGCTGTTTGCTCAGACTGAAGAAGAAAAAATTAAATGAGAATCTAATGTCTACCTTCATCTGACTAATTGGAGGATAAAGAAAACACGGAGTCAGACTGTCTTTGAAAATGTACGTGAAATGGACAAAATGTAATAAACAATATTCAGATCAGATATAAAGAAGCAATCATGAGAGTAGTAAAGCAGTGGAACATGTTGCTCAAAGAGGCTCTTAAGTCTCCACATTTGGAGGCCTTCAAAACTTGACAAAACACCATTTAACCTGAGTTAACTTGAAATAAATATTCAGCTTTGCAGATAGTGCTGTTTTGAACATGTATTTGGACTAGATTTCCAAAGGTAGAACCTAAATTGTACCAGGATTCCACTATTCAATGACTCCTTTCTATTCCTTATCTTCCTACAAAGAAGATTACAGCAAATCATAGAATCATAGAATATCCCGAGTTGGAAGGAACCCATAAGGATCATCGAGTCCAGCTCCTGGCACCACACAGATGATTATATCTCTCTTGCACTGAAGTGTAAGACATACTTTTTGATTATTATGACAGATTTCTTAAAACCAGCATTTTATGCTGTTGTGCTAATAGTAAATAGGCTGTGCAATGTCAAAGACTACATACATATCTATGTAAATAAAATATAGGGGAAAAAAAAAAAAAAAAAGATTTGATCATATAGTGCTCTGGTTTTTTTTTGGTTGGTTGGTTAGTTGGTTTTGTTTTTTTTTAAGGGTCTAGCATTCTAAATACAAACAAATAAATACAAATTTAAATAAAAACTATTGTGTTCAATATAATTCTTAAATATAGCCTTGTATGCCAAGACTGGTACCTGAATTTGAGACACTCTATTTCACATTGAAATGAGGACTTTGCATGTATGTATTGTAACCAGAAGGTCTAAATACAGTCATGTCATGATTCTTGGTTTCTGCTTTTTGGTATATATTAAAAAATAAGGTTCAGCTACCTCTTTTTGTTCTTTTGAATCTATATAGAAATCCTTCTGAACAAAATTTAGAATCCATAATCTGTAACATTCACCATGTACCTAATCTAAGTTTAGGCTGTTCCTCTGAGAGAGGAATATTTGCCCTTTCGCGTTATGTAGCTACTGTAAACAGCCATAGGCTGTTTGAAGGAGAAAACATTTAGGATGATTTTGTATTTTAATATAACCATTACAAATAGCTCCATTCTTTTTTCTTCTTCTTTTGAATTTAGTAATATTTTGCTCATGTGCTAGAAAACAATTTCATTTATTTCCTCCAATATGAGAAAAACATGAGACTGCGGGTCTCATTTTCAGCACTGGCCTGGAACAGGATTTGAGTTACAGCAGTTCATAAATGACTTCATTTATATTTTATGTTTCTACATTGAATGGATCCAGCAGTCTCTTCGGGGAAAAGTTAGAAAACAGTCTCAGATGTGTTACCCCAAGCTTATTACATTATCGGCTTTGTGGTTCAATGTCATAACAAAAAATTGAAAATAACCAGTCTGAATACTTTAATTTGGTTTATTTTTAAATAAATAATTTGCATTGTAGATTTTAAAAGTTTTTTTTTTGAATGTATAGAAAAATGTTCTCATAGATACAGAAATTGGAAAATGCATTGAATAAAATGGAACTTGAGAGTTTTACTGAATATAATTACTTTTTCCTGTATTCTGTGGTTTGAAAAGAATATACTTTTCAATACATTTAATAAGGGAGAATATGCAATTCTGATACTGTTAGAAATTAGAGATTTTCTTTTCATATTAATAATAAATATTAGAAGACAATTAAATGATTGCACCTTTCTTTCTTTTTTTTTTTTTTTTCTCTACAATTCACAGTCAAAACATTTTTCTAACTTAAGGGCAGAAATCTGGGAGAAATAGGAAAAATAAGAGCATCTTTATTTGGATTACAATTAAAGGAGGGAAAAAATGGTGTATATAAATCCTTTGGGAAAAAATATATAAATTACTAAGTCCAAACAGAGTTGTTAAGTATGCTTACTCATATATTTGAAATTACTTCTAACAATGTCTAAAGTACAGCTGCACAGGAAAGGAGTGGGACCTCATCAGGAACCATCTAAAAATGGATTTACAAAAGAAACTTTTAAATACATTTCTGTTCTAAACCAATTACATAAAGCACCTCTGTGATAAACCGAGGGTGTCTCCAAAAGGCAATTACTCTGATCTATCTTGGAAGAGAATTCAAAACAGTCCAAAACCATACCTTAGGCTTGACTGAATTGTGCTTTTGAGATGTTTTTCTCTCCATTCACTATAGAAGTAACCTGTATGGCTGTATAAAACTAGATAGCTTAAATTAGGTAAATTGGAACACATCTGAGGTGTTGGTTGCTGTCTTTCTCATTTACTTAATTTTCTAGTTAAAAATCTTGGATGGTCCAATTGATAAATATTTTGAGATGCATTACCTTATATGTGTTCTAGAATAACACAAGTATATTAATGCATATTAATGTTGCTACCAACAATTTTTGAAATGTTCTAGCCCTTAAATGAGGATGTTTTTAATGTTAAGGCACTGGATTCAAGAGAGCTCAATGTAAATTTTCATCTGTGCCATATCAGGTTCATATAACCTTTATATAACTTGTTAACTCAGAGGTCAAAGGTGTGACCTTTGATATAGAATCATAAAATAATAGAATATTGTGAGTTGGAAGGGACCCACAAAGATTATCAAGTCCAACTCCTGGCACCACACAGGTCTACCCAAAAATTCAGACCATATGACTACGAGCACAGCACAAACATTTCTTATACTCTGACAGGCTTGGTGTCATGACTACATCCCTGGGGAGCCTGTTCCAGTGTGCAACAAATAGGAATATTACATACTACAATAGGAATATTACATGTTCATGTCCTTAAAGTTTGGACTCCTGTGTTCAACAGTGTATGATGCATACATTTTTAGAGTACACACAGCCTAAAAACCTAGTATTCTTGACTCTGATTTGGGTTGAAATGTCCTGTTAACATAATGTAGATAATGCAGTCATTATCGACATAAAAATTAAAATGTCACAAATAATAACACTCTTAAATTGACAACTATGTTCATTTAAAATAAACAGAAAAGAGAAAATCTTTATTTGCCAACATCTTGTGAATATAAAAGAGTTATTAATAATAATATAAATTGAAAATTTCTAAGAGGCATTGAGTTTTTCCTTTTCTCTTCCAGTGCAAAACTGGATTGTGACTGTCTGCATCAGTGGACAGGTGATATTACTGGAGCCTCACATTTTACTTCTGCACACATTGTAAACATGATTTTCATGCTGCTAGCCCTGTCTGAAGTGACTGGTACCCAGAGTACTTGCCAAAACTGTCACCTCAAATTTCAACAAGTCTCAAGAAAGTCAAAGAGGCAGCTGTTAATGCCCTGACAAAGGGAACTTTCTTTTATTTCAAACAGGAAATACAATTCTCTTGATAAATGCCAACATGGTCAATGGATTTGGTAGTTGATCCTGATAAATATACACATCTCACCTATCACCTCATTTCACCTCCCTGACTTCCTGGCTGTTTCATTTACAGCCTTCACACAGACCAGATTTTGCACCTTCTATCATAACACAGACAACGTTCAAACAACTGTTGAATTAATTTCTGTAAAACTTCAGGTTTTCTGACATTTCAGAATATCCATCTTCTCAATGACACATCCAGACATACACTGGATTTATTTACTTATTTATTTGTCTTTGTTTTCTACCTTAAAACACCATGGTTATTGTGCTTTTGAATTTGATTTACAATTTTTGGTAATCAAATTAATAGTTATAAAGCCTTTAAAGTAAGACCAAACCATGAGCAGCCAGTTTCCTGAGGAGAATGCTGTGGGGAACAGGGTCAAAAGCCTTACTGAAGTCAAGGTAGACCACAATCACAGCCTTCCCCTCATCCACTAAGCGTGTCACCTTGTCATAGAAGGAGATCAGGTTCGTCAAGCAGGACCTGCCCTTCATAAACCCATGCTGACTGGGCCTGATTGCCTGCTTGCCCTGCAAGTGCCGCATGATGACTCTCAAGAGGATCTGCTCCATGAGCTTCCCTGGCACTGAGGTCAAACTAACAGGCCTGTAGTTCCCCGGCTCTGCCCTCCGGCCCTTGTTGTAGATGGGCGTCACATTTGCTAGCCGCCAGTCAGCTGGGACCTCCCCCGATAGCCAGGACTGCTGATAAATGATGGATAGGGGCTTGGCCAGCTCCTCTGCCAGTTCTCTCAGTACCCTCGGGTGGATCCCACCCGGCCCCATCAACTTGCGCACATCCAAGTGCCGTAGCAGGTCACCAACCAGTTCTTCATGGATGGTGAGGGCCACATCCTGCTCCCCATCCCCTTCCACCAGCTCAGGGTACTGGGCATCCAGAGAACAATTGGTTTTGCTGCTACAGACTGAGGCAAAGAAGGCATTAAGCACCTCAGCTTTTTTTTCATCTCTGGTAACTAAGTTTCCCCCTGCATCCAGTAAAGGATGGAGATTCTCCTTAGTCCTCCTTTTTGTGCTGATGTATTTATGAAAACATTTTTTGTTGTCTTTAAAAGCAGTAGCCAGATTGAGCTCCAGGTGAGCTTTGGCCTTTCTAATTTTATCCCTGCACCACCTCACAACATCTTTATGGTACCCCTGAGTGGCCCGCCCTCTTTTCCAAAGATTATAAACCCTCTTTTTTCTCCTAAGCTCGAGCCGCAACTCTCTGTTCAGCCAGGCCGGTCTTCTTCCCCGCCGGCTCGTCTTTGGGCACGTGGGGACAGACCGCTCCTGCGCCATTAAGATTTCTTTCTTGAAGAGCGCCCAGCCTTCCTGGGCTCCTCTGTCTTTCAGAACTGCCTCCCAAGGGACTCTGCCAACCAGCAACCTGAACAGATCAAACCAAGCCCTCCGGAAGTCCAAGACAGTGGACAGTTTTACTTGTCCCCTTCCTGACTTCGCCAAGTATCGAGAACTCTACCATTTCGTGGACACTCTGCCCGAGACAGCCCCTGACCACCACATCTTCCACCAGGCCTTCTCTGTGAACAGAAGGTCTAGCAGGGCACCTCCCCTGGTAGGCTTGCCAACCAGCTGCATCAGGAAGCATCTTCCACGCTCTCCAGAAACCTCCTAGACTGCTTTCTCTGGGCTGTGTTGTGCTTCCAGGATATGTCTGGGAAGTTAAAGTCCCCCACGAGAACAAGCACTGATGATTTTGCAACTTTGCCAGATGCCTGTAGAACTTCTCATCCGTCTCCTCATCCTGGTTTGGTGGTCTATAAGAGACCCCCATCAGGATGCTTGCCTTGTTGGCTTTCCCACTGATCTTAACCCATAGCAACTTGACCTTACCATTCCCAGCCTCAAGTTCGATGACATCAAAACACTCTCTAATATAGAGAGCCACTCCACCACCCCTTTTGTGCTGCCTGTCCCTTCTGAAGAGCCTATAGCCAAACATTGCAGCATTCCAGTCATGAGAGTGGTCCCACCACGTTTCCATGATGGCAAACAAGTTATAGCCTGCCTGCTGCACGATGGCTTCCAGCTCCTCCTGCTTGTTGCCCATGCTGCGTGCATTGGTGTAGATGCACTTCAGCTGGGCCATTGCCTTCTCCCCCAGCCTTGCCATTGTTCCCCCTGGCACGCCTCTAACGAGCTTTGTTTCATCCCCATCCCCCTTCTTACCTAGTTTAAAGCCCTCTCAATGAGCCCTGTCAGCTCCTGGGCTAGGATCCGTTTTCCCCTTGGAATCAGTTGGGGCCTGTCTGCAGCCATAAGGCTGGGTGCCAAGTAAAGCGCCCCGTGGTCAAAGAACCCAAAATTTCTGTGTTGGCACCAGCCTCTGAGCCACGTGTTTATCAGGTGGGCTTTCCGTGTCCTCTCTGAACCCCTCCCTGCCACTGTAGGGATGGACAAAAACACCACCTGTATTCCCGCTCCATCCATTAACTGTCCCAGCCCCCTGGAGTCACGTTTTATAGCCTTCAGGCTTCTCTCATCAGTGCCATCACTGCCAGCCTGAACTATCAGTAGTGGGTAGTAATTGGAGGGGCAAACCAGGTTGGGAAGCTTTCTGGCAATGTCCCTGACCCTGGCCCCAGGGAGGCAGCAGACTTCCCTATGGGTAGGGTCAGGCCAACAAATGGGGACCTCTGTTCCCCTGAGAAGGGAGTCGCCCACTACGATCACCCTTCTTTCTTTCTTGGTGGAAGCAGTCCTGAGGTGTGGAGCAGACTTCCTCGCCCTAGGCTTCCTGGGTATACTTTCTACCACATCCTCATCCTCCGCCCTCTCAAGCTCCAGGGCCTCAAATCTGTTGCATAAGGGCACCTGGGAAGGTGGGGTAGGTAGGTGGGGGCGTTTCCTCCAACATTGAGCAGGAACCTGTCTCCATTCCTCCTCCACTCCTGGGTCCCCTCCCTCTGCCCGATAGCGATTGGGCAGGGGGTCCACCCCCATTTGGGGAGTCTCACTCCGGTGCCTCTCCTTCAGGCCTTGCAGGGAGTTGTTCCACCAGTCTATCTCCCGCTCGCACTCCCTGATGGCCTTCAACCTCTCCACCTCCTCCTTGAGTTCTGCCACCAGGCGGACCAGATCATCTACCTGCTCGCACCACACACACACAATATCTCTACCTTCCTCAGATGGCAGCAGCAGGCTCTGACACTCCCTGCACCCACAGACCTGCACTGCCACATTTTGGAGCGGGCAGTCTGTCTGGGTATCTACAGACTTTCTGGAGAGAGATCTCAGCCTAGCTTGGACCATCGCGGCCTAGTTAGTGGTAGACAGCCACCAGATGAGTTGTTCTCATGGGCAGGGAGATCGCTCTGCCCTCCCTGCACGAACTGCTGTGCTAACTGCCCTGCCCTGCCCTATTTGCCCATCCTGGTCGCCGCGCTCTCTAGGGGCTGCCTTTGAATGGCCAGGGAGCAGGCGCTGTTGGCTCCGCCTATGCCTCATCAGCATCCTTCATGAGGGCTTCCGGGTCATGGCGACTCCCTCAGCTGCCTCGAGTGGCCTCGATGCTGGGAAAATAGCCCTACCTGTCCTGATCCCCCGCTCTGCTGCAGAACGCGTCTGCCCCGGAGCCGATCGCCTCGGCAAGAATAGAGACGTAAAACATCCAAATGTGTCTGAAATTCTTTGCACATGTGATTTATGATACCCAGGGGACATGATTCATAAACTGAAAAATAATAATAAATAAATTAGAAACATAATTCTATATCTCTATTAGGCGTTTCAAATTTCAAGTGGATTAGTGAATAAGTCACCTTTTAAAAAATGATAAACGAAATAAAGGTCATCTATTAGGTGCTTTTCAGATATTGAAACAGCAGACCACATAACACCTGGAGTTAATTCACAAGTTCTGAGATTCCAAGAGTGATGCTTCCTACATATTTCAAGCTGTAGTCACATTGCTTCTCATATCCCAACACCTTGTTACCACATTTCTCTGAACATAGAATTGATCAAAACTGGAGATGTTAAACAGACATTTTGTTTGACCTCTGACCAGAAGTACAAAACTGCCTACAAAAACTTAGAGTGCTTTATTTTCCTGTAGCAGACTACCCCAAGGCTTTCCAGGATTTAGATATTTACAAGGCTTGTCAGCAATATAACCACCCCCAGTGTTACATCTCATTTCATAAGAAATAGCATTTTCAAATACCTGCAAGTTGAAGATCTAGGTGCTAACTCATACATGAGGTGGGAAATTCTTTCAGTGTATTTTTTGCCTTGAAAGTCCATTTACCTGGTGGCAAAGTAAACTTGATATAGAGCAACACAAGTGTGAACTGTGACCATGACTGTAAATAATTCTAAATAGCATAGCTTTTGTTTTTCCTTTTTATTTCTTTCTTTTTATTTATTTATTTATTTAATATAATGAATTGAAAGAACTGAAATACTGAAGAAATATGAGTTTAATGGCTGTCTCTATCTTACTTCTGAAATGTTGCTATAAGTCTTTCTTTAGGACGTGTTTTGTCAATAGAAGAAATGGTTTTGTAGTCAAACAGATATGAGAGTTTGGTTCTTGTATTCTGGCTAGCTCTTGACTGTGTATGCACCTACACTACTGAAGATCAAACTACATACAAAATCTACAGAATACATTTCCTCATGCTCTCATGACTTCATAAATCATTTAGAAGACTCTCTTAGGTTTTAGACCTTTCAAGTATGCTTTCTTTTCTACTTCTATAGAACAGTTTTTTGTTTGTTTGTTTGTTTTTTCATTTAATTTTTCTACTCAGACAATACTCTTGTTCCTACATTGGAGTAAAATTACCAGCAATTAACTGAACCAAAGAAAGGCATTTTCATTCCTTGGACAACAGTCACATTGTTGTCATTACTTGGGAGAGTTTTCCACGGGGTGTAATCCAGATGGGATATAGCTTACTTGGAAGTATGAGACAGACCTAGTTAGTGGTTTGGATTAAGAACCTGAAGGTCTTGTTAGGCATCCCTTTTCACTTTCATTCCTCACTGCAGAGTTTAATGTGCAAGCATCAGTTTATGGTATGCTACAGGTATCAAATAGGAATATTATTTTTTCACATTGCTTATAAGAAAAGGCATCTCTTTCTTATCCTTGTAAGTGGAGTTTTAAAAATTTAGAACTTTCTATTGCAGACAATTTGGTTGTCACAGCTCATTCACGTTTCTAAAACCTCTAGTTTAGGTTTTATAACATGTGACATACACCAGTCCTGCCATATTTTTCCTACTAAAATTTCCTAAATAGATTTCCTAAACATTTAAAAAAATATTTTAATGTCATTAAATATGTACGCAGGTGAACACACTCACATACAAAAAGACATGCAGAGGATTCATTTTGATGTTTATACTAACAGTTTTATAGGATATATTTTTATCTTGGAATTAACCAGTGCTGTGTGGAGTGGTGAAATCCAGTGTAACACAATTTAATATTCATAAATATTTGTGATTAAAGCCTGGATTCATTTTAAGACAAAGTTATTTTGTTATTTTGGGCAAATCATATTTCTGCTTCAGTTTAAGCTTTTACCTTCCAGTGAAGCCAACAGTTAGACAACTGGGAATCCTTTGACCAGTTGTCACATTGTTGTCAACATATTCTCTAGAAAAAAACTTCAGGAGAACTGTGAAATTCCTTCCAGCTATGTCAAATTGTTGTAAATTCTATTTATCTAAAACTGCCTTTTCCTTTAATAGGAAATAAAAACCATTGCACTTTTTCCCTATTCTGTCAAATTACCCTGAATTTTCGTAATCTATCTGATATTTTTACTGACAAAGTCTCTTTTAAGGTTCCAGGGCAAAACAGCAATGTGCAGAATAGAAACAACTGAAGTCAAATTTAGAAGTAGCAGTAGCAATCTGTTTGGTATTAAGCTGCATGCTTCATCTGATTTTTTTTTTTTTCACCAAGAAGATGTTTTTAAGCTATCCAATAGGCATATACAATAAATAAATAAATAAAATCAGTTCCTTTTGACTAAATTAAAGCACTAAAAGCTGAGAACAATATTCTGTAACATGAACACAGACTCCTTGTTTCCTATGCTAAGTTAGCTAAGATAGTCTGAGAGATGGATACTGTACACATTTATGGAATTTGTTAATAGGATAAACTTTCTGTGTGTCTATAGACACTGTTGTGCATTTCTCTCCTATGCCAAAATCTAGTTACAAAGAGCTTATAAATCACTATTGTCAAATTTTCACTTGTTCCTGACACCATCTATTGTGAGAATCTTGTGTAGCTCACTTCTTGGTTGCACCATGGTAGGGAACTTTTGAAGCAATAAAAATAGAACCAAGCTCTGGTCCCAGCTGAATGTCTTCAGACTTCAAGAGGGCCAGGAACATTTTTTTTTTTCTTTATGGAATAACAACATTTCCGATTTCAGTTCTTTGTTTCCATAATGCTAGTGATACCGATCTTGTGAGATTCCTTTTCTGGTCAGGGATCAAGAAATACCATATATCTTACAATAATGAATAAAGAACTTTAGGACAGGAGATGAATGTAAGCAGCAGTTGATTTACCTGGAACTAAATTTGTTTCATCCCACAGCAGTGTAACTCTGTTACACAGCAGTGACAGCGAGCAAAACACTCTTGTAATCATTTAGAAGAAGCTGAGCTTCATTTAAATATGGGGCATAAAAACTGAGACAAATGGAGCCTGCCAGTTGTGATATATTTTCCAAGCTCTGAGCAATTTAACACTAGCTCCTATAAAATGTTGTTCAATCTCCTAATTACTTTTTAAAGGATGACTGGAGTCAGCTTAGCTGTTGTAGAAACTATGGCTAGAGGGAGATTTTTTATGATTATTATTACACATGAAACCAGTGTTCTACATAGCATATTTTGTTCTTCTGCTTTCTTGTTTGATTCATTATCGTTTGATTATCTTGGAAGCAAAGCTGTATTAGCTATCAGATATAATAATGATTAATTATAAAATATAATTATCTTTCTGTTAACTTGAAGATTGAACAATTTTCACTGTGTTGCACGTCATGATCATATATTTAAAAACAAAAGAGCCTTGCTCTCCTTCTGCTGAAAAGTATGACTTACTACCTAATCACAGAAGTCTGTGACTGCAGCAATATGAGGCCTGTGACAGATTGTGTGATGTTTTATCTAGTACTCAAGTCAATACAGGTGGGGGAAAATGTACTATTCAAGTGAATTTTTATTCATATTACAGTTGGATTTCACTGTTTTGTAAGCTTTAAATAGCTTTTATTCCAAATAAATTTTCATTCAATTACACTGATATTATGTCTACACAGTGAAGAAAGCTACTACATCAATGCTTGACTGTTTCATGATGGAGCTTGTGTTTCATGGGTTCAAACTGAACTTCCTGTGCAATCATTCATCTCTTCTGTATTACTGTTAAGACTAAACCACTTAAGACTCACTAATTCCAGCTGAGTTATATAATTCCCCGTAATGCTCACTCAGGTTGACAGTCTTTCCAAGGAAGAAAAAAAAAAAAAAAAAGGTCCAATTAGGTCTTCAGCCTTGTAGTTCAAAGCTAGGTTTGACTAAATCTCGAGTGAATCACAAAGTGTAGAACTTTAAATAGTTACAAATTAAGGTTTTAATTTTAATCTATCCCTTTACTAACAAGCTGTGTCCCCTCTTTGAGTATGTTACCCCAAGTGGTCAATGCTGTAATTGTAACCCTACTTAAAACCATCCAATGTAGTAAATTTCCCTCAGTAGGCCATGCATTCCTCCACTAGCCATTTATTTGAGAGTGCTACAAAATGGTGCTGATATAAATTGATTATGGTAGGTATGCATGTTTCTTGACAGATATATGAGGTTCAGGCTTACTTGCTAAACAAGTTAGATAATCATTATATTTTATCATTTGGTAGTCTATGTCTGAAGATATTCAACACTTTTTTTTCAAGATACAATCTACAGACTAGCTTTTTCTGACCTAATCAATGCATATTTACATATGCACTAAAATTAAATGAATCAACAGACCTGCAAACATGCCTCTTGTCTCACCCAATGCTAATTGTCAAGGACTTCAAAGATTCAGAGTGGATTTGTGTAAATCAGATATTGGCAAATGTTCGTTCATTCAGGTTTATTCCCTCAACTATATCTGTTAGTTTGGATTCAGTTTTAAATTCTTTGCTATCTGGTTTGTGACGAAGTACAGAGTGAGCAGTGACAACACAGTCTGAAGGGAGCAGAGTAGCTCCTGCAGGACTACACGCTGTGCTTGGCATGGAAACAAAAGGGAATTACAGAAGTCCTAGCATCACAGTGTTTTTTCCCCTATTATATGCTCGATGAATCTTTAGGGAAGTGATTGCTAGTCTTAAAACAAACATTAGTGGCTCTTAATTGTCCCATAAAATGTTACATTTTTAACCTCAGGTGACTACTAGGGCTCTGCTGTAGTTCATCTATTGATTCTCCACTGCTGAACTCTGTCAAGTCTGAAGTTTTTCTGAGACTGTGCTCATGTATGATGTTCAACAATGTGTCAGGGTACAAAAAAATCCTGTGAAGTGCCAGCTAGCACAGCTTTCCAGCCCTCAATTTCATATGCTCTAGCATATACAGGCTGTTAATGCCATGCCATTGCACTGAGATTAAACTTTTGAAGCTAGTACCTGAAATGTTGTCTCAAGAATGAAACCTCAACCAGATTAAAATAGAAAACTCACTATACTTGTTATATGTTAAAAGTATAACAATGAAAATAAATAAATTTTAAAAAATGTAGAACTACTTGTTGGGTATAGTATTTGATTACAGAATCTGTATTTTAATGCTAATATTTATGTTTAGATATTGTATATTTTGTGGCAGTAGATATGCATTTTTTGTTCTATATCTTTTATTGTTGAGCTTAACAGTTATCTCAGACTGTACCAGGTTTCAGATTTACTGCAGAATAATCATGATGATGCTGGTAAAAACAGTAATGACTAAAACTTAGGATTCCAATGTCCAGTCTGTAGGAAAATCTGCTACTTCAAAGTTACCTTTTCACCTAGTGAGACAGAGATAAAAAGGTCATTGTTTAAGGATGGAAAGTAAAATTTAGGGTTTCAATATATTTTTTTTTTTTTTGAAAGAAAACCGTGATCAAGATCAAAATTAGTTAATATTCTAACAATTGAAAACACAACAGAAATGTTGTCTACTGGGCATATATTGCAACTCCATATATTCTCAACATATTTCAGTTATGTTGAAGTAGCATTTTCAGGAAATCATTATTTATCACTCCTGTTTGTCTACTCTAGTGTGCTATTGAAATAATGCAATTTTGGTCTTAGCGGTGCAGTAAATAACAATGTATGCAAGATTATCTCTTTATGTAAATAAATTCTAACATGATTTAGCATGCAGAGAAGTAATGTGCAACAATGCAACAAGGCATACACCATGTTATATTTTATACTCATGTAAGATTACATAAAAATGAAAGCAAACACAGTAAATTATAATTGCAATGGGACCCATATCTTAAGGGCATACTTGAGTGGGAGGCTTTATAACTGTCTTAACTTTCTGTGTATTTTACTTCTAAGTCTTGTGAAGTCACTGATGAAAATCATTTCAAGTTCACTACAGATTGTTACATGGGAGAAAGTTTTCTAGTGTTCTGTTTTATATTTTTATTTCTCAACATACCAATACTCTTTCTAACCTAAGAATCCTGAGCTTAGATGAACACCACATTTGCATTTGGAGGGAAAATGTGAAATCTGATACAGGAATCCTACACATGGAATTTGTGGAAATGTGCAATCAACCCAGAAGAACAAGTAAATCTTACTCTGGCTGATCTACAATGTGTATCATTTGTGGTAGGCCATAACTTCAATCTTGGGTTTGTGGATGATAAATAATCACACTAAAACATTTAACAACTATTGTTGATAAGAGTGTGGCATACCAGATTCTGTGGAAACACTTTGTAAAACTTTTCTTAAATAAGTGACTCCACTTAATGTGTTAAGTAATTATTAGCATGTACTCACAAAGCTGGGTGCTATACATGTTATAGTACTTCTGATTCTTCACGGAAAATAATTCAACTTGTCTGTTCTGAACACAAGTTACATAAAACTAATAGCCTATATGGTTACTTTCAAATTCAGAGGCATTTTGATCTGGCTTGCTTGTTTCAGGAGACAGTTTACTAAAATTTTCCTTTTTTTTTTGTTTTGTTTTGTTTTGTTTTGTTTTGTTTTGTTTTGTTTTGTTTTGTTTGTCTAACTCCCCCTCCACCCCCAAACAGGTTGAGGGAAAAATCGCTGTAAGATATTTCCTATTCCATTCATGCCATTGCTGAACTATAGTTTAGTCTCCAGCTGTGTCCAGTAAAGATTAAAATGGTAATATATGGTGTCTGTTTCTTTAGAGACTGCTAAGTGACTTTAAAATTGTGTGCCATTATTAAACTGGCATCTTCTCAAGAAGGTGTAGTTCACAAAAGTATAGTACAACATTACACGCAACTGTGGTGATTTGTATTCTGACTTTCACCATATGTAGAATGGTGCTTCATATTTAACATTTATGGCAATGGAAATAAAATTTACTAATATGCTTATATTCTTGTTCTTGACAGAGGAATATTGCATAATTTCTTTTTTAATTTTTTTTCCTTAAAAAAAAAAAGTTAGTTTTGTTTGTTTGTTTGTTTGTTTTGTTGTTGTTGTTGTTTTTTGAAGGTTTAGCAGTAGGGATTGTAATAGTCTAACAAGCAGGTGTTGACCAGACATATATATAAGAATTAGTCAGGAATGTACTTGAATATATTGTAATATAAAATGAAAAACTATTGCACTCAAAGTAAAAACAGTGGTGAAGAGATGGGCATATTTGCACAATCATCTGAAAGAATTTACCAGTTCATATATTTATATTTCTGACACTTTAATTTGCAGTAAGATCCTTGCATATTCAGGATACTTGGTGAAATGCTTCTTAAGTATAAACACCAGACTCATTTTCTCAGTTGTGACCATTTTCAAAGTAGTTTTAAATTCTGATGTCTGTGTGTTGCAGTCTTCTGGAAATAATCACTGGTTTAGGCATTTGAAAAACTGCCTCCAAAAGCACAAATGAATACATTATCACTTAAATTATATCTTTTCTAAGTTTGATGATTTGCCAGCTCCACTGCTAATGTTTTAGATGTTCTAGCAGATGTGTAAAGTGGGCATGCTCCAATGTTCAAAAACCTTCAACAGTGTCCATAAACAATGCTTACAGTCATAACAGGTCCATAGTACAGTGAGACATTTAATGACCACAGGGTTTCTTAGGAAACTAACTATTATATTTAAATGCTTATTTGAATACAATGTAAGATGTTCTATGATGATTCATGGTGACAACCTGAGCTTCTGAAAGAAAGCTTTTTTTCTGTTTGTTTGTTTGTTTTGGCCTTAAAGTTGGCTCAAGGCAATTGGAATCTAATTATCTTGGTCATTTTCAGAGATCTCTCCCTTTCTTGTTCAAATTGCCCCAGTCTTACTAGTTTTTTTTTGGAGAAACTACTTTTGAAGAGCATTACCTCCAGTTTACATAGAAATGAACTTCACAGCTATCATGGGGAATAGCTATAACTGGTTGTGATGGAAAGAAGCATTCTGCTAAATGTGAACTCTAGATGAAATACCACAGCTTGATAACATTAACCACATTTCCTAATTTAGCACAACTTCTAGAAAGAGAAAACATTTGTTAACATATAGAAAAAAAAATCTAAAAACTGCAGTGAAATGACTTGTGTTGGACTGATAAAGTCAGAAATATATTTCTATTTAAGTAAGACTAAAAGGATGTTTTCAAAAAAGCTAGGCTGTCTATCTTGTCACTGAAATTCTTCTTCTAGCATTTCATTTCAAGCTTGGTCTTGAAAAGAAAGAACTTTTCAGATATCTTAATACATTTTTTTCTGAGCTCTCAAGTGAATATGTTCTAGTTTTAGATTTCTGTGATGTTAGTCAATATCTATTTTTCTCATTCAGTTCTCTTGTAGAGAGATTCACTTCTACAATACTTACTATTGCCTTTTTTGGGGGGGGCAGATGTGACAAGAGAAAAAGAAAAAAAAAAAGGATAAAAAAAAAAGAGGGCCTCTTTACTGAGAAGTAATTTCTGACAAGAGATATTTTACATATATGTATGTTACATATATACATATATTTGTATATACACACAGATATACATACATACACATATACATATGTGTGTGTGTATCTATATACATGCCCCACAATATGAGAAGAAAACAGTCACATAACAAGTTTACTAAGGGGTAACTTTCCATTAGGGTCATTCCTATAGTACAGTAATTCACAGAAATACTGTATTATACAACAACATGTGTAACACCTTGGTCCTTATTTTCCTTACCAACCTGTAATGACCTTAGAGAATAAAAAGCAACTCTTATGTAGTACACTGAAATGAATTAGAGATAAATTTTTTCTGAAGGTTTGAAGTCCTGAATTAGATAATCATCCATAATTTTGATGCTTTTCAAAATACATCCTTCAGTCTAAAATATAATATGTTGACATTAGGATAGTAGCAGAGTTCAAATATACTCCTGGAAAATAACATGGATATAATGAATAACAAGGCAAGTATACAAACTAGGTTTGCACTGCATAATCATAATTTTTAACAAAAACCTTAAACCTGAGGCCCAGGTTGAGTTTTCTACAAGGGGTGCATGTAGAGAGAGACCATTGTAAATAATTTTCCAGTGATTATAGAGAAGATAACGTGAAGGGAATTCACTGACTAACCAAATATTTTTATTCAGATGACAAAAAACATCTCAGTCTCCAGTTTGGTTGCACTCATCTGATCAATGTGAAGAATGAGATGATATTGAACCAAATAGACCCTGTTCATAGTTGCCAGTTTGTCTTTGATGTGCAGGTTTTTGTCATTTGGAGGCATTGTTTAGACAGAGGAATCAGCTGAATATTGTTTGTTGACAGTATGCAGGAGATAGCTAGAGATGCTGTTCTGCATTTAACAACATCTTGCATACAGCTGTGAATAATTGTACCCATGCCAAGCAGGCTGTGGAGTTACCATTTGAGGATGAAAATACTAGCCAGCTTATATTTAGAATCATAAATCTTGAAAATAGCAACAGGAATCATGCAAAAGCCTTTTCAGGATTTTTTATACAATGGGCTTGATCTTTCTATTTTCCCCACCCTGGTTCCAGAAGCTTGGAAAGACGTATCATAAATTGAATACCACATTTGCTCCAAAAACAAAACCAAAACAAAACAAACAAAAAAACACCACCAACAACAAAAACAGCTCTCAATAATATATTAACTCCCTTCCATCCTTACTCCATCTGTTTTAATTGATACTATGAAATCAGTAAGCATTTGCAGAGACTGAAACTGTCCCTTGTTTAGGGGGTGGAATACCCATTATTCATGCGGAATACAAATTTTGTCAATTGAAAGTGGAATGCCTTTAGTTCGCACAGAAAATATAACCATTTCCATTTTAGGTTCTTTGTTCTACTTGCATATAGACTGGTGATATGTAGAACTTGTATAAAATCCTCTAATAAATCAAAATTTACTGATTGTTGATTTATTTGATATTAAGCATTTTGGTGATTTTCAGGGCTTCTTACGCTGTTTTTGTTGAGTACATGCTTTTATTTTTGAAGTTTAATTTCATAAAAGAATTATTAACTTTTTATAACTTTTTATAATTTACTTATTTCCTGCATTAATGAATTAAGCTTTATGTAGTATTTTATCAAATACATTAAGTCTGATGTATTTCACCTAATTTTAAGTGTATACAGGATCTAATGCAGATAAAGCTGCATTACCAATGACTTTTATAATTATTGTAGAAAAGTTTCCTGTCGGAATGGGAGACGGACCTGGAGTAACGATGCAACCTCGATGCGAGTATGATCGTTCTCCTTTATCACATGTTCTAACAAAGTATATATAGGCTACTCCCTACAGCGCGCACTGACAACAACTTATGATTGTTGTAGTTTCTCTGTGCACACATCTCTAGCACTAATATGATTGGTACAACAGTGTCGTCTCTCCTCCTGAACATAGTTCCATATTCTAGTTGTAACATCACTCAAGGTTATCAGCCCTGGGCCTACATTATCTTCACGGTCCTTCAAAACCTGAGTTGCTCATTGTAATTAAATCATGCCCCTTCTCACTTAACCATGACTCCACAGTTTCCAACACAGTCTAGCTCACAGTGGTTCAGTCCTCAAAAAGTAATTCATTTTTGAACTACCAGACTATGCTGCAAAATAGCCAGTGTTTGATTCAAGGCACTGCTTGGAAATGAGTTCTGTTGTATAACACAGTGATAAAAGTGTTTTTGGACATCTCTGTCATGCTGCCTCTGTCTTCCCTACCTCCTTTGAACTTAAATACAGAATTTTTGCTATGGAATCCGGAGCAAGTGATGAGGAAAGCAATTAGTTGATTTCTCTGTCCAAAAGTCATGAGCACATTTGCAGGGGAGAAAGATTTTCCTCATTGTATTTGACTTCTAATTACTTCACCTTTATAGCATGGAGCTAACTAATCCCTTCAATTATTGGAGAGAGAGAGAGAAAGTCACTATTAATCAACACCTTAATCACTGATCAACCCAGCAGATTTCTGGTTTAGCACTGGAATTCCCACTGGCAATATCCAATAAGGATATAAAACAGAGGAGAATAGGAGCCAGCTTCTGAGTTTCTACATTCTTCATTATTATGTTTGAAGCTGTGCTATGGATAAAATCAGTTTTGATCCCTGTATTTCACTTAACCACCATACTTTGGACTACTTTGGACTGAATGTTTTAGGATAGGGAAAATGATAATGTGTGGTTTTGTGGCTTTCTGATATGTTACCAGTTAATACTAGCAAAGAATGGTGAAGACTGTAAACATTAAAAATGTCAGTGACAGAAAGGTCTGACTAAGAGGTCTTCATTCCTAATAGAGTTGCTATAGGCACTGATACCTCTGTGGTGACTATGAGGAGTTTTATTAGGAAACCCAAGGGTATTGGATACAAGTGATTAAAAATAGTTCTGCATTTGGAAGTTCAGTATCAAAGATTATATAAAATTAAGTTCAATGATTATGATTATATTGGTCTTGAAGTATGAAAATACAAGGGTTTTCCAAAATAATAGCTAAAAATAGAACATAGTCACCAGTGTAAGTAGTAGTGTTATTTACAATTATTGTAAGACAGCAGAGAGGACTTCAATACATATTAGTTAATATTACTAGGAGTTGTAAAATGCAATATTATATCAACCAGTGAAAGGTTTAGGGATGT
Organism: Heteronetta atricapilla; assembly: GCA_011075105.1. Classification (NCBI taxonomy): domain Eukaryota; kingdom Metazoa; phylum Chordata; class Aves; order Anseriformes; family Anatidae; genus Heteronetta; species Heteronetta atricapilla. The sequence goes on from CM021735.1 coordinate 44,306,963, forward strand.
TTTAGTCATAGAATCATAGAATCACATAGGTTGGAAAAGACCTGTAAGATCTCAAGTCCAACCATCCACCTAACACTACAATTCCATGGCTAAACCATGTCCCTAAGCACCACTTATACTTTTACACTTATACATATCTTTTAAATACCTCTAGGGATGGCAACTCCACTGCTTCACTGGGCAGCCTGTTCCATGCCTAACAACCCACTGAGTGAAGGAATTCATCCTGATACCCAATCTAAACCTCCCTTGTCATAATTTAAAGTCATTGTTTTTTTCTTTCTTGTAATAATAGTAAGTAAATAGCAATAGTTATGATAGTAATTATAGTAATGATAGTAATGATAGTAACAGTAATACTAATACTACTAATAAATAGATACTTGATCACTGTTGGTGAAGTAAGAATGAAATCTTATTTGTTGGCATTATTGAAGTTCTGACAGCAGCTTTTTATTTTTTTTTATTTTTTTTTTCCTTAGACATTTTTGAGTATATATATTTTCAGTTTGTTGGCCAGGAGTGATTAATAGCCATTTGGTTATGAGGCAATGGCACTCTTCCAGTTACGGGATAGACTGTGAAACAATCCAATCAAGTCTTCCTGACTACTGACTACAGGTGTCATTTTAGTGCATGTCATCAGTACTGCTAGAAAGTTAACATATTATAGACAGAAAGCATTTGCTTCAAGGAGTAGTAGGAAAAGTTTCATTTCTTAAATGCATTTAATTTCTGCTGGTTGCACCCAAGGCAGCAACCAGATATTTTTTTCTCTAATCTGTATATCCAAAATGATAGCCTGTGATAGCCTATTGCTTCACAACAGAAATATAGACTCAGCCAAAAATGATTGATTCCTCTTTTTTTAAAAAATAATAATAATAATAATAATAGTTCAATAGCAAAATGTTTCTTTTTGAGCAATTAAACTGCATATTCAATGCAGAAACTGAAATAGAGTAATCACTACATAATTTGACTAGGAATCATGCCATGAGAAGAAAAGCTATTGTGATATCCCTGTAACTAAACGTGCTGGAAAATTCATTTGTCTTTTATGCAGGGACTTTTTCTTGGGTCTACTGAGTTGATGAGTGCCCTTATTTCTCATTGAAGTTAATAGGAGATGGAGGTTCCCAATGTCTCTCATGAGGTTCTTAATTTTTTGTTATCAAAGGTTTGAACTGAAAGGATGTTCCTGAACAGTGTAGTGGAAGTTCTTATCAAATAGATTCAGAGTCTCTTTGAAAGCATCTTTAGAGCTGAAAGGCTGGAACCTGATGAGAGGAACATTTTTTTTCAGTTGAGTCACCAAGGTGATTGGCTCTGGGGCAGACACCTTTGGCAGTGGAGCAGGGGTTTCCTGCATCCAGTTTCCAGCTGTGTGCAGGCGGTTTCCTGAGTTGAGACCACTTGAGGCAGCCAAGGGAGCCACCAGGACCCAGCAGCCCTTGCAAGCGTGGCTGACCAGGCTTGCAGTGGAGCCAGAAGCACCCCCCACTCTTGTACAAAGCCAGCCCCTGTGGATCACACGCAACAAGGACTCCATGAACAGGGCACAGCGCATAAGTCAGGGCAGGGCACAGCAGTTTGCATGGCATTGTGTGCAGGGAGGGTAAGCAAGCAGGGCACAGGGTGGGTCATTTTATATTCTGAGAGCAGCAGAGGAAGGGCCTTCGACTGTAACAGAAATGGTGTCCACCCACAAAGCCTGCCAGTCTAAAGCTGAATCCCAAATGGAGGAGCCACAACCTCTTCAGGCAGATGTCTACAGCCAAACAGACCTCCCAAGGACTGAAAGAGCTGCTGAGACCCTCAGTTCCAGAGAATGGATCATGTAACTGGAACACTGGAATAGAAGGCTATAAGCTCTTCAGAAGGAAGGGATGCCATCCAAAGCGACCTGGACAATCTAGAAAATTGGACCCATATGAACCTGATGATGTTCAACAAGTCTATCTATGTGTGAAGTGCTGCACCTGAGTCGGAGTGATCCCAGATATGAGCACAGACTGGGAGAAGGACACATTGTGAGCAGCCCTGCAGAGAAGGACTTAGGAATTCTTGTGGATAAAAGGCTTGATATGAGCTAGAAGTGAGCACTTGCTGCCCAGAAGGCCAACTGCATCCTGGGCTGCATCAAAAGAGGAGTGGCCAGCAGGTTGAGGGAGGGGATTGTCCCCCTCTGTTCTGCCCTTGTGAGGCCTCACCTGGAGTGCTGTGTCCAGGTCTGGGGTCCACTGCACAAGAATGATGTGGTTCTGTTAGAATAGGCCTAGAGGAGGGCTACAAAGTTGGTCAGGGGGCTGGAGCGCCTCTCCTATGAAGAAAGGCTGAGAGAGCTGGGGCTGTTCAGACTGAAGAAGAGAAGGCTCTTCTGCAATAAGAACTGCTCTTATTGCAGTTTTTCAATACTTAAAGAGGGCTTATAAAAAAGACGAAAAGCAACTTTTTGCTCAGGCAGATAATGACAGGACAAGGGAGAATGGCTTTAAGCTAAAAGAGGGGAGATTTAGATTAGATGTTAGGAGGAAATTCTTCACTCAGAGGGTGGTGAGGCACTGGAATAGGTTGCCCAGAGAAGCTATGCATGCCCTGTTCCTGGAGGTTTTCAAGACAAAGTTGGATGAGGCCCTTGGCAACCTGATCTAGAGGGCTGCATCCCTGCCCATGGCAGGGAGTAGGAATTAGATTGTCTTTAAGGTCCCTTCCAACCCAAGCTCTTCTATGATGCTTTGATTCTATGATATAATGAATAGCTAAAAAACTACATATGTAATGCTGAAAAATTGAGATCAGTTTTAAGAAAACAGACATATAAAATATTGTATTCATTCTATTTGAAATATATATATATATATATTTCAGCAGTTTACCTCCTGTTTACCTGTGAAGAGCTGAACTCATACTCAGGAGGTAGTTTCTGTAGCTATTCAAGTACCCATCTTCATTGTTTCATGAGAATATTTTTATCTGAGTCTTTCCTGAAGAGAGATTTTCCATTGCACCATGTTGCTTGTGCTAGGGGTTTCCTGTGAGCCAGATGACATATTTAAATAGCATAGAACAAAAATAATTTATTTTTTATTTTTAAATAGCAGTTAATTAATGTTGTGTCATCCCTGCCTGGAATCCTCTGCACTGTCAGTGCCAATAGGTGCTGAGCTACCTATTACATAGAATTAACTTTCATCAAAGTCTAAACTGTGGCTCTGCCAATTCCAATAAGAGAATGAGATGTTAAATATTACAGTGAAGTACTTAAGAAATAGTTTGACAAACCCCAGACTAGAATAACCTGAATTGGATAGGAGGTACTTTTCTCTCCATAGGAAAGAAAAGAAAATCAAATCTAGGATGACATGATGAAGCTGGATAAAAGACTACCTGAACTGTATTTCCTTCAAGGATTACCAATTATTGTGAAATTTAATTTTAAAAAAGAAGTGAGTATTTTAGACATTTTTTATGTTTGTTTGTGTGTTTGTTTTTAATATATTGTAATATTTTAATAGTTCAATGAAGGCAGTAGCTTATGTAAGATACTTTACCTGAGCAGTTGAGATTTAGTAGGATTCCACATATTCTGGATAAAGATTGTCAAGCCTTAAATTTAAATAATTCATCTTTTAATTACTGTACATCTCTGAGGAAACACAGTTCAGGTAACATGTACTTTTACTAGGACAGCATCATATTTCATATTTCTACCTTTGGATTTTTATTAATTATATTATATTATATTATATTATATTATATTATATTATTCTCTCTCCATTATTTTAAAGTACCCTCAGTGTCTCATGAAACTTACTCACTTCACTTTTCTGGAAACCTGGATAGTGATTACTTATTTTTTTCTGAATTTCTTTTCTTATTCTGGGATGTTCTTTTCCTATGGGTAGAAGAAGGAAGGCATACACCCACCCAACATTGACAAAGCAGTTGCTTGTTTACTAGCCAAGAAATAAGTAGTTATCAGCTTGAGTTCCTTCACCTTCTAATCAGAATAAAACTATTCTTTTGTTACCTTTTTTTTTTTTCTCTTCAGAATAGGTGAGTCTTGGTGCCCAATATGTTTGAGAGACTTTAGCACATCAAATATTATGAACTAAAGTATTAAATATCACAGATAAAAAATAGTGCTCTGAAGAAGATGAAAAGAAGAAGGAAGATCCCCCTTTCCCCCCCCCCCCCGCTCCCCAGTCCCGGCCCCCCCCCCCCCCAATGAAACAAAACAGATCAAATCAATCAAAACAAAACAAAAATAAATCCCTGGACAGCTCTGTAATGCCAAAACATAAGCTGATGAAAAGACAACCTGAAAAGAAGCTATTTTTTCAATCAAAAAATATCAATCAATATGTATATTTCATCATTCATTTTCCAATCTGCAGTGGTTTCTGCGGAGAATAATGACACTTTCTATATTTAACAGTGAGTCTTTTGTAGAGTCCCCTGGAAGGACAATGCTATTGAATCACCTATTCCACTGGTTGGTGTGGATTTCCTATTTGAAATATATTTGTTATCTTTGTTTTCAGATAGGATATGTATAGTGAAGGTTGTGGTAACCTGACTAATTGTTGAGAATTTTACTTTCTTACACGGTGAAGTTGAGGTAAAGATACTGATCTTTTTCTAGGATAGACATTGAAATTAATTTTAGTTAGGGGAACAAGATTTTTTTTGCGATTAAATAAGTAATATATTCTATGTTTACAGACTGTTTTATCCAAGGTAAAATGAGAAGAAATATCAGTCACACCAGATTTTTTTTTTTATATATATATAAAGAAAAGAATTCTCTCGTGGTGTCACGTCAAGATACCTCAGGTATTAAAGGTGGAAAAAACGCTTTTTTCACATACTTTGTGCTGAGCTTGGGAAGACCAAAGACATTTCAATAGCTTATTCTTGTGGCATTACCTCCCAGATAATGACAATGATGAGTTCACCTATTTGTACTGCCATTAGTTTGTGTATAGTTTAGGCCCAACAATAATTTGTAATATAACTAAAAGACTTATTAGTTACAACTGAGTCACCCTTTCTCTCTCTCTCTCTCTCTCTCTCTGTCTTTTCTTATTTATTTTATTTCATTTTAGGTATTTATTTATTGAGTAATCTGTTTTCTTATTTGTGAAAAATCATCGTCCTATTTACTGGAACAGCCAGTGCAGAGGTATGTTTTTGACATCTTATGTTCTTGTCATTTTCTTTAATTGGTGGTAGAAGATGGAAACTATAAAAGAAGCTCAGTAACTGTGTCAGAGAGGACTGACCTTCTGATATTGTTTTGCATAATCAGTAATTAAAAAAAAAAAAAGAGAGAGAATGAGAGAGAGAGAGAGAATGAAAATTGGAACATTCTCATGAATTTCCTCAGGTTGGCTGGCTACAGTCTGTGCTCTCTTTGGTGGGTCACAGTAATATAACGCTAATGGCACTAATCAACATAGCAACTTGCATTTAAACAGAGACTCCCAATATCAGGCAATGACAATTTAAATAGATTCTTGACCTTTGAACTAAATCATATCTGTATTTTGATTTACAAAGTCTCTAATGCAATGGAAGAAAGAGCCTGAAAAACACTTGTGTACCCATGGCCTTAAGCCATGGGTACACACACACATATATATGTATATATATATGTGTACACATATATATACACATATATATGTGTATATATATACACATAATCACATATATATAAAGTCTATGCAATTTAGATGCATATAATATTATTTTTCAAGAATAAAATTTTATCAACCCTTTTGAAAACATACATTTAGAGTTCATCCATCCTTGATATTCAACTATCACTTGAGTCACTTCACTGTTTCTAAGATAATATCAATAGACATTTCAAGATTTGTGAATCAGAAATTAAAGAAACAAGCATAACACAATTGAAATACATCTTATATTTATAAAACTCTTTTTTAAAAACAAAAGTATTGATGAATAATTTTGCTTCACATGAAAGCAAAATGAGCTCTTTTTCACATAAAAGCAAAAGGTGAGCTTCAGATAATCAGGTGTAGAGGAAAAGAGTCAAAGAGAATATACATAATGGCTTTTGAAGTTCAGATGTAATTAAGTTGTTATCCTTGAAAATTTCCTGTCCTTTACAAAACTAAACAGTTTGAACCCACAAAGTGAAATACTTCTTGCATATTGGAAACTGAATAGATTCTCCATCACTATAATAAGACTGTAGAAAAACAAAGACCAGGGATTGCCATATCAACAGTTTCCATAATTTAGGAAAAAAAAATCTAGTTTATTTTCAGTATCAAATCTCTGGCTTGAAAGTGGAGAAATTAGAAAAATTCGAGTATACTGCTAATACAGAAACAATATGAATGCTGGCTGATATTATTTTGAATAATAATTTTGATATTTAGTGTTTACAGTAGCCAATCACCTTGGAAGGTTCCAAATATTATTATCTTGAAAAGGTGTAGCGTAAAAAATCGTGGCCAAGAGGAAATATACAACAACAACAGCAACAAAAAAAAGTAGGGAAAAAGCAAACCAACCAAACAAACAAAATAACAACAAAACAATCAAACAAAAAGAAAAAATACAACATTGTTACATTTCAAAATTGCTCTCCACTAAGTCTGGTTAAGCTTAATACTGCAAAATTTAAAATGTTATGGAAAGAATTGAACAGGCCAGAAAAAAAGATGAAAGTAAATGAATAAACCTTTTCAAATGACTCTTTTGGAACCTAAGTTACCTTCAGAAATTTGTAATTTAGTAAGGCTGTTCATTATGGACAAGAATTTCTATTATCAGCTGTTACTGAAAGCTGCTGCACTTCCAAACCACACAAAGGCTGAAAAGTGAAATGGCTTAGGTCAAAGTCTGTTTTGCCATCTTACAAGCAGTTCTTTGGGCATTAAAGAGAGCAAAAACACACTGACATAGCTGCTGCATATATAGCTGTTCCATATTTCATTCCTAAACTTATCTGTGGGTTACCTTAATTTTTATTTTTTTCATGGAAGACCAAATACAGTTTAAACTGTGGATCAAGACCATACAAAACTATGGACAGAATCAGGAATAAAAAATAATACATATGAGATCATAAATCTCAGCTCTTGGATTTTTTTTTTTTAATTTTTATTTTTTACTTGAACTGGAAAATGAAAAAAAAAATATCCCACCACCACCAGTGCTCATTTGCCTGGTTGATTGGCCTGTCTGTCATTCTTGCTCATTAGTTTTTTAGCTTATAGATAGAGGAAAGAGGTTATTTTGTTCTCTGAGTATTTCAGCCATATGTGAAGGTTGACAGGTGGGCTGAGAAGTTCAATCCCAACCCATCACTTCTATTTAGATGGCTTATTAAACAGCTGAAAGGTTTGGAATTGTAAAATTCATTGTAAAATCCATTTGTCTGCATGAACAACTCACCATAAATTAAAGGCTTCATACCCTGTAATATAATTCTTCTTGTTCCTTGAAATTAACTCTTTCTATTTAAAAAGGAAAGAATGGCATTAGACAGGGAGCTGCCTATCAAAAGTAGCAATGAATGAATGTCTTGGTTTCAGTTAGGATATTAACTTTATCCTAACGGAAAGCAGGACAATGAACAATTAATCTTTTTTTTTTTTTTTTTTTTTTTTTTCTTCTTCATAAATGATATTGACACTTTACTCTTAAAAATCATGAATATCCAGAATTTACAAAGATCAGTAACCATTCAGAAAAAGCTAGATTAAATTCTTAAGACAAAGCATATTTCATAAATATTTAATGCTTTAAAGTGGCAGTTAGAACTGGACTATAGGCTGGGTTTGCTCAAGCAGCCACACACTAGCTGATAAGCCTCTCTGTGTTTGTAATGATTATTGACTTATTGTCTATGACTCAAGGTTTACTCAAAGCCAGACAGATGCAGATTCTCTTCTCTATGTTTTGATTTTGCAGTCTGTCACACGTCACTGAAGACAGTATGTGAAGTAGAAGTAGTAATAGAGCTTCACCTAATTGGTTGTAGCAAGGGATATGAAGCTAGGAAAATCTCTGACTCTGGAAATGGATCCAGAGAACACAGTGAACTAAAAGTGGCAAAAAGTTTGACATGGAAAACAATAAACACACACAATGTAAAGATAAGTGATCACATTTTCTTGGTTTTAATCAGTGAATAAATCATGCAAAAGCATATATGAAATTTCTCTAATCTTTTGCAATGCATGACTCTTCTATGCAGAATGGACTCCTCATTTGACCTGATACAGGTTTGTCTAAACTTAGAAAAAAAAAATTAAGGTTAAAAGTTACCAAAAAATAGAATTTGCTAATTTGCCATTTCCTCTCAACCCTCACCGCAAGATGATCGGTGCCTAAAACATAAATATATTTGCTTCTTTTTTTTGCTCTTTTTATTTCCATACCATATCTTCATATAGATATCAAATCAAATAATTGTACTGTAACTCTTAGGAGATTTAAAACAAACAAGCAAACAGTATAAAAATTGGAATATAAAAATCCACCAGAAGATAAAATGAGTTAAAGTCTAAGGACTGGTGAAGAGAATTGGTCAATACTCATCTTTATTATGCTGTATAACTAAACTAAAGGAAAGTCACAGAGAGTAGTTTTTGTGACTTCTATGATACTGACTTGATCAATGTCTTGCCAGGGCAAAAATTAAACAGAAGCTAACCAAGCTATAGAAAACAACTTAGGCTGGTTCTTCTACTTTCATATTTTGCTATTAATAGTCCTAACAACATCACAAAATTGTCTCAAAATGCTCTGGAAGATACAACCTTTTTTGCAAGATAAAAACATATATTTGAATGTATTTTTGCTATACACATTCAGAAATTTTGCCTTGACTACTATTGAAAATCTCTAATAGACTCAAAAGCATGAGAAATTGTATAAATAAGACTCCTATCCAGTTTTGCGAAGTGGGATGGAATATACCTCAGTCAAAATATTTTAATTTATGCAGAAATGTTAATCAGAATGGGTAATTTCCAGATGATAGGAACATAATTTCCCCAGATGAACTGGGGAAATAATAATGCTTTAAATAATGGGCTCTCTTTATACATAATTGACTTCAGCCTCAAAGATCCTGGCTCCCTTATTCATCCAAGATTTATGAGAGATGTTAATAACCAGTCAGATTAGAAAACACTTCAATAAGTGACAGAAACTAGACAAAAATATTTTTAAGCTTTTTTTTTTTTTTTTTTTTTTTTTACAGAAAAAGTGTCCCGAGTTAAAAATTAGCTCAAATCTGCCATTTACAATGCTCATATATTTGTTTTCAGAATTGCCTTCTGATCTTTTATGCATTGAAGCATGTTGAAGTAAATCTTCCATGTAATAAAAGCATACAAAGGAAAAAAAAAAAAAAAAAAAAAATTAAAAAAAAAATTATTGAACTACAAGAGGATGATTGATTTTTTTACATTCCCTTAATTTTATAAGCAGAAGTTTTTACCTACAAACCACAGTTCTTAACAGACTTTCAAAAACTTTTGGGGGAGAGGTATAAGAAGGAAGTGTATTGTATATTTTCCATTTAAAAAATACTAATAGGCATGTACAATCCAAATATACTAAATTTTAGATTTGGGCGATTTTAATTTTTTTTTTTCCTGTTGTGAAATTTTGATAGGACAAAGCACTCTTCTTTACATAAAATAAAAAATAACTCATTGCCTATTTCAGAAAGCTGAAGAATCCTTAAATACTTTGCACACAAAGAAAGCAAATCCTACCTAAGTATACCTTGCTTATTACAGAGTTCTGTGAAAAGACAGATTCAAATGTTTACATTCATGCTTCCAACTGCATTTACCTATTTGGACACACAGCATAGATTTAGGTCTGAAGGAGCTCACAATGGCAGATGACTTGGGGGGTCAAATTTCAGTGAAACAGAAATCAAGTAGCACATGTTTTTTGTTGTCATTGCTTGTTTGTTTATTTCTGGTCCTTTCTCACTGAGTCGTGAGAACCTGGAGGTTTGCTCACGAGAAACCTGGAAGGTTTGCTCATTAACCTTTCCTTAAAGAATACCTTCTTAATACTATACCTTATTATCTCTGTAATTCCTCCTATTTTTAGCTTCACTTTTTTGTTATTTCTGTTACAATTATTTATAGGTATACAATTTCATTAAGACATCACATCATTTTTTGTTGCATTCACCCTGCAGGTAAACTGATCTGGACACAGCTTGGATTTGCAGGTGGTACACAATGTCACAGCAGAATGTGTTTTGGGACAGTGTGTTAGCCTTCTTCCTTGACTTGGCTTGACTTGCTTTGACTTGCATTTTCATTGTCCTCTGTTAAATCTAGCTGATACGTATTTCACATTTACTTAAAAAAATATTCTTTCAATTAATGTTTTCCTCAAATAAATTTGGGCGTTTTTTTTTCTGGTTAATTTTATTATTTTGTTGAAACTTTTTAAATCTCATGCTGTGGCATGTGTCCTTGGGCACATTTGCTAGAGTGGTCTGTCTTCTTTCTCCCAGACATACAACTTATTAAGTCTGATGTGTCACTGACTGCAGGTCAAATTTTCAAGGCCTGCAACTGTACAAAATGATTATGCTTGTTGAATTAATTGCATCTGTATTAGTTTATGCTAATGACTTGCCAAATATTTGAATACATTTTGTGGCCATGCAACTACTTGATTCTAAAGACATTCAGCTGTACATTTTCTTACTGAAATCCAGGCTTGCTATGATAAAAGGTGTGTATATATATATACATGTATGTGTGTATATATATATGTCTATGAATCAACCTTAGAATATATTTGCATGCAATCTTATTGGCATTTTTATAATCCACTAATTTTCAGTGATGGCTGAATTAATTTTTAAAAGGCACATGCTTTACAACATATTGTATGGAGGGAGATATAGTAGAAATATATACCTGGATAGGGATTTTATGGTTTCTATATTTCCTTCTGAAGTAAGTGAGATCTGGGAAACTTTCATCAGTATTATAACTTTGTTGCAGCCTACAGAAATCATATGAGGAGTAAACACTAACTCACTTGCCACATTTTCACTCAGCTTTCACAGTGGAGGCTTTTATTTCCCCCTCTATGTGACATCTGTGCCATCTTGAATGCAAGGAGCCCCTTATCCATCAGTGACTGGTAGAGACCACGATCTCTGTTCACTTATGATCTGTTAAACTGCCATTGGGTACAGTCAGCTTTCACTCACCACCAATCTAAGCCGGGTGCCCTAGAGATTAAAGTCTCTGTATTACAATGCCAGTTCTCTGAGTCTTGTTAGAAATCTAAGTGTTTTTATGGATTTAATCTGAAGTAATGCTGGAACTCCAGACCTACATGACAGGATGGAGTCTACACACTCAAGAACTAAATCTATTAAAATATGTTACTGAGGTTTTTCTTTATTCCTCGCTCCATGTCCAATGAATTATAACATGATAGGTAAACTGCATGGTACAGAACATGCCAAAATCAGTATTGCACACTTTATTCAGTGAGCAGGCAGAACATATGATCCTTTTTAAGTTTAATGTGATAATGTTGCATTATAAGTGAAGACAATTGACTGTGCATAACTGCTTTAAGCAAACTCACTATGCTGAACCATCTATTACATTTAATCAAGTTTGAGGGAGGTCTGCAATTCTCTCCCATTTAAATCAGTGATTTAGCACTGTTGTAGATGAATGAAAGGGAATTAGGGAAAGAAAAGAAAGGAGTTGACAAACTGCAAGAAGAAAAATACTGACTTGAAAATCACTATACCTTTACCATGATATCCATGAAGAATTCAGTATAGGTCCACAGAAGGTATCCATTTATTCAGTGTTTGTTGTCTAGAATTATTCCACCCCTGTATAAACTTTTCCTTTACTCTCACAAAAATTAAATTTACAACTGTTTTGACTATATACTGTTACAAGTGATCTGTAAAAAGGAAAATAATATTAGATTATGCTTCTGCCCAGAGCACTTAGAGATGTGTCTTTTGCATCTCTCTTGGACCATTGGAATTACTGCTGTCTGTGCTCTCCTCAACACGGCAAATTATTTTTCATTATATCTCAGTTTCAAACAAGCAATCACACAAAGATAGGGTTGTTTTTGTTTGCTTGTTTGTCTGTTTTTGTAAGCCCCAGACTGGCAGACCTAAGATAGGGATATATTCACATCTCCAATAGTAACCATGCTATGACACAATGTGGACAAAAGGGCACTTGTTTAAGAGAACAAGACATTTCATTACATCTCCATGCCTAGAAGGCCTAACTGTCACCATGCAGAAATTGTCTTATCTGACAACCTATAGTGCAAGAGGAAAAAAATAAAAATAAAAATAAAAAAATAGAACTTGAACTCTAGTCCACTGGCAGTCAAAATGTCAAAATATAGACTCTAGGTGAAGCTTACCACAGCAGGTTTGTATCTCTACTTGTTTAAATTATTAAAGAAAGGAAGCTTTACTAGAACCACACTGGGAAAAATATTCTAAAGCTTTATATGTTGTTGTAATGGAATGATTTTATTAATTTTAATCTAGACAGAGGCAAATTCAAGTACTGTAAAAATATTCCATCAACCTGGAGAAGGCTGAGGTGATAACTATGGTTTTGGGTGGATTGTAGGCAGATAAATAATATCTTCTGAAAGAGAACTTTCAGGATGTGAATCCCATGACAATTTACTAAAATGATGTGCAGAGCTAAAAATTTGTTGTTAGATTGTCAGGTGATATTGACAGCCCAGTTCCACTGAAATCAAACTAAAATATACTCAGAATAAAACAATGTTTATATTTAGAGGAGAGGGAAGGAAAAATAAAAAAGATTGGAAATAATAATTTCTTCCAAATAGCAGGGTTTTTTTGCAACATGATTTAGATGTAAACTTCTATGTAGACATCTGTGAAAAAAGATGTCTGTTGGGTATTTAATCTTATACATTTAAAATATATTTGTAAAAGTGGATTGAAACATGAGAATAATGTGAATTTATTTTCCATTTAATCTGTTTTTAAGTTAAGCCTTTTTATATATTCCAATATTTTCACATTAAAGAATCTGAGCCTGTCTTATATGCTGAAAAGAACATAACATATATTAAAAATATTTGCAAAAAAAATCTTTATTAAAAATTCTTAACATTAATAGCTACAATAATAGCTACAAGAATAGCACCATTCTTGAGAAAGATGTTTTGTAATGCTCTCTATATATCTTAAAAGTGTATAAAGTACTCAAGTCTTGGTTATTAAGTCAAAAATCTAGAAACCAATCAGCTGTCATTATATTAAAAATACAACTTGAAGGGAAAATTAAAAATATATATATTTATAAACTTTTAATGAAATTTTGGTAAAATTCTAAGGAAGTTATGTTTGTTATGACTTTGCACACTATTTATAGCTTCTCCTTCACCTGCAAATTACAGACATTAAATACTTCTCTCTCTTGTGTATGCACAGCCAGACATGCTCTGATAATTGAATTCAAGCAGCCTAAGAAATATCCTGGAAGTTGAGGTGCAGGGTTTGACTCTCTTTCCATTCCCAGTCCATTTCTACACAAAGTTAGAGAGCTTAGTGTACATCAGGTCTGACACCTTTTCAATTTAGCTGGGTGTATTTGGGCTTTTTTTTTTTCTTTTTTTTTTCTTTTTTTTCTTCTAGCAGATGAGTTTAAAATTAAATTGGCTATGGATAAAATAAGTTTATGACTCTTTTATGCTTCTACGCAAAGATTTTTAGTGCTGCATTCTTAACACATATTGTCTGTGTAGAGACTATATGACTGGCCAGTTATTAGACACAAAAATTGTTAACTTACAATGTCATTTAAACATAATTTCAGGGTCTTTTAACTTCTCCTGTATTACTTTACTGAATTTGGGGATATAAATCCAAATTGCTTTCTCATATCAGTATGGAAAAATAATTTCTTAAATACATGGTGGAGATACAAGGGGAGGGGGAAAACACAATAGATGTGATGTTAAAGAATTTCTAAGTTGAACTTTTTTTTTTCAAGAATAATTTGAAGATTTTAAACTCTGAAATGACCATTCAGAAATGGTAACAATCAAACATATTCTGTGAACTGCAAAAGTAGGGAAGAAGAAAACCACAGAGAAAAAAATAAATATGATATATATAATAAATATATGTATAATATATATTATATATAGAATGATATATAATAATAATATATATATATATACATATACAATATTATATATATATATGCTTAGTACTTTATGGTTAAGAAGATGAAAATGAAGGCTTATAAGCTTTTTTATAGGAGGACGGTAAAATTACCAGTGTTCGTCATCATGATATTCTAATACATCTGTATTGGGTTTGCATGGCAAGGTTTTGGAACAAAGGGCTTCAGGGGTGACCTCTGTAAGAAGAATCTAGAAGCTGCCCCATGTTAGATAAGGGCCAGTTTCAGCTGGCTCCAAACAAACCTGTTGCTGACCAGAGCCAAGCCAGTAAGTGATGCTGTTTGCGCCTCTCTGAGAACAGATTTAGGAAAGGGAAAAAAAATGCTGCACAACAGCAGCTGGGGGCGTGAGGAGTGAGGAACAGCTATGCAGACACCAAGGTAAGCAAATAAGGGCAGGAAGTATTGTATGCACCAGATCATTAAGTTCCCCTGTGGCCTGTAGAGAGGTCTCCGGTGGAGCAGGCTGTCCCTCTGCAGCCCACGGGTCCCACATGGAGCAGATTTCCACACTGCAGCCCAGGGAGGAGCCCCCAGTGGAGCAGGTGGATGTGGCCTGGCGGAGGCTGCGGGCCATGGAGAGCCCCCGCAGGAGCAGGCCCCAGGCCGGAGCTACAGCCCATGGAGAGGAGCCCATGCAGGAGCAGGGGATCTGCGGGGAGCTGCCACCCGTGCTGGAGCAGTTCACTCCTGATGGATGGACCCCATGGTACAGAGCGATGTGGGAGCAGTTCTTGAAGAGCTGCTGCCTGTGGTAAGCCCATGTAGGATCAGTTTGGGAAGGACAGCATCCTGTGGGAGAGACCCCACATAGAGCAGGGGCAGAGAGTGATTGGTAGGTATGTGTCATTAACTGATTTCTCTAGTATCACTAATAAAATTCCTGTATTAATTTTAAATTATGTGATTAAAACAAGAAAAAATAATATCAGGAACTGGACCAAAAGCAGTTGCAAAAACTGTAATGGTATAATTCTATGAATTTGTAATTTTAATGCATAATTAACTATAAAGTATCTGATTGTGCTATCAGTCATACTATTTTAACTTAGCTGGATTTAATCATTATTAAAATGTGATTGGTTAAAACTCTCAGGAAAAAAAAAGGCAAAAAAAGACAACACTAATATTCAGAGTGACTATGGCAATAAAAGTCATATATGACTACGTTTTCCCAATGACTGGATCCCTAATGAAAGTTTTCTGAGAAGATCATTTGTGCTTCAAATAATTAAAGCATGCATCATAACTTAAATTACAGTGCTACTGATTAAATTAAATCAAGCTTCTCCCATGTTGCAGTGTATCTAAAGATAATTGCTATCCTTTCCTAAAGTAGTTTGTCAATTTGAATGGAGTAATTTGGCAAAGGAAGTTGCACCTGGTGCTGCTGTCATGTCTTCTAAGGTTTGGGGCATTTGGTGTTTATGAGAATTGGAATGCTGCAGATAACTCTTGATAAAACCAACTGATGTCTTCTCTGTACAAATAATTTTTTAGTTCCCTAGCATTTTATTTGTTGGTTTTGAGGCACTTTCCAAGAAAAATAGAAGCAAATGTAACACATTTTGACCTGTTAAATGCTGTAGCAAGACTAGGTTATGACTATTCATTATCTTTTAACGCAAAGCCTAATTTTTTAATGGAAAAAAAAAATAAAACCCATGAAGTTGTTTTGTCAGTGAAATGGAATGGCAAAAATGAAAGTTAAATTATTTCTGGTGTTAAGGAGCTATAACTTCAAGAAAGTTACCCATTTAGTATACATTCCCAGAGACCAAGAAATGAAAGAAACCCAAAGCCTTAAATCAGATTATCAAAAAGAAGCACTACGGTATGCCTAATAATCTATCTGATGTGAGTTTAGAATATATAAATATAATAGAATATATATAAGAATATATAAGCTTATATAGGAATATATAAGCAAGACAAACAGCAGCATGTCATAGAAAACAGGGAAAGCATAGCACCTTCTCATTCATCTCACAGGTGCCCATGTCATGTGAAGGATGTTTGAGGAAATGCTTTCAGGCTAAAGGCCTCAAGAATACCTCATGCTGAATAGGCTGTTCACCTGCAAGAAGTGATATCTATGATCACAGCCATTCTCTGAGTGTTTTTAGTAAGAGATTATAAGAAATGCCTCTAAGTTTCACATGTAACACCTAATAATTAGGATTATAGCATTATCCTATATATATAAATTTATATCCTAATTACTGAGCAGATGCAATATACCTAGGTCACCTTTAACCTCTACTGGCAGAGCTGCTCTGTTTGTAGTATTTATTCTGTCTTAATCACGTTCTAATGAATCCAGTGAATGCTCAGTTATACATGTAAAATGAAACAATTCTCATCAGGATGGAATAAGACCCTGTATTTTTGATACCCACTGCTTTATAACAGAATACACTCCAGAGAGGTGAGGATTGAGTACAAATTTATTCCAGCAATGGAAAAAAACATTTCTGTATTAAAACCTGAAGGCATGCTCTCATTCTTGGTGTAGTGCATGATGGCAGCATACCCATCAGTTTTCTGAACAGAATCCCACCTTGCTTCTTTTCTGAGACCAGAGGGAAAGGCAGAATTCAACATAAGTTTGAAACCAGTGTGAAATAACAATCCTAATAATATAATTTCCTTATGTCTTTTTGTACTGTAAATCAAAACCAATTCAAGGCGGTCTGAATTACCTTTGCAACTTTCACATGCATTACAAACATAAGATTTCCAGCACATTTCTGAAACAGAGTAATATTGATGATCTTATATTATTACTCATCTATATGTGACATTAATTTGTTTGCACTAACCTCCAGAAATATTACACATCCAAGAAGAGAAACTAGAGTTCCCATCCCATATATCTATATGACCATTATTCCTGTCCTTAACATACACAGAAATTACATATTCAATTAATTCTTTCTGGCTACTGAGATAAGAATCTAGGTATGCTATAGATCTATAGGCTATATCATTAGTACCTGCACAGTGTCACAGAAGTCATAGAGTATATCAATAAGATCCATCCTGAGCTTTCCATTACAAATGCCATGCCTTCCCTATCTTCCCTATAAGATTTGCAGTCCTGTAGCACGGACACGCTCTGTAAACTTTAACTGTTGTTGTAGTGAAAGCACAGTACTTGGTGGTGGTTTCACCCTGATGGACAGCTAAACTCCACCATGCTAATCTCTCATTCTCCCTCCTAAAAGGAAAAATGGAAAAATATGACAGAAAAGGGCTCAAGGGTTGGGATAAAGACAGAGAGATCACTCAACAGTTACCATCATGGTCAAAACAGACTCAGCATAAGGAGATCAATGTAACATTGGCTATTACTAACAGACTAGAGAAATGTGAGAGTGTGAGCAGGTGCTGATGGAATTAGTAATAGTTACTATGAAAAAGATGTTATTGATCGGAACACCTGCTGCCTGTGGGAGGATACCTAGAGGAGGAAGCTTGCCTTGGGACCCTATCACTGCTCTTTTTTTTTCTTTTTCACTTTTTTTTTTTTTTTTAATTCTCTCTTGCTCTGCCTTTTTTTTTTTTTGTATTTTTATTATTATTCACATAAAGTAACTTTTTCATCACTGAAGTTGATATAGACCATTGACTACAGATTCCTAGATTCCTGTAAACAATGTTTTGTGCACATAAGCCTCTCTCAAAATCTTCTATGCAATGTTTCCCTTTCTGTTTCTACTATCACATAAGAACTTATTGCTGAACTACAAAAGTTCTGGGAGCCTAGAGTCTGAGATGCACTTACCACTGACTTACTGAGCAATCAGAAAAAGTCAATTTTTGCCTCTGCCACTTCTTTAGGTTCCAAGAGTAGCTTGGTGAAATCTGCTGGAATGTATTCTGTGGGAAGCCAGACATGATCATGGTGAAAGCTTTTGGCCTATATTATATTGCTTTATGATTTTTACCGCTTTGGAAAAGTGCTTTCCAATCTCCATATTTAACTAAGTTATTAATAGTGTTTGTAATGGAAAATGCAATACTGAATTTCAGTCATCTCAATGTCATTATTTGACGTGTTCACCAGTCTGCTCACTTTTGTGTTCCTTCAAACTATTTGCAGTAATGAATTTTGCACATTTTTGCCTGGTATCTTATGATTAACTAGATGGAAACAAAAATGACAGCCAGAAGGGAGTGATGCTCGTGTGTGTGTGTGTGCGCATGCATCATTACTGCTTTCTTTGTTGTGATTCAGGATGCTACCTAAACTTAATTGTACTAGAAATTTCCTGAGCTTAAACTGTTCATAATCAAGAGAATTTTAAGAGATTTCTGAGAGAGTGAACACAACATCAGTAGCTAGCAGCATTCTCTCTATATTCCTTATTTACATTAATACATATTTATATTCCTTAGGAATAGCTAGCAGTACCACAGGAAAATTTCCCATTCTCTCTTAGTTCATGAGGTAAAAACATGGTACACCTATGTTCTGTACAGCTAGATATATGTGCAGTGTGGTTATGGAGTATGTTTATTTGATTAACACAGTAGATTGAAATAATTCTGATCAGTGTGGGTTATTAAAGTAAACTTCTGTCACCAATCCCAGTTTCCAAAACACAGAAAATTATTTTTAAAAGCTGTGAAGGACACCATTTTTCATTCAAATTGTGCACATTAATTAGCTAATTTTATGTGCAAATGGCTAATTGTCATTAGCAAATTTAATTACCCTATCAGCAAATGTAATCATTGTAATTATACACTCAAACCAGGAATATGCTTGCTAATTGTTTAAAACTTATATCTAACAAGGCCAAAGCTGTATTTAAGGTAGCACCTTCCGTGTATTACAGGTCTTAACTTTTACTTTGCATTAATTATTTATAACCAAGCTTGATTAATTATCTTACAGGATAGAGAATTCTGCTACCATCCTCTGTTAGAATTTCTTCAAATAATTAATTTCTCGGTACTCAAAGACAATATTTTTTTTCTGATCTTATCATTTGAACACATTCTATCACAGTGTTATTTAATCTAGAAAGAAAACCTGTGAGCTAAGTATAAAGAGAAAATCATAGGCAAGGACTATAAACTCCATCATATTCTCATAAGGAGACCTGAGACATACAGAGACATCATTTGTTGAAATACACACATGGATATTCATTGTGACTGTTCATGAACACATGAATGTAATTGCTGGTTTTCCTTTCCAGTATACCATGCTATATTTAATCAATTTTGGCTGTTATGGTGTACAATCAAAGCTTTCCCTAAGCTCACATCATGGTTAGTGTGATGAAAGCGTGTAACTCACTTTTCTCGTTTTTTTTTTTTCATTTTTTTTTTTCCTAGGATTGTATAAAGCTGGTGGTTTGGGCTTCACTGCTAATTTTTTCTCCACCTTACATATTTCCCGTCTTTATAACAGCAATTGTTTGCTTCTCATTGCAGAGCCAAATAATTTCTTCTCATTCTTTCTTGTTCATTTAGCTTTTGTATCTTGGTGAAAGATATACATATTCTGAATATATTGAAAAGAATGGCTGAACATACCTCTGAATTTGATAGAATTTATACTAGTTGCTAAATGAATGGTGGAATCTAATACCTCAGGCAAAAATTATTTCTGAACTATTTTGTTCCTGCCAGTGTATAGGGGGTACATGGGGTTCAGTAGTGATGTCATTACACAGCCAAAATTCTGTCTTTTATTAAGACGGAACGCAATGCATTCCATGAAATATCTCAGTTGCTGGTGTGCACTATAGCAATTATTCAATATCGTGTCTTTGATGTATCCAGGAGAAAGCATTGTTTTCTATTCAAATGAAATATGTCTTTATGGTGAATTTTCATTGTGGCATAATAGCAGAACTGTTGGCCCCAGTCTTAAAGTAATATATTTAAATATTCTGGATTAAGGCTGGCCAGATTTAGTTTGAATTTCTTATAAGATGTCTGTATGGAGCACAGAAGGTAATACAGACATGCATTGCTGTAATCCATATATTGCTTAAACCCCTTAGAGAATTCTGTAATTCTTGAAGTTCGAAATTAATAAAGTCAAGATGTAGAAGTATTGTAATATAGCAACTTGGTAAAGTATTGAGGCAAAATGGGTCTGAATTATTGTCTGTACAAATAGGACAGTGCTTTGGTCAACTGTACAACTATTAAGCTAGCAGGGAGGCTCTAGCTTTGTGTTTTAACAAAACCTTATTCTATGAAACATAGGTTGAAAGGACCTCAGATATTGAATGGGGGATATCTCTGTAAGATACCTCTGTTTTTTGAACCATGTGTAGTATTAAGGGTAAATGTTCCAACTCATTCAATCAGAATAAGTTTATCTTAACATTTCATTATAGAAGCTACAAAATTACTGTATTGAACACAATATAAGTAAACACTTATTAAAAGGTGCATGAAAACTAGAAAGGATCTGATTTATCTAAAACAAAATTGAAATTTTGGGGGTCTGGCTCTGTAGCAGTAGACCAGAGCATATAAATCTTGTTCTCCACACCTATTTCAAAAGGAAGCACATTAAGTATGTAAACACATAAGAAAGTGCAAAATATACTTTCAGTAATTTGTCTCAAACACTTGGATTTATCCTCACTGTATCCACAAGACACCACAGACATGGCTTTGAGGAATCTCTTCAGCAGATGAAAAGACTATTGAAAGAACAAAGAATAGAGCTGAAAGGAGTGGAACAGTCTCACAGATCATGTTCTAAAAAGAGTTAGTATCTATTTTAGTCTGAAAGTAGAAGGGAAGCTGGATGAGCTTAGAGAAGTATTCGCTGACCTACAATGATAATAGGGGCAGCTACCAACAGAATGGAAAAAAAAATGAAATCTTTATCTTTTGTAGTGTACACAAAGAGTTAAACATGAAAAGACATCTTTTTCAACAACCTTTAAGGAGAGATGTTCTAGACAAGATTTTGATTCAAAATGGAACAAACTGCTCCAACATGGGTCCCCCATGAGTGGCAGCTCCTCCCAAATCACTTAGATCCTGCGGGAGTTCTCCATGGGCCGCAGCCTCCTTCAGGCCACATACACCTACTCCACCTGGGGTTCCTCCATACACTGCAATATGGAAGTGTGGAGATCTGCTCCATGTGGCTCCTTGGGCTGCAGGGGGACAGCCTGCTCCACCAGGGGCCTCTCCACAGGCCACAGGGAAAGCTCCAGCACGTGGACCACCTTCTGCCCTCCTTCTGCACTGGCCTTGGTGTCTGTGGGGCTGCAGTGCTGTTTCTCGCTCCTTGCTCTACAGCAGTGTTTTTTGTTTGATTGGATGGTTTGGTTTGTTTTTTTCTCTTCATTTTCTTAAATCTGCTCTCACAGGGATGCAACCAGCATCACTCAGCTTCGGCCCATGGTGGGCCCCTTTTGGATCTGGCTCGAGCTGGCTCTGATCTGACATGGAGCAGCTACTGGATTCTTCTCAATGAGGCTACCACTGCAGCCCCCCCACCTGCTACCAGAACCGTACTGTTTAAATCCAAAACACTACATCACACTGAACTCCATCTTTCTTGAAATACAGCCATGTTAGATCAAAAAAACATTACTTATTTTGAGAATGCATTACAGAGAAACCTTTAAATGAGACTTATATGAGAAACGCTGAAGATTTTCCAAAGACCAGAATAAGAGAGCACATTTTATATGGCAGCAAGTTAATATATATGTAAGATTAATTTCCTTTGAGCATCCTCTTTTCCCTTGAGAAAATAAAGCAATATGATTGATATTGATTCAAAAGTGTGTTCTCTTTCAAATAATATTTTAAAGTTAGAGCTACAAAGAAGTGTAATTAATTAGCAGAATAAAGTGAAATTTTGAATGGAAGGCCTCTATGCAGCTGGGAAGAAACAGAAATGACATTTTTCATATAGAACAATGTGTTTTATAAAATATTTGGTTTAATGAACAGATCTAAGCAAGTGATTCATGGCATATAAATTATTTGACAACTTCATTTTCTTTTCTTTCTCATGGTGAACCAAACCAAAAGCATATTTTTTGTTTTGAAAATGTAATTATTTATTTTTTGTCATGCTATTTTTTACTGGATAGAATGATTACAAGTTTTCAGGGACTTCGAAACTGTATTTGGCATTCTGATATTTGAATTCTATTCATTTTTTTTTTTTTTTTGTCCAGGACAATCCCGATTTCAGGGAGTTTCTCAGTATCTCTTGTTATGCCATGCACCTAAGTGTCTGGAAATGCAGGTGCTTGCAAAGAAAGAAGCATTTTTGTTTTCATACAGGATGTTATCTGTTAAAATTTTACAAAATCCATAGAAATAAGCAACCCAGCTATAAGACTTCTGCCAGTTCCAATAAGGTTTTGCTCTTGCTCCCAAACCCCTGGAGCTGCTGCTCATGAAACAGTTGTCTCTCTGGGCTTGCATAACAGGTATTGCTGAGGTAGTGCCTCAGCCCTGAGGACTATGCAGTGAGTGGACAGATCTCTGTGGATTTGGTTCCAGACAGACTTGGCAAGTCCTATCAGGAGAACTCTTTTTTATGCGCAATTTTATTTTACCTTTGAATCTTTAGAGAAACATTGCCCACTACTTAAAAAAATAAAAAATAAAATGTACAAAATGAAATACTTGTTATCCTCAAGCAGTATTTTAAGGGTTCTTTTTAAGGGTGCTTTTATTGTAGGATTTTATTCTGTTTATTTTAGTCCATTTTGTTTGCAGAGGGTTAAGTTAACCACAATTTTTTTCATTATATTTTATGAGGCCTTCAGTGACATTTACCTGGAACAACAAAGGTCAGAGTCAAAGTGACCTTTACAAAATAGTCTACATTGCACCCAACTGCATTATACCTAACAAACTCATGTTATTCTGTCACTGTCACAGCCATCCTGGTTGCTTACAAAGATTAAAAGCACAAAATAAAAGGAGTAGATCAACTATTTAAAGTAATACGCTTGTGTAAATCTCAGGGTTCTACCAACACTGCTTGAATTTGAGCAGAAAATTCAACAAAACAGGGTTGATTTTATAAAGTTATGGTTTTTCGTGACTTTTTCAGAAAGCGTGACTTAAACTCACTAAAAGAGAACGTGTGTGGCTGACTCACAGCATATTCTGGGAGAGTTAGTTTGCTGGTATTTAAAGAATGTGCTCTTTAGATAAACCAAATATATTGCAGAGGAACGTCACAAAAGAGGAACTATAAAACCAGCTATGGACAAATCTCTATAAACACTCAATTTTTCAGGGAAGGCATGAAACTGCTAAATGATGTAGGTCAGCTGGACTGTCTTCTCTTGCACTGTGCTCTTTTAGGGATGAGGATCTAAAGAGTCTTTGGTGGAAGGTAAGCAGTGCTCCAGTGGAGGTTTTTTTTTCCCTTTGTTTCCATAACACTGCATCAATGCCTCAGACTAGTACAAAAATCCATGATTTTTAAACACTCCTTTTCTCAGTTAGGTAAAGTAAAATTTAAGTCTTAAACTGCATTAGTTCACCTGAAGAAATGATCAGGGAAGAACATTTTCTGTAAATACAGTTATGACTAACAATAGTTACCATTACACCACAGGAGAATGGCATAGAAAGAACTCTAATGCAAACTTTGTTGAACTATATCTGATAGAAAAATAAAAATAAAAATCTTAATGTTCTTTGAAAAAAAATAATGACTTCAGTCTTTATGTAAAATGCTGATGGATGAGGACTTTTTTCTTGGTAACCTTTTTAAAGCTTTTCTCTCCTCAGAGTAAGAATTGTATTCCTAATAGATTTTCAAAAGTTTTGCTATAAATTAGTCTTTTCATTGTCAAAAAAAAGATTTCAGACTGAGCAAACCAGCCCTACTATCTGAGAGCTACTAAAGATGCTACTGTCTTCATCCTTGTATGCTAGCAGATCCAGCTACAATGTTAAACAAAGTAGAAGCTGTCTCTCCAATAGCAAAAGCATCTGTGTCCCAGCATAACCTCAGACCCTCTTCTTTGCCTACTTTTTGTGATCCAAAATCCACTTTTGCCTACAGTGCTAAGAAGCCCATCTTTTACAACTGGTTTTGTAGTTGTGAACATTTTTTCCTCTAGATTTGCAGGTAGAAAAACTGCAATTTTAATTCCTTCTTCAGTAACAAAAACTGAATCCAAGTTTGCAATAAAAATAAAATTAATCTAATTACAAAGAAGAAACCATTATTGTATCACCTCTCTTCTCCATACATATCAACAGTTGACATCTTCTGTTTACTGGAACAATATTTTAATTTCTACCTGTTCTCTTTTCAGGCATTAGTTTTTAATAGTAAGATTGAAAATTGAAAATATCTTTTGCTGTTGCTTTTATTTTCTTGCCACTTAAATAAATAAATAAATAAATAAATAAAGTCACCTACAGGAAAGTAAAAGTCAATACTGACCAGTTTCTCTTCAGTCAAAATAGTAAGAAGATCCCATTTTCAGCATAGGTTTCTGAGCAACACTTCCTACTTTTCAGAAGCTGTACATCAAGCTACCTCCAAAAATTATTAGTATGGCTTTAATGATAAGGGATATTTGTTGATATTAAACTGTGGTATGCACAATTATAATGCTTCACATTCTTTCAAGGAAATAGAGATTCTTTAAACTGACCTATGCTAGATGACTACTGGAGTTAAGGCTTAATGAAATTAACAAAAAAACTGCTTTTTAGCAGTTTTCATTGGTATAGAATTGCACAAAAAAAAAAATCAAGTTACTTCAGTGTTAGGCAGTTTTAAGAAGGACTGCCAACTACAACAAGGAATTGTAAGCCAACAGTATTCCTAGATTTCAATCTCAGAAGTACTCTGCAGTCTAATTTAACCTTTTCATTTCATGCATTGCGTGTGTGTGAAATTGATATAAAACTTGCTTAACACTCAAGAGTATCATGAGAATTAATGTTTGTAAAAGAGTTTTTCTCGATGGACTGGTTAGCATAAGTTTATCCACTCAGTGGCAAACACATACCTAATGAAAGTGGAGTGCTGCTGAGCTCCTGAGGGGATGCTGTACTGGGGAAAGGTAGTTCAGCATCAGCAGGAGCCTTGTTACTAGTGCCTACATGTGCAGTGTGCCAGATCCTGGTGGCAGGAAAGTCACAGTGACAGCTCAAAGAAAAGTATCCTTACTAAATAGCCTAATGAAAAGTGGTGTAAAATGAAAGGTTGGTATTTTACCTTGGTTTTGGAACTTCTTTTGCTTCAGATATGGAAATTTACCAAGTATAATTTCAAGATATCAAGAATTTATGCTGTAATATTTAAACAAGAGAATTAGATCCAGAAATTCTGAGGAGATATATCTCCTCTTAAAAAGCTGTTGGCAACATTCTCATTTCAAATGGCTGACAGGGTGCTTCACAATCATTTGTTTTTATCTGCTTATAATTTTTCTCTCTTTATATGTTTCCTCTCCAAAGTTATTGTACCTCTTTTAGTCTTTGTTTCCAGAAGAAGTAGCTTGATTGATACAATGCAAGATTTAATGTATATAAATTGAATATTTTTCACCAAAATAATTTGATTTGTTTTGGTGTGACTTTCTTCTCAAGGGAAGCTTTAACTAAAAACAGGTCAAGCATCTCTATGTTCTAATTTGAAAGACTGATCACACTCTTTCTTTGTAAAGCTTTATTTTAGCACTTGCTATTCCTCCTTCCTTTCCAAAGTGATTGTGCCATACTGTTGAGGCACCTGCCATGTTGATTTCACTTCAGTGTTTGGTGAAAATAGTTCTAGTTCTGTGAAATAATTCATACATGCATACAGTTTGTCAAGCGCAAAATGTTTCTAAAAAATGAAAGGTTTTATATAACTGTACTTCCTTATTGCAATTAAATGTAACTCTACCAAGAAAACAAAACCATCTTTCTCTTTCTTCTTCATATTGTTCTGAGTCGTGAGTCCAAATTCTTAACTAAAATCAAGTAAAGAGATCCTTTCATAACATATGCAGTTAAAACGTTTATGTCAAAACAAGTGCCTCAGATGACTTCAGCACTAATAATTTTATTTGTATTTGTATGAATACCTCCATATAAGAGAAATAAACAAAAATTTACAACATCTGTTTCAAGGAGGGTATTTACTTTCTTTTTTTTCTGTTTTTGCTTTTCAGTTTTCTCTCTGAAGTAAACTTATATTTTATATTAAAGTGAACCTGAGTGTTTACTGCATTTGTTTAAAAACAAACAAACAAACAAAAAACCCTACTGACTAGGAACAACCCTAGTGACTTGGAACAAAGCTGGTTTATACCTATATCCTACCTAATCATTTAAGTAGAACCCAGATCTGAAGTGCAATTCCTCTTCAGATCTAATCTTGCATGTCCAAGTTTCTATGTTGCAATCAGGCTAAACTGAAATGTATTCCCTCCAAATGAGCTTCTTATCTTCAGGTCAGTAATTTCATGTGTGTCCATGTGTTCTGCTTGGAATAATACATCTTAAAGAAATTTATCTTAACAAATCTTCCAACACACAGTGGAGAACGGATTTGCTAGGTTGTGGGGTACAACAGCCAAACAACAAGCCAAAGCAAAAGATTGTTTTCTTGTCTAGGCAGAGAGACCTTTAGTTTCATTGATTTACTCATATAATGAGTTCAGAAGCAGGCTGTGAAATGACAAACCTGGTAAAAAAACAGACAGGGACACCAGGAACACCTTGAATAAAAGGGCTGCTTCAAAGGGAACATAATCTTACAAATCATCTTAATGAGATGATGTGCTTTAGGAGCCAGGGAGTTTAAAATATTTGATTGAAACTTTCTTGAGAGTAATTTTTTTTAGCGATCTCAGCCAACCACAAATTTATACTTTTTAGTTTTCTTTGCTTTGATTTTGCTCATATTTAAGATTGCTGACAAGTTTTCTGAATCCTCAGCACACATATACCCAAATATGCTGATTACAAAGAGTTTTAATAAATCAGTGCTCATACAATACAGCTGCTTGAAAAACATCTGTTTTAATCACACTTGTAATGCTTGCAGTTCTTCCTGACTTTTAAGTAGCAACATACATTGAACCTTTGGGAAAATCCAGTTTGTATAACGTTGAAGTTTTGAGAAGGCTCCAAAATGAAGTGTTTTGAACCAATTTCAGTGTAATACCTTTGTAATTACTCATCTTAAAAAAAGATAAGGGGGGGGGGGAGGGGGTGGAACACGACAGTTTTTTATGAGACATAAGTATGCATTAACTATAGAATTTTTCAGTACAGTAACACTACTTCCAACACTTCAGTTTTACATAGGAATTGCTGTGTGCACAGTGTAACTGCAGAGCATATATGAAATCATTTTCACATAATTTTCTTGAAAGCAAGTGGGCAGGAGAAGCACATCCGCTGCTTCCAGGAGATGTCAGAAAGCACCCAGTGTATATATATGTATACAGCATGGTACTTCTGTTCATTCTGGAATAATACTAAATTTACCATGTATAGACATGAGGGACAGTGACTTGAGCTGTGTTTTTTACCAGACAGTGCAGGATTTCTGAAGGTCTATTATCAGAGTAGGATGTTCTTAACCTGCTATGACAAATGAACATAGAGAAACTGTAATTCACCTGAAAAACAAACAAACAAACAAACAAACAAACAAAAAAAAAAAAAAAAAAAAAAAAAAAAAAAAAACAGGATAAATCTGGAGAAATGTGGATGTTTCTTTTATGGCTGTGAGAGCCAAAGTCACATGCAAAGCATGACCAAAAACAAATCAGTCAGCATGAACACAAACCATGACTACTAAGTTTCCAATAAAAATCTTGTGGTGGTGAAGTCTGATTCTGTGTGGAAAGGTGGTGGTTAAAAAAAAAAAAAAAAAAAAAGATAATGGGAAATTAAAATAAATTAATTAAACAGCTCATTAGGCAGGGAAAAGAATGAGCAGCTGAGTGAGATACTGTAACTAAGAACACTAGAACAGTATATAAAGGTGTCTGAGGTTTATGACCTCCAAATGAATGAAACTGGAATAAGATAACATGTATTTACATCCAAAACCAATACTAACATTGCACAGCTGAGAACTCTGACATCCACACACAGTACTGGAATCATAAAAATCTTGCTAATTAGAGCTAGGCTCGTTTGTGGAACGTGAGATTAAAGCCTTCAAGCAGGATGGTTGAGAGACACATCTAGCCCTACAGAAATGTCTTTAAACAGTAAATACAGCTGAAACATGCAGAGAAATGTTCAAAGTAGTGTTCACATGATTAAATTAAGAAAGATCAGATAAGAAGACATAAGAGAAATCAGTTTGTTGTTTGTTTTTGTTTGTTTGTTTGTTTGTTTTTAAAGAACACTAACCGGTTTCTATATATAGTATAGACCATTGTGAAACTATGGGAAATTGAAATTATTTGTACCTAGTTCACTCGTAGTTATGTATGTGATGGATAATATAATCAAGTTCTACTTTGAAGGTGGCAAATGAAAAAACAACAACAAAACAACAACAACAACAACAACAAAAACAAACAGCAATACACAGGATCTTAAGACCCAGAAACTTCTGACTAAGAAATGGAATAGGTGTAAACCTGAAATCTGTTATGAAGCAAAAAACTTTTGTTGTAAAGATGAATATCTTCAAAGTGCAGTGCTGTAGAAGTGAGTTGTCAGTCATGCAATGCTGTATTTGTAATTATTACATCAATGGCTAGTTTAACTCCCACTGGATGGTGAAGTTAGTTGTAATGCAATCCAGACATAGTTAGAAACATCAAAGCTCACATGGAATAATCTGGTCAGGTGCTAAGGATGAATGAACACTATTGGTGTTCATTCATCCTTGTACACTATATCACTAGTGGGTGATATAATTATCACCCACTCTGAGGCCAGTGGGTGATAAATCTAATCTGGATAAGAAATCTCATATATATATAAATATATACACATACATATGTTTGATTAAGAAATCTTATTAGGCAAAGTAAAGATGAATCCTACCAGCATCAATAAAAATATGGACTTTATTTCAGCACAGTGCCAGAACACAGGGAACCATCACATTTCAGTTCTTCTAACTTCTAATACAATGTGAAGATTGTATTTCAAGGAGCTGAACGCACTGAGGATGAACCAAAACTAAAATAAATAAATAAATAAGCTATTTATTTACTGTACAGAGGAGGTCACATAGTTTTAATTATCCTTTCTACTATTAGTCCTAGCTTCTACTTTTCTCTGATGATGTGTTCATACTGTGGAATTCCACATCTTCTTTCCAGACTTGCCAGACACAAAGAGCTAAGAGTATGTTGTTTTCCTCTATGTAGAAGTGTCTGGAAAG
This sequence comes from Heteronetta atricapilla, assembly GCA_011075105.1. Lineage (NCBI taxonomy): Eukaryota > Metazoa > Chordata > Aves > Anseriformes > Anatidae > Heteronetta > Heteronetta atricapilla. Next base: position 44,336,561 of record CM021735.1, read on the forward strand.
CGAGAGGTTCAGTCTTGCTTGCTACTTTCTTTTTTAATTTTTTTTTTTTTTGACTCCTAACAAAATTCCTCCATGTATCTATGGGCTATATGCTATTAAGACACATGCAACCTAATTAAACTACTTTAAAACTGCAGTTTTACTTCTTCCTTCAGCTGCCTAAAGTTACACCTGTAATAAAAGATTCCATAAATTTATTCTTAACACACTGTCTGAATATTTCTATGTAATAAAAGATTCCATAAATTTATTCTTAACACACTGTCTGAATATTTCTATCTCTTATTCTGGATAACAGTAAAGATAAGGATAACAAAACTCTTTGCTGTATCTCAGCATCTATTATTGATCAATATCATTTAATACTTCCTTTCTAGGGGTATTTATTTCCAGAGCTATTTAGATATCTGTCTACCTCTCCTTGGTAAACTTGCAGGTTTCAAAACTATATAAAAATGTGGAATTAATATTTGAGGAGGAAAGGTGAAGGGTTTGAAGGCTGACACCTAGATTTTACTTAAAATGGTTAAATTTTGAATTTTACTTCTTTCTGTACATTCCTGTTGACATGCGTGTTGTCACAGTGTGAGAATTCACTTGATTCATTTAGCTTTTTTCTTTCTAATTTTTTATTTTCTATTTTTTAATCTCTTTTTAATATTTGAATTCAGAACAGTGAAATTTTATTAGATTTCTCTTTCATTTATCAGCCTTTTATTTGGTAAGCAGACTGTTGGATAGTCTTTTTTCTTTCTTTCCCTGAGCTCTTATTTTGAGCTCTATTTTCAGAAAAAAAATAAAAATAAAAATCTATCTAAATAAATTAGTGCATTGTTGATATGGAGTTCATACTGTAGCTCTCTAACCAAATCAGCAAGAAAGATACAGAAATGATAAAAAGCTATTTCATTCCAGAGTAGTTATGTATAGGAGTGCTACAGGGTCAGTTCTGGGTTCAGTTGTATTCACTGTTTTCAATGAAGATTTAGATGGTGAAATAAAGACTAGTTTATTGCATTTACAGATAATAAGATATTGTGAGGCGATGTAAGAACAACAGAGAGTCAGATTAGAATTTATTCTATTTACACTGGAATTGCTTCAAAACTTTCAAAAAAATAAAATTCACAGATGGTGATATAGGAGGAATAGTGGTCTGTAAAACTAAAGACATTCTTAAAAATAATAAATCCATTTTTTAGATTATAAACTCTGTTATAAACTGAATAAGAATGAGCAAAATCCATGATGTTCTGAAACATCATGGATTTCTTAATCTTAACATCATATATTTCTTAATTTGAAATAAACTGGAATATTCAAAAAGGACTATAGAGAAAAAAGTCTGAATAACATAACTAGGAGGGGTACAAAACATGTTATTCAGCATTGTTATCATGTCCACGTCTGGTCACTGTAATTCAAGGATGATGTGTACCAACATAAGTTAATATAGAGGCAAACAGAAATGGAGAGATTTAGGAAACATGTCTGTTGAAAGGCTGTAAAAAACAAACAAACAAATAAACCAACTGGTTTCAAGAAGAACAGTTAATAATAAAAATCTTCAAAGACATAAAAAATCTAAACAAAAATGAATGGTTTGTTCAAAAAGAGACAAGGATTTGTGAAAATATCAGAGAAAAAGGACAACTACCTTATAGATGAAAAATCAGAAACAAGAGGAAGTTAGGTAAACAAAGCTTTGAAAGTGAGGACAAGAAGCTAGAATTTAATGTAAAAGGAGGAAGCTCAGAAAAGTACACAGATGGATGATATGGTAAACAGTCTTTGTGGTCTTTCTCTGTTTCTTGCTAATGCATCCTTTAGGTGATGTAAATTTGCCACTTAGAATGTTGTTGAGTTGATAAAGTGTTTTACTATCATTTCTTGCAACATCTGTTTCTATGTCTTTGGTGCTATTTCTCACATATTCCCTCTTGTCTCATGTCATGAAGCCTTTTACTGTTTTGTGCTTTGTTTAATACATATTTATTGCTCTTTTTTTCCAAGGGTGTTGTTGAGGAATTAATGTTTTACTTTGGCTTTCTTACTGTAGTTCTATATATTTTCATTTATCCAGCTTTCAGGTTTTACACACAGAAACTGGGAAGTTACTCTAGACAGAAGATGTTAACATTTGGTATTGATAGTGGCTTTCAGATGGTGTAGCACCTGGAAAGTGTTCCACTATTCAGCTCTCAAATGCTACTATAGTCTATTTGTTTTTTTGTTGTTTGTCTTTCTGGAAAGAGGTGTGTGTGTCTATCTAGATTCATATGTTTTATTTTCTATTTTGCTTTACATATATTTCTTAATTTGAAATAAACTATTCTTTTACATTTTGAGTTCTAAGCGATTGCCCTAAATATTGATCATCACATGGAAAATATCAAGATGCTTTTGGCATGTCTTTATAAGGGAATAATTTCCATCATTTTGGAAGCATACCACTACCACTTTTGCATTCTTATGACAATTAAAGACTTGGTAGAGAGCTGACAGTGAAGACTTTTAGTGATATGCAGACGTCTTTGAGAATATTGTCCAAGACTAGTGATGGCTGTAGTGTTGGTCCACTATCGTTCAAAATACATCATGCTTTTGTTGTTGTTGTTACATTATTGTATAAAAATACATTGAGGTGGTACATTCAGAATTTGCGGAAGTGGATACAAAAGAAGTGTGGTTAAGAAAAAAAAGTGATATAGAGAAAATGAACCCTTATGCAGTTTTAAAAGGTTGGTATTATGCAATAGATTTAGCATATGAAACTACATTTTCTTAAAAACACATGTATTTGTTAATCTGGGAAATGATGATACATCTGGTGAATTGGTTAGGTCAAGAAAGCTAGTACATATATGAATCTATCTTTTACTAACACCAAGATCTGTAAAATTATGCAAAATATATTTTGTGTAAAAGGGACAATCTTATTTATGATAAGGTATTATGACAACTCTGTTTAAGGGACATGGAAAGAAATTCAGCTATATTTCATTTTGACCATGTCTCAACTGATTATACGTAAGACAAATTTCAATGAATTTTGGGTGCCTATACAAAACACATCTGTGTTCTATGGGCCAGACATTTTAGGTGTAGAAATCTTTCCAAGTACACACACAGCTCTATCCTAATTACTATTCCACTGCCCTGTTTACATTTCAAAAACAAGAGAGGTGAGAACACAGTTGCATGCCAGATGTGAAATACATCGATGCATCAACCAACAATAGAAACATCTGTCTCTTAGGTAAATCTTCTGATTTCTTAAGGTATTTTAGTTTTCCATGGCTCTTTATTTCATTTAATTTAATTTCATTACCAGAGCAGTTAGTTTAAACTATTCCTTCTTTATTTTTAACAATGCTAGCCATAAAGTTCACAGGAATTAAATTGTTAAAAAGCACTGAAGATTTAATGGATTTATCAGCCCATTAAAATCCTCTATTTTTTTTCCTCAGCAGTAAGTATCTCTGTACATTTGAAGATATTTTATGTAGTGATGTTTTCTGTGATTTCTTATTCCTATAATATTACAAGCATTAAAACAGAAACACAGTTAAGATGTGTGTCATATTTTTATCTGCATAGATTTTCAATATTTCATTTTATTTTATTTTTTTTTTTCCTAGAAAGAGAGCTAACTAGCATACTGGTCAAATCCAGAATTATGCAGTGACAAGACACTGTTGAATGCAATGAAGTTAAGCCAGAAAAAAATAAGTGATCAAAGGTTTTCTCTAATATTGACATTCAGCATATAAACAGGAGCTGCAAACATTTATACATGGTATAGATGTATTCCTACATAAGTAATGGTATGATCCATTTTCAAACCTTAGTCAAGTGTACCAGCAATTATGTGTGTTGTAACTCTACCTTGAACTGTTACACAACTACTTCACTCAAAATCTTTTCAATCCCCATGTAGGACACAGTCAACATAGACTACCTGAATACATAAAAATGGAAAAGTGTTATTTCTCTGTTTATTATTATTATTATTATTAAGTTTGAATCCTCAAGTGCCCAATGAAATAATAGCACCTTTTCTCATTTTTCAAAAAGGTCAAAGTGAGCAAGAAAAGTGAACTAGTAACAGTCCAATATGTCCATTTGGAAAGTACACTACATAATTTCGGTTCATAACACTATCCTAAGTTTCAATTTAAAAAATAAACATGCAAATAACAAGCAGAAAATGACAAAATAAGTAACAGAATCATCTTTTCATAAATATATATATATATTCACTTGAAGTTATTATTTAGATTGAAAACATAATTGTGAATATTCATTGAATTCATCATTCTTTGTTTTGAAATAAATACTTAAAATATTGAAAAATATTTTAAGTTTCATTTCAAAATTATCCAAGAAATTTTTAAATATTTTATTTCTAAAAAGTGAATTAATTTCATTATGGTTATTATTTTTGCTTTAAAATATTTAAATTTCTACTCAGACATTTTAATTCTGTTTGTATATTTTAGAAATGTGGGGTATGAGCAATCATTTCTGGTTGAGCCTCATAACAATTCACATTAGGTTTTCACACAGAGTAATTAGCGGTGTGCTTAAATAAAATTTCATAAATCATTGTGTATGCAATTGTAAATATCCATTTAAAATAAAAAGTGAATATGATGAACAATATCACTAAAACATCAACATTCCTACTTAAAAAAAAAAAGGCAGAATTTGGATGCATTTTTAGGTAAAGAAGCAGTATAAGAATTTCGCTTTGCAGAACTGTTAGATATTCATGAACACATGTATTTCCTGAAATTTTATTCTCATGAAATTGCATTACATTGAGTAGAATTCTGGGAGAAAATCACACATGTTGCTACATTTTTTGTTATGAGGTATTGCAAAATAACAGATATAAATGTATAAAACATTTAAAATATAACCTTGGAAAGAGACCAAAGTTTCCTAAATCATCATATGATGAAGAAAGATTTTATGAGGTCACTGTTCTTTCTGAACTGTTCTGCATAGCAGTACTACTTTTAAACATTTAAATTCATGATTGTTTCTTTGTAGGTACATCAGAGTAAGCTTTGAAACACACTTGCACACTAACAACCCAGTGCCTCTTTTGCATTTTGAACAATTTTGGCATCATTATGATTGGCATCATTATGATTATTGGCATCATTGGATCAGCAGAGGTGTTAGCCTGATATGGATATTAACTATTCTGAACAAAGCATTTCAATGTATAATACTTTTCTGTAATGGAGAAAATATTCTTGGACTGACAGTTTTCTTTTTCTCTCTCTCTCTTTTTTTTTTTTTTTCTCTATTTTAAAAGAGAAGGTGTAGATACAATTTTCCTTAAATACATAGTTTGTAAATGTTCATAAATCTTCTAAGCCCCCAAAACTGGCTTAAAATTTACATCCTTAGGTATTTCTTCATTATCTTTCTAAATTTTTAAACTTTATTTTTTACACACGGATTTATATGCCTTTTTTTTCTTTTTTTTTTTTAAATAAAAACTGGAATTTCTTGAATATTCACCTGATTGTAGGAGCTTGTGTTTTGTGAAAAAACAAAACACACAAAATAAACAAACAAAAAACACTGTAGATACAGCAGGATTTTGTTACCTTAATATTTCAGTAGAATAGCAGTAGTCTTTTTTTTTTTTTTTTAGCCTTTCAGCTGACCTCAGTGTGCACTGAAACAGGACGTGAATGATTGGTAAATTACCCACATCTTTATTTACTAGCTAGTTGAAACAAGTATATTCAGAATACATGAAGCAAGAGAGTAATTGGTTGGAGTTGCCACTCGTTTTATGTATCTCTTAGTTATTTCAAATTTCTAATTTCATTATGAAGCACAAACAAGATCAGTAGAAAAGTCAAATGGCAGCAAAAGACCAACTACACCAATTGTACCTTTTCATGGAATGCTGACATTTGTGTCAATAAGCACCAGCGATGAGGCCCAGGATGTTCATTGCACTAGTTTAAAAGCAGCAGGAAAACAAAGCAAAACAAAACAGTTCTTACATAAATTTGTAAGATAGGTCTACCCATCATTCACAGGTTCAAATGTATTGTCAATTACTTCTCATCTGTACTACAACTTGCAGTGATGTTTCTGTGATAACTTCTTCTGGTATAAAGCCTATTAATAACTCCTATATGTCTTATGTTATCTCCAATTAAGTTAATTTCATGCCACACATATTTTATATATATATGTTACATATATATATATATATTGCAGTTTGGATATTAGTCCAACTACAGTAAATAAGTAAATAAATAAATAAAAGGATTTTTTTGTTGTTGTTTTGGATAGAAAAATCCATATAGAATGATGGAGTAATTTGCATTTAAATAACAATGATGGTAATAACTCTAGAATATGCCTTGTCTTTGGCACTTAAATTCATTTATCATTAAATTGAACAGAAGCATTGACAACTTCTAAACATAGAAACCACAGTTACCTAAGAACTGTTTTTCAAATTTGGCTATTGAGCTTCATGAATTAATGAAAGAAGAGCGTCTCAAATTAAGGAAAGAGAATGTCTCTTCCCATGGCTGTTCATCATATTGCTAAGTAGATTGTAAATGGTTTGTTTACAAATTTGCTTAAAAATGGATAAGTCATTGGATGAAAACCCACCTATTCAGTATTTCCTCAAGAAACATTCTACCTTTAACCCTGGGTAACTCTCCAAGTTAATTGAAAGGATTCTTATTATACAGATGTACAGGAGGGAACTTTGATACTACAGTGGCAGTTCAGTCTCTTGCTCAACAGTGCTGACTTTCTCAGGTGAAAAAATATTCTATTTTTAGCTTATTATTTGAAGATTCAATCAAATTTATCTTTAGAGACTAAAAGATGCTGGTGCTGGTTTGAAGTGGTGAGGCAGTTTCTCTTCAAGGCTCCTCTCTTCATGCCTGTTTATTACTTTGAGGAGTAATTGGAATAAGAAAATGTAATCAAATTCTATCTTTATTAGACAATTGAGTGGTTGTTTTTTTGTTTTGCTTTGTTTTGTTTTGTTTTTCTGAATATTGATGCACTTGGATAGACCTATTAGGAAGTTTCAGTTTATGACTGTTCCTAGTACCCCGGCTTACAGCATATATATATAGATATATATTTAGAGTATGTAAGTTAGTTATAGTTACCATAGATCCAACGTGGTGGAAAATTCTTCTTTGGACTGCTAGAGAAAGCAATGTTTGCTACAGTGTACATTTTTGCACTTGGCTGAAATGATTGTAGTAATATAACTGAAAAAAATAGGACTAGAAGAGACCAGAAGAAACCCAGCATTTATATACCCAAAATGCTTACTTAGAAAAAGCTTTCAGGCTATGATTTTATGGGGAAAAACAAACAAACAAACAAACAAAAATCAAACCTACTTTTAGGATATTTGGTACTGGATAATAAATGATCTTTTCACATAACAGAATATTAATGTAGTAAACTGGCTCTATTGACAGCAGTTCAAACATTTTTTAAGGATATTTTTCTCCTGTATGGTATGAGGTACTAAGTGTACTCTCCCAGCTGGTTGAAATCTGGAATAAAATCAGAAATTTGGCATAAACATTGTTCAATGCACTCTTAGTGATTTGCTAGAAATGCCATGGTGACCTGGACCAAATTTGCATCACATGGGCTATGTTTATGGTAGGAGATAAAATACCCGAGGTGTTGTTTGTCACTTCTAGAATGTATACATCACAGATAGCAGCCTCCTGGACTCACTTGCCTCATCAGGACTTCCGTTGAGAAACGTTCTTGGTGTCCAGGCATTTCCTGAGATTGTGCTAGTCAATGCAAACTAAAACTATTCAAAAGAGTGTGCTAACAAGCAGCAAGACATGCATGCCAACAACTAAACCTGTGGCTCAGCCCTTTGATTGGATTACTAGTCTAAGACTATCCAGTAATAGTGAATTCTGTGTAACTTGTTTGTAGAAATACATTCTCATGTTCAGGATGAAAATTCTATTCTGTAGAAACAAATATTACAATGCTACCAATGCTAGATTTGTATTTCATACACATTTGGGGTGTATTAAGTTCATGCACTGCCTTCCACCTATTTGTGGTGCTTCATGAATGACTTTACCACCATTAGTGGTTGGTTTGAGATTCCTACTGCTTTTCCTCATAAGAATTATCTAAAAGAGATATTATCTATTCACATGCAAGAAAGTACTAACAACAATTGTCATTTTATATTAGGAATTTGCAAGGAAACTTGAAACTACCAGAAACAACACTGATTTTGGATTTCATTCCAAAATTGAAATTAAACTCATTATCTGCAGGGCTTAATAAACTTGATAATTATCAGAGTATTGTTTTTCATTTTTAATCTGAGATCATGGCAAGTTAAGCTAGTTAGGCTCTATATTTTGAAAATAAAACATGAAAGTAAATGAAAAGATACATGTGCATTTTAGCATAAAATAATGCTAACCTAATGTGGTGGTTTTACCCAGCTGGGCAGCTGAACCCCAAAACCACTTCCCCTCCTCAGAAGGGGAGGGGAAGAAGAAAAGGAAGGAAACAACTCATGGGTTGAGATATGGATAATTTAATTAAAGGAAAAATAATTATTAAGGAAAAAATATTATTAATTAATTTAACAAAAGGGGAAAAAGGGAAAGGAGAAAAAGGGAAACAACAACAACAAGCAAAAGCTGTGTGGACATGCAGAGGAAAGAAATTACTCTCTACTTCCCACAAATGAGCGGTGCTTGACCACGTTCTTGAAGCAGGGCCTCAATGCACATAGCTGTTGTTTGGGAGGATATGTTTTCACAATAAGAGCCTATCCCTCTCTTCTTCTTCCTTTTTCCACCTTTTATTGCTGCATGTGACATGGAATGGAATATGGTATGGAATATCCCTTTTGTTGGTTTAGGTCAGCTGCCCTGTTATGTTCCTTCCTCACCTCTTGCCCACCCGCAGCCTGCTGGCTCTGAGGGTGTTAGAGGAAGTCTTGATGCAGTGCCAGCATTGCTCAACAGTAGACGCAACACTGGTGTGATGCCAGTGCTGTTTTAGCGACAAGTGCAGAGCACAGCACTATATGGGCTGCTGCAGAGAAAGTTAACTCCATCCCAGCCAGAACCAGTACAGCTAAAGGAGGTGCGGTCATGTTAATTGTATTTAGCTCTTATCATTAAAATAATTATGATTATTACAGATGCTGAAAGTTTGCAAATATATTATTATAGACTTAAAGATATATTAAACATTTTTATAAATACTATTCATTATTTTCCTGTTTAGAAACAATGCAATATGGAACAACAACAACAACAAAATTACTATATGAGGGTGTTTCACTAAATCAAAATTGGCTGATGGAAAAAATTATTAAAAAAAAAAAAAGTGGGGAAAGAACCAAGAACATCTCTAAGATGTGATTATTACTTTTAGAGAGAGTGTTTTCTAAAGCTATAGATCTTTACTGTAAATTATTCTTCTTAATGAATATTTAACATTCTTTGATGAGCTCTACGTATGACTGATAAAAGTAACAGAAAAAATATAGATCCTATAAAATTCAATTTTAATACTTCAGGATGGTGCAAAATTGTGTCCGGATGCCAAGCTTTTCCAATGATTTCCTGGATGAAAACTGGAAGTTTTAAACATTTTGATCGGGTAATATTACTATATATTTTATTTAATATTGTAAATTCCCTTCTAATATGGGATGGGATGGGTGGCTAGGTGTGGGTGTGTAAAGAGACATATATCACAGCCAATATTTCGTAGAACACCTTTCATTCATTAAGCTACTGTTATGAATATAATCAAGCTGTTACTCTCATTAGCTAATAACACAAAATGCTCATACTCACAGAACTTGCTGGCACCATCATGCACTCATTCACAGCCACCTGAATGAAGAAGAAGTGGAGAAGACAACCCCAATAAATCTGCGAGGTCAGATGTGATGCACTGGAGACTTCTAGGGAGATATTGGAGTGGACTTATGTGGGCTTAATCAGTCTTGTAGCCTTCATCTGCACATAGCAAACACGAGCCATACAGTAGCTAGCCCCAGTGGATGCCCATCTGCACTTGTGACCTTGTATAGATGAGGTTCTTCATGCCCTAATTTTATTACAGGTTTCAGCATAGATATTTTATCTCCAGAAGTTTTGCACGCATAGCACACAGACTTCCCAGTATATGTTGCCTCTATTAGGCCTGTTGTATCCTGGTATGTGTTTCTCCATCCAACTTATGAAACCCACTCATGTTGTCTGGCACAGACAGAGCTTCTGTGATGCATCCACTTTGTAAAAAATAAATGAAACTTTATTAGATTATTATTAGAGAGATTTGTTTCCCTTGAGTAACTCTTTTTAAATTATTCTTTCTTTTTTTTTCTTTCTCTCTCCCTGCAAGCTATGTAATGTAAAATATGAAATATTTACAAATATTACTTAGATGTCTTTTCTATCAAATTCCTTGACTTCACAAAATAGATTGTTTACAACTGTGCTGCCCTTCTGCCTAATGGACACCCTGGGGGAATGTTGTTGGCTTTGAGACACAGCTACATATTTTCAATAAACAACTCCTGAAGCCAGTGAATGCTGAGAGCGTGAACATTAATCTGTGATATATCTGAATGGAATACTTGCTTCTTCTCCCTTAGGGGAATGGAAGGAAAAAAAAAAAAAAAAAAAGAAAAAAAAAAGCATACATCATGATTCACTAACCACTGTCACACATAATCAAATAAGCCCAAGAATATATTTAAATATTTTAACATTCCCTTTTATTACGAGTTTCTTGGTTAGTTCAAAATAGTGATAGCCACAGCTGTCTGCCTTATCAACAGATTTTGCCAACTAGAAAGAGATAAAACTGCCCCCAGAAAAATAGTGGATTCCAACTATTAAAAGGTTTCAGACTGTTAGTAGATTACTTCTGGAGTTATCTCATTTGCCTTGTCCTTTTGTCCTTGAGACACATTGCTACAAGGGTGTCTGTCAGCCTCAGAAGGAAAGACGTCTGCTCAAGTATTCCCTGAATGGCATTGCAACTGGCAGGTGGATTTACATGTAGCTGTTGGCATCTGCCTTTGAAGAAATCCCTGATCATTTGTGTAAAACATAGGTCAAAGGTCTGACTAGGTAGCCGATGGGTTTGTGGTACTGGAAAAGAGATAGGAGAGTTAAAAGTGAAGGATCAACTTGAGAAAATCCACAATTGTTTTTAAAGCTAAATGAGTCATACCAAGTTGGAAGAGCCCCTCAAACTCACATTCTGATTTTAATAAATAAATAAATAAATAAATAAATAACGTTATAATAAATTGATACTATCTTCAGTGGAGTTCTGTGACAGGTTTTACACCAAAGAGCTGTGAATTCGAAATGACTTTAGACCATCTAAATAACTTTAGGCCAATATTTCTAAAGCACAAACCTCTATAACAAAATTATATATATATATATATATATATCTTAAAGATCTTCTCAGTTTCAAGTCATTAGGAGTCTACAAGCCTATCTATATCACTGAATCTCAGCTTTAACTGAAAATTTGGCTGAAGTTGAATTTTATGGTTCTTCTCTTATCAACGTGCATGTTATATAGGTTTGTTATGTTCATTGTGATCTTGCCTCCCATTCATTTGAAAATCTCTGCATATATAAAGAACCTTCTCTGTTCCCAGCTACTCTAGAGGCTACAATTTCTGCTGAAGTGGTCTGAAGAATGTGACCTGTGATTACATTATGTTCGCCACTACTGAGAATTTTGAATCTAGATAAATTCTTCACAGTAGCTGAGAAGGAAAATTTCTATTCCTAATCTCTCCTGAAATTAGAATAGTGCTAATGTAGAAGGCTGAATGGAAGGACACTGCTCAACTAGCTTCCCATGTCATGAAAAAAAGCCAAATAAAGATAAGGAATAACAAATGTTACGAATTAACCAGGACTTTAAAGGACTGAACAGCAATTCCAGGGAGTAAGCATAATGAAGGGCTCAACATGAGAAGTTCATGAAAGTAAATGTTTGTACCACTTTGGGTTACTTCTACATACTGTTGAAAGTTTTAATAAGCTACCACTTCCCTGATATACAAGTGAGGCCCACTGTTAAAACCAGCATGCCATGTCAGTTCTAGTTTAGTAACTGTGAAACACTTAGAAATGGAAATTCTAAATTCAAGTTTCAAGTTAATTTTAAAGCAATAAAGGAGCAAAAGAGATGAAGTAGAATGGTAGATCTTAATAATGGAAGGCCCAGAATGTTTATCTTGACTGACCTCTTAGATAAAGTCATAAAGGTATCTAACTCATTTATAGGGTTGTAGTTAGATAACTGCACTGAACATATTTTGCTTTATTCCAGTCTGATTGTCTTGCAATTTCCAGGTGTAAAAGCAGATCTGCTTTTTGAGGGAATCTTAAAAAATTCAGAGTAAGCTCTGGAAAGAAGTTAGACATCTTGTGGTTCATTGGGAAATGCTGAAAGTCTTACAAGAGCCTGGCTATTATAAGATCTCTAGTTCATTTTGTTCTTCTGTGGACTGATAGTTTCTGATAAGGGTAAAGATATGCTGAATGAACAACAAAAAACTCCCAGAATGTAACCTTCTTGTATTTAATATTCAAATGAAGTTTCATAATATCTAGATATCTTTTACTCATGCTTTGTTCCATCTTTTTGCAGCAGAAAAATCAGAATAGGTTCCTCCTTTCAATTTTTTTCTTTCAGATATCTTTCTCTGACTGTCATTTTCCTTACACAACTGCAGTGTATCCAAAGCATAAACCATGATGCTTTACAGTAGTAAATGGGTACAGATACAGGAATCCTTGGCAGTTCTGTGCATGTTTATAAAACCTGATACTGTGTACTTTGACAACCTGATGCTCAGCATTTCAGAAGAAATTTTCTGTCTCCAGCATCCCTTTTCCTCACTTTCTCCTTCCTTTGGTTATTTCCACATACCATGTAAAGATCTAATAGCCAAAAGATCAGTGATATAAGAGTTCTCCTTCTGAAACATTTTCGAATTAAATATAAACATTGCAGTATCAGTCTACTAAAGGACTTGTTCCCCTTTGGTCTTTTGTTGTAGGTTTTTGCCATTTGCCATTGTCTCCTTCCTGACAGTCTGTTAAGTGGACAAGAATAGTACAAACCTCATAATCACAGAAATCTCTAAAATGATGAATAAAGAATGATGAAATGATGAATAAAGAAAATGAAATCTTTAGATGATTTTCTTTCTAAGCAAGAAATATTGTTATACACTATGACAAGCTTTCTGCACTGTCACTAAGACACTATAAACTAATTCTCATATACAGAATACTTTAATCTTTTTTCTTACAGGTTCAGAGAAATACCCTCATTAATTTTCATTGTTAATTATAAACACGATTTCTTGGAGGAAAGGATATTTCATATATTAAAAAAAAATAGTGTTTTTGTCCCATGGGATTCCTGAGAATATAACATCTTAAGAAGAAGATCATGAAATGGCACCATTTTTTAAAGTGCACTATGAGACATCCTGTTTCAAAATAACTTTTTCTGATTGATATCATTGTGTACATTGATTGAGAAGTACTTGATCTCTAAAACCTGCTTTGATAACTCAGCTTAAAGCAAGGCTGTTGGACTGGATGATTTCCAGAGGTCCCTTACAACCTCAACTATTCTACGATTCTGTGACAACAAGAGAGGATATGTCTGAATCTTGGTTCTGCTCAAAAAAAAAAAAAACATGGAAGTAAGATCCAATCCACCTCTTTAGTTATTTAATCCAAATAAAAACATAGTTTAATGCAACTTTCTTTAAGGTCAGTGGGAATGTTTTCCTTAGTTCAACAGAAGGTGGATCAGGTTTTGAGTAGGAGTGAAGCATCGTTTTCAGGAAAATGCCTACAAACTTGAAATATTAAACTTCAATAAAATTTGCACATAGCCATATTGACCTCCCCCAAAAAAAGTATTTCACATGGTTTAAAACTCTTTAGTAGCACTGGGTTTATTGACTGAAAGTTTAGTTTTATTTGAAAGTTTCCAGTCCAAGAAACTAAGAAACTTTCTGCTTGGTTTTCATGTTTCCACTGTGATATACCTTTAAATGACATAAATTCAGACTGTATGTTATTTCATTTGTTTTGTTGCATTACATTTCAATACATTACATTGCAATGCATTATGTTAAAATACATTGCATAATATAACACAATATATTTAATATAATATAAAATTTCCACTGGAATCTAAAAGGTTAAAGCAGTAATGTGGAAGTCAAAGATTGTCATACATTTCTGGCCATAGTAAGGTCCATTGGACAGATTGATGACCCTGGCATGAAGAATTCTAATTTTACATCATTAATATTTATTGTCATAATGTACAAAACAATGAGTTGGGTGAGGCATTTCCTGACTTCAGTGGCAAAGCATATGCTTTGGGATTCATGAAACAATGCAAAACAGGAAATGTGCATGGTAGATTCCTGACATGCACCATCGTTGGGCCAGAGTTCAGCAGCCTGTTCAGCTGCCTGAGTAATGTAACAGATTCTCTTTTGCCTTCCTGTTCATTTTGTTTTGCTGAGGTGCTGGATCTTACTTGTTGTTACACCTTTTTTCTTTTTCTTTTTTTTTTTTTTTTTTTTTAGTTTAACTTAAGTCTTAACTTTCAATTTCAATAAACCTAACAGCAGAAGTTAGCTTGGTGGTGAATTGCTTCTACAGACCTCACAGACTGTCAAGGTACGCTTGGATGGCCCTCTGAAATGTAGCTGCAGCAAAAAAAAAAAAAAAAAAGTGAAAAAAGCTTTGAACTCCCTAACACCTTCCTGCCTCTGCCTCATAGATTTTCTCTATTTTACTTTTCTTTTGTTACTAACAGCTGCTTCGAAACAAGATCATTTGCAGACATTGTTTGCTTCTTTGCCCAAAACTGCCGTTTTTCTGTTGGCAACAAGATGAAATTTTGCCTTGCAGAGTCAGTGCTTAAGGCTGGTTTCATCATGGAGTAGGAGAAAGGGCGGATTAACAGTCAGGAAAGAAAATTATTTTTTTCTTATAAGCAGCTTTATTGCCTTAGTTATTTTATTTTATTTTATTTTTTTTTTACCCTGCTTTAAGCCCGAGGGACTTGGGTCGCAATATACACAGAATCACAGAATTTCTAGGTTGGAAGAGACCTCAAGATCATCGAGTCCAACCTCTAACCTAGCACTAACAGTCCCCACTAAACCATATCGCTAAGCTCTACAACTGAACGTCTTTTAAAGACCTCCAGGGATGGTGACTCCACCACTTCCCTGGGCAGCCTGTTCCAATGTCTAACAACCCTTTCAGTAAAGAAGTTCTTCCTAACATCCAACCTAAAACTCACCTGGTGCAACATTCCCCCTCATCCTGTCACCAGGCACGTGGGAGAACAGACCAACCCCCACCTCGCTACAGCCTCCTTTGAGGTACCTGTAGAGAGCGATAAGGTCACCCCTGAGCCTCCTTTTCTCCAGGCTGAACAAGCCCAGCTCCCTCAGCCGCTCCTCATAGGACTTGTTCTCCAGACCCCTCACCAGCTTCATAGCCTTCCTCTGGACTCACTCAAGCACCTCGATGTCCTTCTTGTAGCAAGGGGCCCAAAACTGAACACAGTATTCGAGGTGCGGTCTCACCAGAGCCGAGTACAGGGGGACAATCACCTCCCTAGCCCTGCTATCCACACCGTTTCTTATACAGACCAGGATGCTGTTGGCCTTCTTAACCACCTGAGCACACTGCTGGTTCATATTCAGCCAACTATCAACCATCACTCCCAGGTCCTTCTCTGCCTGGCAGCTCTCCAACCACTCATCTCCCAGCCTGTAGCTCTGCTTGGGGTTATTGCGCCTCAGGTGGAGGACCCGGCACTTGGCCTTGTTGAACTTCATGCAGTTGACCTCAGCCCATCGGTGCAGCCTATCCAGATCCTCCTGCAGAGCCTTCCTACCCTCGAGCAGATCGACACACGCACCTAACTTGGTGTCATCCTTTCCTTTCCTTTCCTTTCCTTTCCTTTCCTTTCCTTTCCTTTCCTTTCCTTTCCTTTCCTTTCCTTTCCTTTCCTTTCCTTTCCTTTCCTTTCCTTTCCTTTCCTGGCTCCTTCATTGAGTAAGGGGCTGGACCACAAGTTCTCTGAGAGGTCCCATACTATCTAAATCACTCAGTGAGTCTATAATGCACTCCAAGAAAAACTACTGCAATTGGACTATTATAGAACAACCAGCAAAGCAGGATTGCCATCAAAAACACTTTTTCAACAGTTGAGTCACAGTCACATACACCTACACAAAGTGCATTCAGGAGAAGCACCCACCTACACAGGCAATACTTCAGAGAGTATTTTGTCATTATAAATGCAGTGAGTGAAAAGATATGCCTCCTGTGCCTTTTCATAAAGTCAAAATCAAAACACTAAATATTCTCTAATATGTTCAAATATTTTTGACCATTTCATACATGTAGAAATGACCTCTTCCCGTATTAATGTGGAAAAATCTTAGGGGGAGATAAAACACCACTTCCCTGCCCAGGGAAGTGGTGGAGTCACCATCCCTGGAAATCTTTAAAAGACGTTTAGATGTAGAGCTTAGGGATATAGTTTAGTGGGGACTGTTGGTATTGGGTGTTTGGTGTTGGTGTTGGGTCAGAGGTTGGACTTGATGATCTTGAGGTCTCTTCCAACCTAGAAATTCTGTGATTCTGCGAAATAGTTCTTTACATTATTTGATAAAAGGACACTGATGATGCAAGCCTAAACAAGGTTGTTAAAGAAAACACCAGTTCCTCCTTTTTCCACCTTCCTCAGGCACAATACATATCAATACATATCAAATATATTTGAAAACAATATAGTCATTTCAGGTGTGCAGGGATAGCCAGAATGACTCTTAAAGCAGATTATTCTGTAGCTATTAGCTTGACTCACTCTGCTACATCAACTAAGACAGGTGTGGACTATAAATACATAAACATAGACATATAGATTCATTATAACTGCAGTTCTTACAGAGTTTCCACATAATGCACATATGAATTCATATAGTAATGATTTTATTAAATATTTTGTGAATTCAAATAAATATAAAAGAGATAGCACTTATTTATTTGATGTCTTTTCAAACTTAATTTGCAATGCTTTCCTTAGATTGTAAACCTTACTGGCTAATTTGAAACAGTTCTATTATGTTTTCTTGAACCACTGATAAACAGTTTCTTGACCCTTCTTTCTATATTTCTCAATTTAAAATAACTCACTTTTATGAATCATACCCTTGACACTTACAGTTGCAAACCACTGACACTTAAGAAATATTGTGGAGCAGAAGTAATGAATGAAAGTGATGGAATCTCTTTTGAAAATCAATTATATACACAAAGCCTTGAAAAGTACAGATGTCCTATTATTATACAGATGCTTCCATTGAAATGAGTCAAATATTTCCTCAGTTTAAAGAAAAGAAAATATGCCTAATAGTGACATTTGTAAAATAAATTGCTCCTTGATCTCTGTCCGCATATATGATTCATCTTCTTTGGCTTTAATTTTGGCATACTTACTGAACAAGTGGCACTTAATGAAGCAATTTGCTGTGCTGATACAGGATGTCAAAGGGAAAGCACATACTGTTTCTGCATGACCCAGGAAATCATGGCCCATAGCTGCAAAGGCAATCTTGTTCTTTGAAAAGGAAAAGTAACGCTTAGTATCTGCACAGTGCTAAACACTTCAAAGGGCTATTTTCTTATAAGCCAATGAATCTTTACACAAAAAGAGTTATTTAGGGAAATTTGTACTCGGATTTAGAGATGGGGAAACTAAGAAACAGAATAAAATAATTTAGTGCTGACTGTACACCAAGTCAGTATATAAAAATATAAAAATCTTTTAGATGCCTTGATTTTCGTATTTTTTTTAAATTCAGTTTCCTATAGGACCTGCAGTGTGATCATAGGATACAAGTGACAGAAAACTTTCAAGTTCATCTGAACTATGAATGAGATGAGAATTGAAATAACTCCTGTTCAGACTTTATAAACTTAGGATTTATCTCCAGCATTACTAGGCAAAAAGAGTTTAATTACAGACAATGTATTTGCAAAAATCCCATGTATATAAACTGCACCCATCACCTACTTAGGATTTAAACAACAAAACAAATAATAAAACAAGCGAACAAACAAGAGAAAAACCTTGTGTAAGAAGAAAAAATCAGGTAAATGCTAATGAAATGCTGGTAAAACATCTCCTCTGAATTCTGAATTCCAGCAATGTAAGGTCATAAGGTTAAATTTTAATCCAGCACTACTATTGTAGTGACATTCTTCTACCTGATTGCAGCCTCGTATTGCTCTTCCTCTCTTTAAACACTTGGATTTTCCATCTGATTAAATCCACAGTAGGTGAGAATAGCACAGTCATATTGGAGTCACCACAAATGAAGAAATAGGAATGAGGTTGAAGAAGCCAAAAGAAGCTTCTCTCTTCAGCCTAGACTGACAGCCTGTGAGGTCTGTAGAAGTGATTCCAGACAACTAATACATTCAACATTAATTAACCCTAGCACATATTAAGAAATATGAAAGATTACTCGTTCAGTAGAAAGCCCTATACACTGAGAAAGCCTTCCTTGCACAATGCTGCGTTAGATACTATATACCCTTCCATGCTAAGGATATTCATTTTTCTGGGATGTAGACAGAAGTAGTCTATTAGCTTTCTAATAGTACTATTTGACTTTTATATTCATTATCAATCAATTGATTGCGAGGAAAAAAGAGATTTTGACCTTCAGCAAACCTCTCAAATTCCTTAAACATAAAGCCTGAGTTACACCATTGAGCTAGCCAAGGGATTATCCAACAGTAATAGAAAGTCAAGAGGAACCCTTACTAAATATCCATTCAGTAAGCCTTCCATATCACAGATATGGAAGTAACAACATTCCGGGGACTTTATAATTATTCATTCATTGGGCCATATTCATTTGTTTTAATCATTATCTTTAAAGGATTGATTCAAAAAGAGTTAGTTGGCCAAATTTCTGGAAACATAAACACATATATCATGAATTAATGTAATTATTACTATGACCCCGTGCTCAATAAAACTTAACTTCCTTCTTCTCATGTAAAGAAGTCTCTCTGGAGGCAAGTTTTTGTTTGTTTGTTTTGTTTTGTTTTTAACGTGTATGTGTGTGTTTGGTTAATAACCTTAGCTTTCATGACAGGCTGAGGCCTGACTGGATGGGGAGTAGCTTGGTTAGAAAGATGAGTGGGTCTTTTTGCTAGAAAGTGAGTTTGGTAGAATGTAAGTCAGCAGTGTGCCCTGGCAGCAAAGATGGCCAAAAACATATTAACACAATTAACAAAGAGACATCAGTGTGAATTTAAGGTGACTATCCACTTTATTTTACATATAAAGAAGGTGAAAGGGAAAAAAAAAAGGCTAGAAGTCAAGGTAATGAAGTGGTGAAGTAGGTAGGAATTATAGACTGTTTGCACATTTAAAAGCAAGGATCTACTGAACTGTACATCCTGCCCCAAAATGGTATACAGTTTTGATTTTCTTTGTGTTGCTGTTTCCTCCTAGGGCCATGTATTTATATGTTAAAGAGTGTCTGAGTTCAGTTTCACAGAAGTAACTCAACCTAGTCTGGAGCCTCAGTTCACAGTAACTGTCTTGCAGCCACACCTAATTCATTCTCCTACCTAAATACAGATGGTCAAGTCTACTAGAAATATTCAGATATATCCTACATATAAACATGTGACCAGGTTTCCAACAGGTACTTGTGTCTTTTGCTTACTTATATATTGTTAATAATATTTATCTTTTATATAAAATCTCAGCCCTCAAGCACCAGTCCTCAAGGGACAGATTTAAAATTTCAGTGTTCTTCTTCACACTGTGCTTCAAACTGCCCATGACAAGTCAACATGAATTTGATTTGAGCATTTAGACTGACTACCTTTCCAACTGTCAAATATAAAACTTCTTTCTCCATTGATAAATTTGTATTTCTACTGTTTCAGTGGAAAATTCTTTTTGTCTTGAATGAATCCAGCAATAAATTTCAGTGATGTAAGTGTGTTGAACATGGACACTTGAACAAATTTTTGGAACTTATCCTGTAAATGTACCAAGTTAAAACAATATAACATTCCTATTTCGTAATAATAAGCTATGCAACACTGATCATTCTAGAGTTATTGTTACAGGTTAAATCAATAGGGAGTCTTATACAGGACGTCTTTCCCAGGTAAGAAAGTCTTCCTGCATCTGCAGTTCTTAATCTAGAAACAATACAAATATGAAATCTTCTTCAATTTTGAGACCACAGATTTGCAATGACAATGGCTTCCTTTCACTGTAAGGGTCCAGTCACCCAGATGGAGTAATTTGGCATGGCCCTGGTGAAGTCAGTGTCACAATATAAAATTGCATGAGCTTAGGATGTGGTTCCTGAGAACAATAGAGAAAACCCAGCTGTACCATATGCAGAATTTTGAAAATGGTTAAGAATAAAATCCTTCACACATGCACAAAAAATAGCCACCCACAGGAAAAACACATTTGCAAGACTGAATTGATTTGTGAATACCATGTGTTACCAATCATAATAATTACATATGTTAGGTAAACTTAATGGGGAAACTCAGCCAATATTTTTTTCATTCATTTGACAAAATATACACTATCTCCTTCCAAAAAGCACTTCAGTCCCTGATATTCTTTATAGGTTTTTGAATTTTCAAGTTTTTCTATTGTTTTGTCAAGGTGGAAAAAGGGTATATTTGTTTACTGTAAAACTTCAGAGAAGTAAAATAAACCTTGTAACTTCTGAAATAAACTTCCTAATGCATTATTTTTTGGAATGCTTCTCACAATCTATTTTAGTGGTCTAAGCAAAAGATTGGTTCTAGATTTTACTGTTTATCCTGAGAGTGACTTGAAGAACTTCCATAAGTTATTTAATCAGTGGTAGTCATGTGCTTTAAGATCATCTGAGAAGACAATCTGTTTAACTGCAAAGCATTATTATAGTTCCTATACATGAAAAAGTTTGTTCATATCCGTTACATAGTAGTGATATCACTATAAGAGATTGATTTCCTTTCTACTTAAACTTTACATTACATCCATGACCCAAGGGTCTTAATGACATATTTTTAGTAATCATCATCATCATAATAAATCCTAATTTATAGGTGTCCAGACCTTAGAGCCTCTGGGCATCTCAGCAGAAATAAGAGAACATGAAGTTTCAATAAAAACATCAAGTACTTGTAAACAAAACCACCAATCCCACCCAATAATAAACCATAAAGTGTTAAAGTATAACTCTAACAAAGAAAATAAACTGAAAAGCACAGAAAATAGTATCAGAAATTATATTTGGGATGAAACACTCAGTACATCATGTTGGCCCAAGATGTAATCAGTTTTCATCCAAAAATCTCCTTCTTTTTTTTTTTTTTTTTTTTTTTTTTTTTCTTTTTTCGTTTTTGGGGGGTTCATTTTAATAATTAACATTTATATGGCAATGTGAGTCTGAGCAAGGAAGCTGACAGGTAATATTTTAAGATATTGTTCTCTCAAACTCTATCTGAAACCATAAGCCCATACAGTTTTCTAATATACTTTCAAATAACCAATGGCTGAAAGATTACTCTGAAGTAAGGTATGAACCTTCATATCCAGAGAAGTCCTCCATGTTCCTCAGTACTGCAGTGAGATGGAATTAATAGACTTTCATTATTCTACTTGTGCCACCTTTGATGGACAGGAAGAATAGTCATGTCATAAAGCAACACTGCTGCTGCACACAATTTTATTAACAGCACAGGTATTGTAGCTGAAGAGCTGTAATTCAGGTTAGGCATCCTCTCTTTAAAATACATGACCGTCTTTAATAATAAGTGACCAGTGCTAAAACATACTTGTTTAGCCTGCTATTTAGGCATAAGCCATGACTATGTTTTTGACTAATTGTTCTGTGTGAATATTTGAAATAATATCAAGGCCAACGGCAAAAAGAAATTCTAAGACTTTTTAATGTCTCTGTGTTTTGTATTGTGCAAATACTGTGGAGCTAGTTTGGATAGCTTTACAAAGCTTGTGTCAGGAGACATAAAATGAGAATATGAAAGAGAACAGTTTGAATCCCAAGCCTGGAGATCTTACAATGTAGGTTAGATCAGGCAGGAAAATGCTGTCAAAATACAGCCACTAAATACTAAATAGCAAAGGATATAAATTAATATCTGACTTAAATGAAAAGGTAGCAATGTGTAGTAAAAGCAGATAAAATCAATCAATTTCCCAATATCTAAGCCCACCATATTAAGTATTTACCTGTACCTAGGTACAGTAAGTGAGTCTGAGTTTTGAATCAATTCACTTTGTAGTGAAGTTTAGACAAATGTGTTGGTGAAATAAGAAACCATTTAAATTTATTTACGAGTAATATACATATTTTGACAGCAGCCTTCTGCACTACAATTTGTACAATACACTGCTCTCCCTGAAGAAAAAAGTAGTGCACATTACAGAAGCTAATGGCAAGAATCATTCTTCTTCTCTTTTTATCTGTGTCTAATCTTTTCCATTCTGACTTCTTTGTAGCTAAAGTAGCCTTTCTAAAGTAGCCTTTCTAAAGTAGCCTGTTTCTAAAGGATGAAATGCAATACAAGCTCAAATTGCGAGACTTTTGACCATTACTGTAATGGTCATGTTAAAATGTAAAAACTGATTGTCTCAGTTACACATCATACAGTCTATCAGCAGAATCAGTACTAGCATTTTTGATAGTTTTGATATATTATACCACTTTTAATTGTTTATTTATTTATTTACAGGTAGGAAAAGAGTTTTGAAACAAGATCATCAATACAGAAGTATACCATTTAAAGTATTTTGAGAAAACACTGACAATAACCATTTGTCACTGACCTGACAATGATGTTGAAGTGCCTTAGTGACTACATTGCAGCTTGGGAAACTTCTGTGCTTGGCATTTAGCCATAGATAAAATGCCACTTGCATCTTTTTTCTTTGCTGGAATTGTGTTTATTTGATGCAAAATATATATGTGTGTGTGTGTGTGTTATTTTTTCTCCTGCATATTCCTTATGAAATCACAAAGGACACAAAATGTGAGTAAAAGCTAAAAAATGATGAAGGTTTCAAATGAATGTAAGAAATTTATGAAATAATGATTTGTATGCTCAAGATAATATCATAAACTGGATTAGGGCATGAATAATTGATTGCGTAAGTATACATTTTGTAACTGTTGTTGTTCTTTTTTTTTTTTCTTGAAGACAGTTGAATTCTCACCTGTTGATTTTGTAAGAAAGCTTTGTTCCTGTAGTCAGATATTCTGACTGTAGTTATGTCATTTCAGTCTAAGTCCAGTCATCTCAAATCAGACAAGTTGCTTTGCATTTACGATTACCCCATTTTTTTTCTGTTACAGACAGAAAGTCTATATGCATGCTCCACATAACTCTTGACAAAAGCATTACTAGGAAAGCCTGACAGGAACATAAAAAAATTGGGAGATAACTATCAAGTAAAGGTTAGGTGCTGCTTTTAGACTACTACTACAGTACAGAGATAGTAGGAGTAATTAGCTAGTTCTTTGCTTCTTTTCATCCATAGAAATATATGTTTAGTATTCACAGAAGAGGATTAAGATGTGGGGCAAAAATGTGTGGGATGGAAAATAATCTGTTCAGTTCTGATTCCATCCTGCTTATCAAAACAGAAAGAGCTGCCAGGAAAAAAGGGAAGAAGTTTATGCATGGATTAGGTATCCATTGGCAAATATCAAGCAATAAGCAAAACAAGATGTTGACTCTCAGAATATCTATTTATTGCCTGCATTTTATGTGTTCCATTGGTAGTGCATTTATCCAGGTGGGATGGCTTCATCCAAGACTGCCCTGAATTTACAGGGTAAAAGCAGTTAACAATCCCATCACTGGAAAGAATGGGTCTGATCCTCTCTTCTTCACGTTA
This sequence comes from Heteronetta atricapilla, assembly GCA_011075105.1. Classification (NCBI taxonomy): domain Eukaryota; kingdom Metazoa; phylum Chordata; class Aves; order Anseriformes; family Anatidae; genus Heteronetta; species Heteronetta atricapilla. The sequence goes on from CM021735.1 coordinate 44,360,654, forward strand.
AAGGGAAAAAAAAGTTAGAAACAAAGAAACAATCTAGCGCCCCCCCCATCCCCCCCCCATACACACACACACATGTAGGAAACAATTGTGTGACAGACAAAGGAAACCTTGCATCAAAATGAAAGAATCAGTATATCGAAACAAAACTGAAATCACAACACTAAATGCTTACCAGGCTCCCACATAGTTGCATGAGCTGTTAAAATTAAAGGTGAAATAAATAGAAGCATCTGACATATTTCTCTGAACCTAAAACACTCAGAGCATCCCACTTTAAGATAGCTGTCTCTGGGGTAATACTGATTGCATCCCTTCTCCCATTATGATTCCCACTGAAAGTGGGGAGAGAGTATGTGAAATGGGAGGAAATACTTTTTCTTCAGTAAGTTTTTAGTAGGTAATGCTTTATTGTGTTATTAGAATTCTTGAATTCTGAAATCTGTTCTATATTCCTTCTCTGGCAATCATAATTTCCAAAAATTGAGTTATATGTCTCTGTCTTGTGAAGACATACCCTTCTGGTCATTAGTCCCTCAGCAATCCCTGAGGCGGTTGACACTTGAATGTCTTTCAAGCTGCAGACCTTACTTTTGAGAGCAAGAGTGTCTTTGAGATTTCATGGTGAAAAAAAATATCAGATTAACAGGACACTTAAATAACATAGTAACAACAACAATAATAATACCTTTAAGTTCATTACAGTCATGCAACAACACTCTTTTACCTCCTTCAGCCTTCTGACCATCAGATTTTGTGTGTCTGGAGAAATCTCCAGTGAACACTTATTTTTCATGAAAAGGCTTTCTGAAAATGCCATGAAGCAATTAGAGAAAACAACTGCCTTTGACTAGCCAGAGCCTGCCAGGATTGTGAGGGTGATGGTAGGAAATTAACAAATGGGTGCTCCTGCCAGATGGGACATGTGGCTGTGAACATGTGGCTACTTTGGATTGCTAACAATGGGGAGAAACAAATGCAAAAGTGTAAAAGTGTGAGCTTTTATAGCAATTTATACATTATATATTTATTTTACTAGTAAATGAAACCTTATTAAAAAAAAAAAAAAAGGAAGAAAAGAAAATAGTAGGACTGGCTGGCATTGAACTGCAGCAGCATACAACAGCATTAGAGGAGAGGGAAAATAAATATGAGACTGAAGTCTCAGTTACAAATGAAAGGGGGAAAAGTACTGAAATTTGCCAACTGAACCTGCTGGTAATAATTAGATTGAGGTTGCTGAGAAAATGAAACACTATTTTTTTTACTTCAATTTTTAATTCATAAAACAGTTACTAATCTTGTTCATTAGACCTGCCTGCTGGAGCCACGTGCCTGGCTCTTGGTTAGGAGTGCTGTGCTGTCTACATTATGTCTGGGGGCTTTTAAAAGTGTCTTCTGGTTTGTGTTCTTAACAGGAATGGAACTTGAACTCAAATCACAGGCCAAGGCATCTAACTTTGGAAAAGCATGGCTATTGTTCCTGATCTAAGTATTGTATTTAGGTCTACTCCTTAGGATAGGGTTTTGTTGGTGGTATTTTTTGTTGTTTTTTTTTTTGTTTGTTTGTTTGTTTGTTTTTGCAGATTTTTAATGGTGTGATGACTTTAAAAAGCAAATATTACAACAGCAGCATAGAGAGAACTCTGTTGGAGCAGTGGTACAACTCATTTAAGGGTTTTATTTGTGTCTCCTGTAGTTCTGAACATTCACACGTTCAGACTACTCAGCTAGGTTAAGGATCACTGAGATATATTCTAGTCCTTTTTTCAGATGTAATGCTGTTGCTAGTTGCCAGATTTGCTACCACATACTAGTGGCAAGACAGCAGGGTAAGAATTACTGGTCAGATTTACTTTTTATTGCATCATCAATGTGGTGGTAAAGTATGACCACAGAAATAGAAAAAAAAAAAAAAAAAAAAAAAAAAAAAAAAAAATAGAATAAAGATTAATGCTTAGAGTGGCCAATATTTCTACATTTTCACATTTCCACAACATAAAGAATGAGATGATCAGTTAGTCTCAAATTCATGGATTTGTATTGTAACATGTATTTTGGCATAAGAATCTATGGCCAACAAAAATTTAAAAATTCTAATCACTTATGCTGTCTGTATGACTGATTCATCATTTAAGTCAAATATTTTTATTTGAGCCTTAATTTAGCCCGATGTATTTTCTGGAATCATTGTAAAAAGGAAATTTGGAAATATTAAACCACATTGGATTTAGAAACTCCAGAAAGTAACTGCTTGCACTAAAATGAGTTTTAACAGCAGTGGCATTAACACAGGAAAACTGGCATGCAAGCTATCCTGCTGTTATAACTTGAGCATAAGCTGAAGAGACACCTCCTAGTGTAAGCTCCTTAACCTTCTGATTCTTTTCAAATTTAGGGGGAGATTTATATATATATATAATCATATATATATGAATTTATATGTATACATTATATATATATAATTCAACTTCTACTGTAGACTTTTGTCTTCAGTTCTTTTTACAGGACAAAGTCTTTTCCTGTGATTTGACTGACATGTACTAAGGAGTCATTAGGAGTGGGATTAATTGTTTCTAAATGCAGCTGTCTAAAACAATAAACTATTTACCAAGATTCTATCTATAGTCACTGAAAAAGACATAGACACCTCCAGACTCTGACTCTTCTATCTTAAGGTCCTGACTAACCTAACAGAAATGAATCACTGTCTTTGTGAGTTTGTCTCTCTTATTGAGCACAGAGACGCTCAGAGCAAGCTTCAATCAGATGCTAAATGCAAAGGTGGTTACAGGTAAGAATTTCAGAGTACAAATTATCCTCCCTGGATAGCTGTACTGGGTCTCTTACATATTAGGGGTTTGTAATTTACAAAAGCTGCTTCAAATCCAAATCAATAACCTGATGTCTAAATAGAGGCGTAGATTGCTAGCATTATACAGCCAGTGTGGAAAACAGGGCTGCAGTTTAATACCATGGGCAGGTTTCAAACTAATTATTCAAAATCAAGTGGGTGAATTTTAGTTTAGATGTTCCAAGTCCATTTGTGCATGCCAAGAGTTTGATGTTTATTGTTTCAGAACTCCTGGAGGGCCTAAGACTTGAGGTATTTTCTAATATTACTTACTGAGGGGTAAGAAAACCAGTGCATTCAGTGACCTTGATTCACATATAATAAATTAGTAAATACTTAGATGCTCAGTGCATTGGGAATATTGCCTCCATAGAACAAAGAACAATTGTTTGAAGGTTTGTTTGCTGATAAAATCAATTTACATTGCTGACAGTTTCAGATACTGATTGAATGTACAATATATATGCATATACATGTATGTGTCTGTTCATATGATGTATTCCTCTATATATGAAAGTCATCATTTATTTGTTGAATAACAAATCAGTCAGATTCTTAAAGGTATACACCATAATATTGTCTGCTAAGCAATTCAGTCTGCTCTGCATTTAGGTTTATGCTAGATATAGTCCTGATATTGCAATGAAAAGTCTAAGGCTGAAGAGACTGGACCTATTTATCTAACATACATTTAAGGCACCTCTTTTGCCAACGGAGACAAAAGTATCTGCAGAGAATAATTAATCCTCACAATTTCTAAAATGTCAGAAAAGAGAGGGAGCATTTTCTACAGGTACCTGTCTCTCTCCAGTAACTGTAGGGGGTTGCTCAACAGCTACTTCAAGATAGATTATCTGAGGTTGAACTAAATTTTTTAATTCCACAGAAACTGTTCCAGCTCTCTGACTTTTTTTTATTATTATTATTATTTTTTTCTTCTTTTTTTAACTTTCTTCTTCTATCTCATCATTCTGTTTTCTCAGAATGGTAGCATGGGAAGTCTCTTCACATACATCCGTGTTCATCTAACAGAATGGGATCTAAGTTTTGCTGGTGCCCCCAGTAGTTCTGGAAAATAAACAAAGTTAGAAGGTGTGGATCAAAAACCCTTGACCCTGCAGTCAACAGTTGGTCACAGGACAGTTCCATTGCTGGCTGTTTTTGAGATTCTGGGGTAATGGTTCACTGTTGACTAAAATGGAGGAGTGAGACCTACAGAATGATTAACACTTGGTGTTTTGCTTGGAAAATCTGCCAAGCATTCAAGAACAGGCCAGACCTCATCCTGATTAGCTCCTCTGAAGTGGCATTTTAGTGATGCCACAGGCAAAACCAATACCTTTGCTGGCTGCAGCTTGAACATGGACTGCCAGGTAAGACTTCCAGTGCTGAAAACAAAGAATTCTATTGCTTGACCCAAAGTAGACTCTTTGTGATAGTGGGTCTGTCAGACTGTAGCCAGTCATTAGAAAACAATCCAGTTGTACGCAGACAGGGTAATCGTTCTGGAAAGGGTTTCAAACAGGTCTAAGGAAGTGAGTCACTCAGCCCCCTTGAAAGTGAATGGAAGCTGGAGACCTGTTTCCTGAGAAACCTTTGAAATCCTAGCTTATGTTACAGTATGGCTATTATCCAACCTTAACTTTGGACACGGAAAACGTTTTCTTTCTCTTTTTTTTTTTCTTTCCTATTTATGCCAAATTAAAAGTATGAGGTCAATAAGTGCATTTACACCAAAGCAACTTTCCACTAACTTAGCCATATAAAGCGGCCTTGTAATAGGTATAAATATGATTTATAGTTACTTTAAGACTCCTTTCTACCACCTGAGTGGTGTGAAGAAATCTTTGTGAAAATGAGATTCAGCTATACAATTTCCAGAAAGCAGACAGTTTGTGTTGCTCAGACATGCTGCTAAAGAAGCAGAAACTTCTCCAGACACCAGAGTTGCCCCACCACCCAAAATGAATAGTTCAGTCTCTCTACATTTTTCATCCTCCATTCTACCTGAGAACATTATTTCACTGTCCAGAAAAAACTTTTCAGTCTTAAAGAGAGTTCTTTTGATTCTGATGAATGGAAAGAAATAGACAGAAAAGAGATAGAAGGGACTAGAAAAGGTACTTGGGTAATCTTTTTCAAAAAGTGGTTTAAAAAAAAAAAAAAAAAAAAAAGAAGGAAAGAATAACAGTTAACCTAATTTTCTTAAAACAGAGTTAAAAATGGTGGTAGACCTCTTTAGGAAAATACTCCCAATTCCCACATAATAATTCTTTTTAGGCGCACAAGAGTGTTTTAGGAAGCATAATAGATACATGTTACCTCTTCTGAAGGAATGCCATCTGGAGTAAAGGAAAAAAAAACCTTAGGTTTTAGCTTTGTTTTTAATGGGAAATTACTTCATGTATGACTCATCAGAACAAGTTATTTTTTTCTATGATCATGCTTTACCTTTAAGCAATAATTTTATTTTAAAGCCCATAACAATACATCTGGGTTGCATTCTGGAAATGAAGTTGATCTGAAACTATAACCTGAGGCATCTGGACAACAACAACAACAAAAACTTTCCCTTGTATTTGAAAACAATGAACTTCTATGCGCTGCCTTGGCCTGTGGTAGTATTATAAAATGCCTATAAGCCATTTCAATAATATTATCTAATTAATTTTCCTGAAATTTCCAAGATATAGGTAGGAGGTTACTTATTCAACCTCTTTTGCAATTGAATGGTAATTAGAAACAGCTTAAACAACTTTCCCAAAAGGTCGCAAAGCATAATTTGCAGTGGCATACTTTAAAAAAATAAAAATAAAAAAATCTCAAGTTCTAATATAATCACAAATTTTTCTTGTCTCTCTTACAATTATGAAGGAATGTGTCCTTTCAATTGACCTTCTTTCATGAATAAAAATAAATTCTGCAACCTCCTTATGTCTCTGCATCATTCAGCTCTTGAAAGTTCTGAGAAAATCACTGTATCTCCCCATTTTTGAGAAGATCTTAGCCTATCATGAACATGTTTGACCATTGCCAGTAACCCAGGTACTCAATGCATCACCTCACTGCCTTCCAGATACACATATAAAAGAGTGTGACTCTATATTTCCTTTTCCAATTACTCACAAACTAATTTAAACTGTTTTTCAAGCACTTTTTATTATTATTATTATTTTCCCAAATGACAAGTGTATTAGCTAAGACTGTCAGACTGGCTGCCAGCTCCCCTAAGCAAGCCCAGCACGCTGTGACCTCATGCACACAGCATGCAGGATTGACTAGATGTGAAGCCTGGGCCCTGTCTCAGCTGCCTTGGTAAGCATGTTTTATGATAAACTTTATCTCATTAGGAGAGAGAAGGGGGAAATCTTGGTCAAAGTCCAACTCTAGAGCTTATGTTGAGGCTGAACTTTTCTGCTCTCCAAGTCTGCCATATCAAATTAGAAAGAATAAAGCCGGCTGCTTGCCTGATTATTTATAACATCACAGGAAACTTGAAATGACTTATTAAGGATGGAAATAGTTCTCTTTCCTCAGAAATGGATCTTTCTTTGCCAAGATACACAGTGACTGACTGTGTGTAAGAGTGGTGCACAAATACCTTCCACATCGAAGGTTATTAAAATATACCTGGCCTCATTTATCAGTACTTCCATGGTATGCATGCACCCACACTGTGATACCTAAAAAGAGCTCCAGGGAGTCCTGCTCAATGTTCTGAGGGTCAGGAATAGATATGAAAATGGAAAAACAAAAATAAAATGAAAACACAGATCAGCATGCTTGTTGTATCTTTGACAGAGTCAATGAGCCTTTAGCATGAACCTTGGCAAACATTTCAGTCCAAGTTAATACCCATTGACCACATAGGTTTTTCATTAAAAATAAATCTGTTAAGTCTTTTCCCTTGAATATTACAAGAATAGAACTTGGAAAAGCAGGCCAGCTTCAGGACGCAGAAAGTGTAATCTGATGGCCACAGCAGGAAAGTTCATGTTAGATTTCTTTTCTAATTCGTTCAGTAACCATAGGGCTATTTATACTACCTCTCTGTGCATCTGTTTCAACACCCTGAAAATAAAGCTAACAAAACTGAAAGAATGTTGCCATGAATGAATCTTTTGCAAGGTTTTTGGTTCAGAGAACTTGAATATCTCATTACTGGACAGGATTTTAAATAGGAAAATAGCACATAATATTCGAAAAAGAAGTGTGCAGCATGAATGAAGTGGACTAGGACATGTGACCTCATGGCCCAGTAATTCCAGTTGCAGTAATTATCTGTAACATAATGACAGGGAAAATCTGTGAGATAAAGATAAAAGATACAACATAAATTTCATCAATGAAATGAGATACATTCACCCTTTTCCAAATATTTCTCACTATATTGTCACTGCTTACATTTCAAAAAACAGTATTCCAAAGGACACAGATTTGGAGCTCTGCACAACTTTGGCCACATTAGACTGCAATATAAATTGCAATTTAATTGCAAGCCTATAGGGTTGTAAGGAAGTGAGATAAAGCAGATACTGACTAGAATATTGGGAAAATATATTAACTAAGGATTTATTTATTTATTGTGTTTGTGTGCATTACATGTACTTTACTTTTTCTGAACTGTCTGTACAAATAAAATGAGTATTGATGACTTGTCTTATCACTGCATCCCTTGCTTCATTTGCAGGTGGCTTTGTGAAACAGAAATATTTCTCAGAGATGTCAAGGTCATTGTAATCTTTGTTAATAAAATGAACAGAACTAGGTCTTTGTGTTGCTTTGATTTTCCTGTTCCTGCTGAAGGCAGTACAGGCAGGGGAGGCTCACAGAACATACAGTAGAAGAGGACTGATCCTCTATTTCTATGTTTCATTTGTTAAATGGATATTTTTCTGGGGCTACACAAACTGCTCATGGATGCAGTTCCTCAAAATTAGATGCAAGTCTCAGGAACAGAATTAATGGCGCAGTGTGGGACATCTAAACTTTCTAGTGCAGCCCCCAAATATGATTCATATCAGCCAATATGTTGGGATTGTGGTTGTCTAAGCTACAGATCAGAAAATGTCGAAGAGAGAGAAGCTTTTAAATTTTGTCTTTCTCCTGAATTTAGGTACTTATCCACAGTCCAAATTAGGTTCGGTGGAACTAAGATTTGCAAGCAAAATGCTTTGCCTGCACTTCTCTGCCTAAGTCATCTAAGTGTCAGCAAAGACAACTGTCTCCTGCTTCACTTTCAGAAGATAGCCAGCGAGAAGGGGGAGTAGGAGGAGGAGGTGATATTGCTAAACACATTTTGCATAACAGTGTTGCTATGAAAGTACTTGCCGCCTTCTCCTGACCTATTTTCGAATGAAGTGTCTGTGGGAGCTATGCAATGTGCAGAAGTTGATGCATGTCATTATGCATGAAGTAAGCACAGAGCACAGGGCCATTGGGTGGACTTAGCACAAGGACACGTTGTTTTGCATCCCAGATGGACTGGGAGGGGAGGATGTGCGTTTAGATATTCCATTCAGCTGAGAGGGTGACATATTTGGATGTGTGCAGTGACACATGCAGTTAGGAAACTTAGATGCTTAAGGACTCTCAGATATGTGAGTGAGCAAATGGAGTATTTTAGATCATCCATCTGGATTTCAGTGTTTAAATTGCACTCTAATTGTATGGTAGATGCCTAAGTGCTGTTTTGGATCTCAACTTTGTTTGTTATGCACATTACTTCTGCATAAGAGTTTCTGGTGATTTTGCTTTTTTGAGCTTCTAAGTAATGTTCCGGTGTAACAGAGAAGTAATAAAAAGTCTGATTGGAGAAAATTATTTTTACTCTGCATTCTGGAAGCAGATAAAAAAATTTAAATGAAAATAGATTTTACTCAAAATAACACTTGTGCCTCTTATTTAAGTTGTTTCTTTTATCTTTTATCTTTTTTTTAATATATTTTCAGGTGCTGTACATCATTTGTCTAGTGATGTCACTGTCTAAGCAGGTAAATGGTAGAGTTACATTGTCCTGAGATTTATCACTGAAACATAGTGACAAGAAGGAAGCCTGTTAGAGACAAAATAGTGTCTGGAAAATGTAGAAACATTTCTGTCTTTTCCCATGAGTTAAGAACTGTATCACATAAGCCAGAAACTCTTATGAATCTCTTTATGACTTTTAAAAAGGCTATAAGCACAAAGGGTAAATCCATCAGGGTTAACAAGATGGATACCTGGGCAGTAAAGATGAGGCAGACATACCTGTAAATCCCTTCCCCAGGAAAAGAATGAGTAATTCTCTTCACTGCCAGGTTTCCTTAGTGTAATTGCTGTAATTGAATGAAGATAAACATCTTCATTCAACACATAAACTCAGTCCATTTTTCAATTTCTATTTTCTGATTTTCCTCTGCCTGATGTTGAAATCTAAGCTGAAACAATGCAATGCCATTAAATGCAATTTGAGTCCCTTGAATTCTTTGTCATGTGAAATTTTCATGTGTTAGATCTCAAAGATCTCATTCTTCTCAGCTGATCCCTTGGCTCATGGTTGGTGGTGTCCAGCAGACAGAATACAGCAGATGCTGAGACAATAAAGTGACAATATGTTATTACAAGCAATTGAGTTGTCCTAGTTTAATGAGTCACATAACAAGTAGTAATCACTTATGATTTTCTGTCTCCATAATAAGGGAGCTGAATACTAAGTACTCATAGGCATGAGGAATGATTACAAAAGACAGTGAACTAGCAGCTCTGTCCTCCTTGTTCCTTTTTTTTTTTTTTTTTTTTTTTTAAGAAGACATGACACATCATAAGCAAGAGGATCAATGGATCAACCTTGACCTTTTTTAAGGTGTGGCTCTAGTGATCAAATTTGTGAATAATGAGCAATAATGAATTAATTAACAGAAACAGGTGGGGGAGATGGATTGCTTCTGGATTTATTTAAACATGAAATGAAGACTAGTACAATTTCCTGGAGTTTTTAAGACAGTCTTTAACTGTTAAGAAATTATATAGTGATTGATATGCTTGTGCATAAATGCATATTCATATTTGCTTTTAGTTTTGAATTTTTGAATTCCAGCTGGCCTTAATTTTACTATATCTTTTCCAAACAGAAGAAGTTTCAGAAAGTTTTCAGAAAAGTCTGTTCTCAATGCCTTTTCTGAGCAAATCCCCCACGATTCTATGAGGTACTGCTTGGGTTACAGGGACATTTCCCTTAGTGCACTTCTCTTTCTGCACAGTTTATCAGCAGTCTTAATACTGACTCTTGAATACAGATCTTTTTAGATAAGCAGCAGATTAGAAAAGCACCAGAATGAGCTTAATTTTATTTTTCTTATTTACTGTATAATCCATTTCTGTAGCCTGAAACTAATAAATCAGTAGCTACACTGAGGAAATATGAAAGAAACAGTATAAAGCTTGATGTTAATATAGTGATGCCTCGAAGAAGATTCTACCTACACTCTTGTACTCATATTTCTTGAAAAAATATAGAGATTATTTTTTATCCACAAAATGCTCACTAGCAATAAAATATATATCTTTAAAATAATATTTTATCACTGCCATTGCATTGCTTTCCAAATTTTTCCACCTTCTGTTGCAGTCATCACTCTTTGGCTACTCATAGAAACAGCCAAAGTGTAGATAAACAAGAAGAGCTGGAGATCTGTTGATGATGCTGTACGATGACACATTTGCGCCTTTATAAGTGTCAAACAATTTCTTTCTTATTGTCACATTTTTCTTAATAAAGGCAGTGGCTTTGTTGGGAACTGTGTGCATGCTTATACCAGGGCTAAATTTGTTTCTAATTATCTGGCACAATTGCCACAGCAGAGCGTGCTGCATATGCCAGCACTAGGGAGTTTGTGAGATTGGGAGTTTGTGAGAAAAGACACATTCTGGATTTAGAATGTGAAAAGCAGCTGAGGAGTTCACCGCCAGGCAGGGGTGTGAAAACTTTACTTACAAGTTGTTTTTCTCCACTGTGTCCTCCCTGCAGCTTATAGAGTAATCAAGTTGTAGTGGTTTGCTTACAGGCAGTCAATTAGGCACCTAGAGTTACTCCACAGGGTGTAGATTTTACATGAGTGGCTTATTCATAAATAAAAGGAATAACTTCATATTTTGCTCTAATGTTCTCTGTTCATAAACATCAGCACATTATTTATTTCAAATCTTGTCACTCTCATATGGAAAGTCTTTGTTCTCTTGGAACTCGTACAAGAAATACTGAATTGGTATTGTAAATCTTGAAGCTGGTATTGCACTGTGTGCTTTTGAAGGGATGTCCCTCCTTACTGGAGGTACTTTTAAAGAGAGATCAATGCTTCTGACCATTCGTGAAAAAAATAACTCAACTACCCTGTTACTTTTATATATATATACACACACATATATATATGTACAAAGAATCAACAATTTATTCAAAAGTAAGGAATGACAGTCAGTGTCCCTATTTTTCCTTGAGCAGCTGAACTGAATTTATTTAGTCAGACGTAGTGAGAAAGCAGATGCATGACTTACTGAAAACAGAATGTTAACTGTTTTCTGGTTTATGTACACATCAATACATATGTGTATGTATATCCAAAATGATAGCAGTATAAACATAAAGAACAGGTAAAATATTTAAATATGAAATGCCAATCACAAAGAAAAACAGGAAATCACAAATTACTTAAGTTCCTTCTGCTTTTTTTTTAAAAAAAAAATATTTTTCTCCTGAACCTCTAAGAAGATTCTTCACATAACAAGCATTGATCCCTCCACACCCCCTCCCACCAATCTATACATTCCAGTCATTGTACTCTCTTATCAACACTTTTTCCTTTTCTCCCCACCCCCCTGTCCTTCCCCTCCTTTTTCTCACCCTTAAAGTCACTATGGACTTTAAGTGGCATGTGGGAGGGATTAAGTTTAAGCGGCCAGCAGACAGACAGCAGGAAAAGGCTGTATATACAAATGTGTCCCTGGTGTCGTGACATGTCCTTGCCCTGCAAATGGTCACACTTGCTGTTGACAGGATGACGAACTTCAGCCCAGAATCAGTGCCCATAATAAGACAATGATGTCACTGACTCAGTCTCTTTGCAGACTGTTCTGGAAGAGTGAACACAGCTATGATGCTAATGCCAATAACTGTAAAAAGCATTTTATTTTGTAGGAAGATCTTTTCATGTAAGAGAGATATTATTTGTTCTTCTCTTTGCTTTTTCAATATTTAATATATTCTTTCTAAATGGTGTCATTCACTTCTTTAGCACCATGTAAATAAACATGTATAAATATAAAGCATCTGTTAATAGTCATTGGGAGATCTATTTAAGGAGTAATAAGCATCTCCAGGTCATAAAGGATTAAATGTCTGGCCAGAAAACTTTGGATGTTGACATTCTGTGTCTATTGTTATGACACCTATATTTGCCAGGTTTCATAAAACACTGCCAGTCACTGTACACTCACCCTGCAGTCAGCTCTCCCTCCAAGGATAAGTGAGATTTTATAGCATTCAGTGTACTGCAAGGAATACTTATGAGAACTTTGATAGATATATGTAAATATATATACTTATATATTTTTATGTAAATATTAATATTTGTACACACACTATATAAATAGTGTAGTTATTCCTGGGAAAAGGAATATGACAGCATGAAAGGAGTGATATAGCAAATATGCTTCCTAGACTAGATTTTACTTTGTGATCCATTATTTAATATATATATATATATATTTTTCCAGACAAGAATTCATCTAGAGATATTCAGGTTGGAAATTAAGAGAAATTTATTTTCAGAAAGAATGGTCAGGCATTGGAATAGGTTGCCCAGGGAGGTGGTTTGTTTGTTTGTTTGTTTGTTGACTGATAGCCATTTATTAATTTATGGATTCTGCAGCTGGAGAGTTCAGAACGAGACATGGAGTGGAAAAGGCTAATAGAGCCATACTCCAGTTCAGAAGGAGTAAGCTGGATGTAAGAATTAACATGTGCTACGCATTATTAACGGCCTCCAGGGTGCTTTTGTCTGAGTAAGCTCAAAGAAGGAGCAGCATTTCATAGCAACTGTGGAGGGTATAATGCACATAACTTTCATGCACACTTTTGATATAATAGCTTTGACTGAATCCCCATGCTATGGCTGCCTGGAATAGAGGGTTTTCATTTCCACAGACTTTGCTGACAAGAGTAATCTCACTTTCCTTACAAACATACTTTAAGGCTTTGATTCCTAAGACAGGTCAGTGCTCCTCTGGTCCATGCAGAGTGTTGCTAGTCTATTGGCCACCTGATTCAGGCCAGCCTAAATAAAGATGGAACTGCTATGGCACTTTAAGCCTTTCCCAGGGAAAGGCTTATTATGTGTACCGGTAGCTTAAGGGTGCCATTTCAGTAAGTACAGATGTAGCTGGAGCCTGGAAGAGCAAACACTGCTAGCAGGTAGAGGGAGCTGTATGGAAAAATAATTAACTAATCTGCAGAAAAGCAGCATGTAGAGAGATTGTCTGGACACAGCTCTGAAAATAGTCACTTTTAAGAGTCTCTCAACTGTCAGAATGATGGGTTTAGAGCTGCTGTATATGAACAGCTTACATCTTGAAGGTCACTGCCTTCTTAAGGGCAAAGAAGAGAGCAGAGCATGCTGGAAACATTTTTTTTTTCCCAACAATAAGTCAAACAAACAAACAAAACAAAACAAAATAAACAAGAAAAAACAAACAAACAAACAAACAAAAAAAACCCCTACAACCACCAAACCAAACCAAACCAAATGAAACAAACTGGCTTCCTGACAGTGCATACTCTTTGAATTTGTAGCCCATTGAGTTTTAATATGTATTAGCCTTCTATAACTACTGTTGTAGACAGCTTCATACATCTGTACTTGAAGATGACTTACAATCTCAACAACTGTCTGAGCAATCCAGTCCAGCTTGCACAATCCACAAGAACAGATCTAGCTGCAGTAAAAGGCTACAGGGCAGTCTTTTGGCATGTTTGGACTTATTTGAGAGAATTATTTTTATGTTTAAAGCAGAGGTTATGATCAAATTTCTGTTATCTGCTTTGATTAAAAGTTTCCATTTATTTTACTCACTTTTATAAAGCATCAATAGAATTAAGTTGCTGTAGTCAAAATCCAAAATATTTTAGATGAAAACAACCATACAAGCTAAAATTTATTGAATGAGAGGAAGGAATGAGGTTTACCAAAGTTTATTTTTTATATATATATATGTTATTGTTCTGTATTTTACTGAACTGGAAGACACCTGTGGAAAACACTGCTTAGACCACTTCTGTCTCTCAGAGGCATTCTATATTGCCATCCACTGAAGAAATCATAAGACAACAGACTGCCAACCTTAATGGATGATTCTGAATCCAAACTTTTTCACAGAGAAGGAGCTGGACAGCTGTGCATTTTAGATCCAGATTCACTTATTCCATCTTCCCTTAAATTGTTTTCCAGTCTATTGTGTTCTGATATAGGAAATAATAACAGATATCCTTTCTGGACAAAGGTCCAAGCAGAACCAGGCTGGCTGACATAATTCACATGTTTCCATGTACACCAAGCCTTTTTACACACCAGCTTCATTAACAGTTTGGCATGCATTCAGTGGTGGCATCATTTCAAGGGATGGAGAGTCATCGGAAAGCTTTTGTGCTCTGTTCTCTCTCCTGAAATGTCTTTGCTTAAGGGATCAGTGCACAGGCTTCCTGGAATTTCCTTTGTTTGTGAAGAGCTGCATTGCAGATACTGTACAGATCAGGCCTCCCATAACTTTAGTGTTTACTGTGACATTACATTTTATAATTAATAATATAGTCATCCACCCATTGTATTTGACTGCTGTGGCCAGGCTATGGGCAGTACCTATTCCTAGGCTAAATACAGCGGATGATCAGCATGGACTACTACCAGTAAAAGCTCCTTGGCAGCTCAGTTAGCAGCAGCAGGTACTTCTGAAACTGGGTGATTGCGGACACATAAGCTGCAATTGTGGGTCAATTCAGCTTTGTACATAGTTCAAAGCTGAATTTATCAAGCTGCCTAGGTTGTAATATAAATATACAATATTGGCAGCCAGATTATATGGGACTGATGATTAGAAAGTTGAACAATCTTTAGAGAAGCCTAATTTACATAGTCAATATGTCATCAGAAAGGCTATAAGACAGCATAACAGGAGATGCTACTTCTGTATCTTTCTTCAAGGTGTTTACAAAACTGCTTGCACCAGCTAAATCATATTAAGCAATGCAGTGAAAGGAGCCAGGAAACATTTTTTCCTTTCTTTTTGTTTAATCATATTCTTGGAGAAAGTATCATTTGGTCCTTTGCAAAGGGCATAAAATCAATGCAAAGTAGCAGTGTGGAAGGAAAGAAAAAAAGAAAAAGAAAAAGAAAAAGAAAAAGAAAAAGAAAAAGAAAAA
>CM021735.1:44375962-44386815 GCA_011075105.1 Heteronetta atricapilla
AAAAAGAAAAAGAAAAAGAAAAAGAAAAAGAAAAAGAAAAAGAAAAAGAAAAAGAAAAAGAAAAAGAAAAAGAAAAAGAAAAAAAAGAGGATTCTGTCTTAGCCAGAAACAGGGAGATATACAACACAAAGTATTATACATCTTTGTATACATTAGATGCATACACCTATGCATCTAATCACATGATCATTTCATTATTCTTCTGCCAAGGCTCTAGGCTGACATTGAGCTGACTATTTAATTAAGTGTTTAAACATTTGAGATTATGTTTCAAACTGAATCTTTGCAATCTTTCTGCAACGTTTTGGCAGCTGGCTTCTCTCAGTGCAGTATCATTGGGACAATAATTATGTCATCCAGCTTTAAAACTGCATAAAAGGAAAAGACAAAAAAGGCAAGACAAAAAAATATAAAAGAAAACAAAAGAAAATGTAAACCTTTCATCTCTTCAAAGAGCAGGTATTCATAGAATTATTTGCTGCTCATAACATCATATTCCTTGAATAATACCTCAATTGTTTGGAGAGAGTTTGGCCAACATTCCAAACAAAGATAACCTACATTTACTAGCATCCAGCAGGTCAGATGTGAATTGAAGTACCCACTAGAAATGTAAGGCCCTAAACTTGCTTTTTTCCTCTTGGATGATCCACCGTTAAAGTACTTTACAATGGTTCTTGTCATCCTAACTTACCTCTTCCTCTCAAGAGCCTGTCATCAGTCCCATGTTTCCAACAAGGTTTCCTCTTGAAAGAGAAGAATGAAAGGAAATACCTGCTTCAAGTTTAAATTCAGTTTGAGATGACAATAAATTTTAAGTGTTGTTATTTTAAAGACAAACAGTGTCTGTGCAACTTGTTTGCTGAATTACACTGATAATGGATCTCTTTAAAACTATAGAGAAAGCAGAAGGTGAAATGGTGCTATTTTGGCTCTGCTAAATGTTCAGCTGTTCATGTGATCATTCATTGTTCAGCCTAATAAGCAGGGCAAAGCTAAAGTGGTGTAATGGTCTGTGGATCTAAAAATGCATTAACAAAGTGATCATTGCCTACGTGTACACAGCTATTTGTACCACAAGGCAGGACGCCAGAGGGAATTTCTACCTTAGCACCAGAGTACTGACCTTTTTCTAAAGTATTGCACAAGAGTAGTCTTAGAAAAGATGAATGTGTAAGCTGCTACAGCTGCTATGACATCAGTAACACAAAGGAGCTGCTATGACATCAGTAACACAAGGGCATTGTTACTCTAACTCCTGTTTTGGGATTGTGCAAGTGACATATGTATTTATCCTAAATCATAAGGATACTGCTGTGGTGTAGTTCATATTGTTCATATTCCTATGCTGCTTTGTTCTTGTAACATGGTACTCCCTTGATCTCATTTGCTATTTGTGTATGGATATTTACACAGTTTATTTGAATTTACCGATCAGTTACACAAAATAAGTATTAAGTATCCCAAAGCAGCAAATAATTTTCAGTGATATGTATTTTTGTTTGTTTGCTTACTTGTTTTTAAGTTAAAAAAGACTCAAGGTTTACATACCTATGCAGAAAATCAAACTTCAGTATTACTAATTTTTCTGCAATTCTGAGTTAGGAATATTTCTTCCATACTCTGTTTACATAGTTATGTTTTTTGTTGTTGTTGTTGTTTGTTTGTTTGTTTTAAGTAATCATACGCAGCTCTGCTGGTTTTAGCATGACTCACTGCTATTTGGCAAAGCAGTGCCACTTTAAAATAGACTCCTTCCTGATCAATAGGATTATATTGTGATGGTTTGGGTCGGCAGGAGGAGCTCTTACCTTGAGCTGACAACTAAAGCAGTCAGAAGTTGGCCAGTCATTCCTGTAACAGATGAAGGTGGGGTAGAGTCGGGTGGGGGGGAGGGATGGGAAGTTCGCCAACTTAATATGTTACCTTTTATAAGAATGCTTTGTTAGTTTTACTCACTCAGCATTTGGGGTAGCAGGGTGGCTTTATTTCTGCTATGGCTTTTGCTAAGAGTTCATCTCTGAGAAAGGTTCAATCTGGGGACCAGACACAGACATTAGCTAGAATATGATGGAAGAAGTGATTACTTGTGACTTAATTTTGTTCTGGAAATACACGTGTGTAAATTAAATATGGCGGGAGAAAAATTAATGTAGAACATATATGGCTTAAGGACCACTGTAAAAAATGTTTCGTAGTTAAGGTCATCTGCAAACCAAAAAGTTGTTTCCTGCCAAAAAGTGATACAAGGTTTACTTTGAGATAGTTTCTGCCTTTACAGCAACTTTTTCCTCATTTTTTTCCATTTTTTATTTTCTAAATTGGATTAATGTTGGATGCAGCAGCTCTGTAAAATAAAGGTTGGGCATTTGCACTATGCTTAGACACACAGCAGAAAAAAGAACAAATCTGTGTGACTGTCATTACACTGTATGTAAATTTGTCTAATTTTTTTTTTTTCAGAGAAGACTATTTATAAATATGTGACTAGATCATACACCATTACACATTGGACTTACTGCTTTAATTTGGGAGGATGCAACACCAATTACAAAATCAGAGTTTGTGATGCAGAGCTATAGACATAAAAATGTGCTTTTAAATTGTCAACTCATTTCACTTAAATTTAGATTTCTTTTGGTGTAGTAGTTCATTGGCTGCCTGACTTACATTACTGCTCAGATAAGTATTTAAAAGGTTTTCTCTTCCCCTTTTACTTCTGTGATATATGTTTGACATGCTCCCATTCCTTCATGGTTCCAGTGCATTATGGTCACCTAACCAAGGAACACAACTGACTTCCACTTTCCAGCATCATTCCAACATCACCCCAGTGTTATCATTCTGTATCATCACTCACCTGGTTCATGACAAATCATAAAATAGCCATTATTACTAGAAGTTCTGCACCTCATTGTTTAAGCATTTTCCTTTTTCTCAATTTTTTTGTTATGCCCCAGTTAACATAAGGCCTAATATTCTGAACTAGGGTACTCAACTTTAACACAAAAAATCTCATGGCAAGTTTTCTTAAATAATTAAATTTGTAACAGCATATACAGTGGGAGCAGCCCTGCAAAGAAGGACTTGGGGGTTCTGGTAGAGAAAAATCTTGGACATGAGCCAGCAGTGCATGCTTGCAGCCCAGAAGGCCAGCTGTGTCCTGGGCTGCATCAAAAGAGGAGTTGAGGGAGGTGATTGTCCCCCTCTGTTCTGTACTTGTGGGCCCCCATTTGGAGTGCTGCATCCAGGCCTGGGGTGCCCAGCACAAGAAGGACATGGATGGATTAGAACAAGTCTGAAGGATAGCTACAAAGATGATCAGAGGGCTGGAACACCTCTCCTATCAAGAAAGGCTGACAGAACTGGGGATGTTTTCCTGAAGAAGAGAAGGCTCTGGGAAGACCTCACTGCAGCTTTTCAATACTTAAAAAGGGCTTATAAAAAAGATGAAAAGCAACTTTTTGCTCAGGCAGATAATGAGCAAAGGGGGAATGGTTTTAAACTAGAAGAGGGGAGATTTAGATTAGAGATTAGGAGGAAAATCTTCACTCAGAGGGTGGTGAGGCACTGGAATATGTTGTGTAGAGAAATTGTGGATGCCCCATCCCTGGAGGTGTTTGATACCAGGTTGGATGAGGCCCTGTTTTTTTTACAGGGTTTATTTTATAAACATTTTTTTCCCTCTTTGCATTTTCTTTTACTTACTTTAGCAAAAATACTTATTTCATGTCTGCATTTATCTCATCATAGATGATATATCTATGATATAGACCAATATAGTTCAATTGAGCAGTTAGGTATAGGACATCTGAGTTTATACTTGCTTTTAAATAAGAGGTGCCCTATGATTTCAACATGTCAATTGATCTCTCTGTGCCTGTTGTGGTTTAACCCAGCCGGCAGCTAAACACCACACAGCCGTTCGCTCACCCTACCCACTCCCTTTCTGGGATGGGGGAGAGAAACGGGAAAGTGAAGCCTGTGGGTTGAGATAAAGACAGTTTATTAAGACATAATAATAGTAATAATAATAATGATAATGTGTATGAAACAAGTGATGCACAATGCAA
Source organism: Heteronetta atricapilla (assembly GCA_011075105.1). Taxonomy (NCBI): domain Eukaryota; kingdom Metazoa; phylum Chordata; class Aves; order Anseriformes; family Anatidae; genus Heteronetta; species Heteronetta atricapilla. Next base: position 44,380,036 of record CM021735.1, read on the forward strand.
TTGCTCACCACCTGCTGACCAACGCCCAGACTATCCCCGAGCAGCTGGCCCCCCACCCCATCTAGCCACCCCTATATAATGTTTAGCATGATGTCAGATGGTATGGAATACCCCTTTGGCTAGCTTGGGTCAGCTGTCCTAGGTTTGTCCCCTCACAGCTCTTGCTGTACCCCTAGCCTGCTGGTAGGACAGAGCGAGGAGCTGAAAAGTCCTTGGCTTGGTGTAAGCACTACTCTGCAACAATTAAAATATCAGCATGTTATCAGCTCTCTTCTCATCCTAATCCAAAGCATAGCACCCTACCAGCTGCTAGGAGGAAAATTAACTCTGTCCTAACTGAAACCAGGACAGTACCTAACTTTTCCTCACTGTAAATGTGGGTGATATTATTTACATAGTGTAGTATGTTGTTATAAAAAATATTAATATTTCTAAAGGCATTAAATATTATACATTTTCAGGTATTGCAGAAATATATTAATTCACCACATTTTCATGTGTGGGACATATGGTTCTGTTAAAAAAAAAAAAAAAAAAAAAAAAGAACTAGACAAAAAAACCTTGAGATCCAGCATCAATGTGGATTCCTTGTGTACAGGATCTCAGAACACTTTCTTCATTGTTTGCTTCCCTGCCTCTAAGAATATGTAATGCCCATCTCTTGTTTAATGTCTCCTCTATTTGATACCTTCCTGTTAGATCTGTTTCTACCAAAACATGCCCCTCTCTTTGATTTGTTCAGTTTCTAGCTTTATTGTACCTTATCAGTAGCTGTGGGTTACTTATGGACCTATTTTCAAGGAGAAGTTCTTTTAAAAGAGTTCAAATTATCTGAATGTGGATTATTCATATGAAAATATAGTAACTATTTATCCCCTTGACCCTTATCTTTCAATACCCCTCCTAAAACTCTTTGCATTATTGTTACCTAACACCTCCAAGGAACACCACAACTGACTTTCACTTTCCAATATAATTCCAAAATGATGCAGTAAAAAATGCTGCCTGTTGGTTCTAGACTGTCTTTCATTATTTTATGACCTGCTCCAAGCTTTGAGCAGATTTACTATTGTTATTTATATTCAGTATTAGTTTCTTAGTATAATTCTCACATGAGAGGAACTGGAGATTCCTCTTTAGCAGGTCAAATTATTTTTCCTCATCTCCTAAGGGGAAAAAAATAAAAAATAAAAAGATAAGAAAAGTTTAAACACAATGCTGATTTGTCTCTTTCTTTTCTCATCTATTGAGAAGGTTCTCCTGGCATATGCCTATTAGCAAATTTGTCATCCTCTTTTAAACTGAGTTTAAAATGTTCCTCTTTAACAAAAAAGCTTGATGAAGATCAACAAATATTTTTATTTCAAATTATTTTCAGTTCAAGTTGATAATATTCTAGCTGGAATAAGATCCATCTTTTTATTTTTCTCTACCCTTTCAGTAGCAGATAAAAATGTAAGTTCCCTTCAGTTCTCTCATGTCTTTGTTACATTTGCTGCAGTGATGGATTTGGAATTTGCTTCACAACTAGGGTAAGAAGCCATAGCAAAGAATTGGTGCAATCTCAACAGTAATGAAGAAGGGAATAGAGAGATTACCTTCTTCAGAGCTTTATCCTCTTTCCATACAAGTTCCCTATTCAGAGCTACGTGAATCTGTGATACTCCTCTCATCTCAGGTCAGACATCTCAGACCTTGAAAACAGACTGCAGATTTTAGACCCAAACAATCCTCTCAGACAATTGTAAATCACTGATGTCAGGTAGGTACAAGTAGAGACTTTGATAAAGAGTCAGGAAAATAATTGGCAACACTTTCAAAAATGTCTTTTTTTTTTTTACTAGAAGATTTTACTAGTTGAAATGTGTGTCTTCTATATTAGTTTGTTTGCCTTGTGTCTATTAGAACACAAACCAAAATAATAATTATTGACACAGAGAAGGTTCAGAAGAACACCCCTGCCTTTCCCTCCATCCTCGCCTCCCTCCACTCCCCACAACCCAATCATTTAATTATTGAAAGGATATTTGTATAGAAAACGATGAGTTCATGAACAGGGAATATATATATATATATATATTTCTAAAGTGAGATCTGAATTGAAAGGAGAAGTCAGAAGAATTCACACACTGTAGAATGAATCATCCTTACTAATGCACTCTAAACATGACAGCAGTTGGCCCCCATGGATTCTTGGACAAGCTTGATTGATTGAGAGCTATTTCTACCTGTATCATTCTGGACGTTATGGCTATGGTGCACTTACCAAAGAGAAAATATATTCATTGCACAATGTGAAGCCATCTGTTGTAACAAGCCACAGTGCTGGTTTGACAGAGAGGGAAATACATATGGGACGCTAATGTTAGTATATCATAATGAAGTACATGAGAGTTAAAATAGTTGAATCCCTAGGATGTATACACCAGACTATTGCCTCCTCTTATGTCTGCAGTTAGAGGTATTAATATGGTCAAATTGAAATAAGCCCAGAAAATTTCCTGAAATGAAAGGAAAACAATTGGAGAATAATGGCCAAAACTGTAAAACTCTAAATGTTAAAACACTCCAGCTATGCTCAGGAAACATGTGCAGGAGCTAAATCCTTTGGATTCCCCAGCTGTGTTTTGTTCACTCCTGTCTCTGATAAGCATTAATAGACATAAGAAGAAATAAAGAAATAAAAGGTGCCAGAAAGCTATCTTGACTTCTCTGAAAGGGCACTGAGTAGTAAGAGCATCTCAATGGAAAGACAAGAAGGTGTTATTCCCCACTTGGGATGTAAAAGTGCCAGTTATCCTGTGTTTAGAATTCCCTGCATACCTATTCCCATGCTAATATGCTAACTATGCTAATATCTTTTATTATCTTGGAAAAAAAAAAAAAAAACAAATTAACCCTTTTCTTTTTTTTTTTTTTTTTTTTTTTTTCCACTGAGAGGAGAAAAAAAAAAAATGAGCTGCACAGACCAGCACATGTTGGAAGACCATATCAAATACTTGTAAACTGCTGTGAATGAAAAAAAAAAAAGGTTGAAAGGAAACTACAATGAACATGGTCCTGTGCCCACTGTACCCAAAGGTAAAATTACCATTTATTTTACTGACATAGGAGTAGGTCCTATTTCTCATTGACCACCACTGTTTCAAATGTAAATTTTTCCAGCTTTACTCACATGGAAAACTTAAGTTTAGGCTCAGTTACTAGTCATCAAGAAAAGCAAAATCCACACTCTGCTTATTTTTTTTTTTTCTGTGATTATGTCCTTTTTCATTCATTTCCCATGAATATTAGAGTGAACAATTTCACTAGGAACAGCATAAATTCAACACATATTGCAAATTATTTATGAAAAACAGATCTCATTTTCACAGTCTTGATTGTTTACATCATGATTTGCATGCATGTGAACTCACCAGAAAGACTGTGAACTTTTTCCAGCTGTATCATTATTCTTTAAGGTATTTTTTCTCCCTTTCAACTATTCTTTCCTTATGGCATTAGATTCTATAGGTAGTCAAATTAATGTGGAGGAGCAGCCTGTTGCCCTTCCAGACAAATGGTTTTGCAGATTGTTAAGAGCTCTGAAATGATCATCAGTTCATCAAAGTTCGCTGACAAGTCTTTTGATGCTTCATCACTGGTATTTCATGGCAAGTTGGTATATAGGTGTATCATAATAATCCAATTTATTCCATTACCACAGACCCATATATAACAGTCCTCTGAAAGAGTCCTCTGAACAGAGACTGAAGAACATAGCTTCTAGTAACAACAGGAGACATTTCCTTTGTCCTGAAGACTTGCATTTTCTCTTTAGTAGAATTGGATGTATCTTCTCATGGCTTAATATATAGAACATGCAAAGAAGTCCAGTCCTATTTTGCTAAGAAAATGTTTGAATTTGAATTTAAATAGCAGCAGTCACCTTGAAATGCCCTTACGAATGTCATAAAATAATTATAATAAAAATTCCATTGTATACAGTGGTGAGTTGAGAACAAAAGAAAACAAGATGCAAAAGCTCATTTATAACCTGTAAAAATGTTAAAACAATTTACATTTCTATTTGTTCCATATTTTGAGTTGGCTTCCTTGGACATAAAGGCTCTAGGTTGCTGTCCAGCCACATTGCTTGCTAAAAAATCCTTACCTGAATTCTATAATTGGAGGCTCTTATCACTCATCAGAGACATTCAAAATAATTAAAGTATTTCCAAGGAACCCTAGACAGACTAATACAAAGTTGTGGAGAACTGAGAGGGAAACTGTTGGAAAATTGCAGTGATTTATCATCAAGTTAATGGGCAAGGAATTTGATTGGCGGTATCCCCAAAAGGTGAGAAATGCAAGAGAAAGCAAATGTCATTGTGTGTTAAGTAACGAACTAGTGAAAGTTGTCATATCATAATTTTTCACAGGGATGGGTTTGGCTGCTGCTTGGCATCAGGTGTATAGTTAAATCTGCATGTTATTGTGTCTTAATCAGGCAAAACCCATTGGAAATAAACAAGTAGAAATAAACCAATCCTAAATTATTTAGAAAACTCATTTCACAGAATTGTGTTTCTTCCTGAACTGAAGAAGTCATATTCCCCACTTATTTCCTTGTCATTATTGATTATTCCAGACCTTTGGATAATATTCAAAGCCACACAGTTTATAAAATAGAAGTGGCATTACTCTGGGATGAAATATATATATACATATATAATAAATAATTATATAATTATATAATAATTATATAATAATAATTATATATAATAATTATATAATTAAATTAAATAATAATTAAATAAATAATTATATAATAATATACAATATATATATAACATATATATATATATATGTATTTAAAAAAAGGAAGCAAACAATACTGAGGCAATTACTTTACCCTAAGAAAATGAAAGCAAGTAGAAAGAAATAATGGACTAGAAATTACTCATGTTGAAATTATTGTATGCCAGGTATTCTCTGCAATCCTGAATCACACTTTCCATTCATTTTTGTGTTCGTGCAGTTCTCAAAGAAAAATAATATTTCAATTTTCCATGCTATATTCAAAGTTCATATTGGAAACAAATGTGAACCCGCTTTAGAATAACAACCTTCTGTTACTTTTTCCATAAGTATTTTTTTCCTTTTCCCTTTTAACTATGTATTCCTTCTGTCTGTTTTTATTAAGTGTGTGAAAAGGTAGGCAGGCTGCCCAGGTTTTGGAAATTAAAGTTCTCTGAGTAGCTCAGGTGGTTGCATGAAATCCAGAAGCTGAACAGCTAAGAAAGAAAGAACATATGACAGTAAGATCCCACTTTGTATAGGAAGAAAATGAGGACATCCTATCTATTGATGTCTCTGCAAACTCAGTTCTGAGGTCCACTTACCATGGTGGTAAAATAAGGAGGAAACTTCACAGTAAATAATCTGTTTAGCATGCAACAGAAAAAGGAAAAATCATACAAAACTAATACAGCTCTGTTTTCTAAAAATGAGGTTTCTTTGTATGATACTGGAAATATGAATTATGTACACACACTGCTATATCTACATATTTAACATCACTTTCAGTTTATTTGCTGTTCCCAGATACTCTTGAAAATAAAACGGCAAATGAGATGAATGTTGCCCTAAAATCGAAAAAGTTGGTGACAAAAATCAACAGACCAAACATACAAAAACACCACCAAACTTCTTGTGTCAGGCAAAAGACACGTAGCATTTTGTGGTAATCAGCCAAAAACAGACCTGCAGGCTCTTCAGTCTACTTCAAACCTTCTGGAAGGAAGGTGATTTTATGTTATTAACTTACAATCATAGAATGGTTTGGTATGGGAAGGACCATTCTGGCCTCGTTCTAATGTCCTTCTTGTGCTGGGGTTCCTGAACACAGATGGGGGTCTCACAAGAGCAGAGTAAATATGAAGAGTCACCTCCCTTGAAATGCTGGCCATGCTTCTTTTGATACAGTCCAGGATACAGTTGGCTTTCTGAGCTGCAAGCACATATTACCTGCTCATGTTGAGCTTCTCATCAACCACCACCTCCAAATCCTCTTCCTCAGGGCTGCTCTCAAACCATTTTCTGCCCAGCCTGTATTTGCACTTGGGATTATCCTGACCCAGACGAAGGACCTTGCACTTGGCTGTATTGAACTTCATGAGATTTTCCACAGGTTTGCTTCTCAAGCCTGTCAAGCCTTCTATCCCTTCCATCAAGCATGTCGACCCCACCACACAGCTTGGCAACCTTGCTGAGGGTGCACTCAATCTGACTGTGTCACCAACAAAGGCATTAAACAATGCCAGTCTCCAATACTGATCCCTGAGGAACACCACGCATTACTGATTTTCACTGGGACGTTGAGCCATTGACTGCAACTCCCTGAGTGTGACCATCTAGTCAATTTCTCACCCGCCGAGTGGTCCATCTTTTAAATCCACATCTCTCCAGTCTAGAGACAAGGATATCATGGGGAACAGTGTCAAATGTTTTGCACAAGTCCAGGTAGATGATGTCAGTTGCTCTTCCCTTATCCACCAACACTATAACCTTATCATAGAAGGCCACCAGACATGTCAGGCATGATTCGCCCTTACTGAAACCATGTTGGCTGTCACCAGTCACTTCCTTATTTTCCATTTGCCTTAGCATAATTTCCAGAAGGATCTGCTCCATGATTTTGCCAGGCACAGAGGTGAGACTGACTGGCCTGGTCTTCTTTTTTCTCTTTTTAAAAATAAGGGTTATGTTTCCCCTCTAAAATTAAAAACATATATATAT
>CM021735.1:44387215-44485692 GCA_011075105.1 Heteronetta atricapilla
TTTTTTTTAACAAACCACACACACACACACACAAAGCAACAAAGTTTAAATAAAACCAAATGCTTGTTCAAAAATAATGAAAAGCTACCACTTTTTCAGTTCATATTTTTTGGGTTACTTTAGTTATTTCTATCTGATTTCTATCTCTAAATGGCTGGGCCAGTTACAAAGCTCTCATAGCCTACATTCTGCTGTCATTCTTTCTTGACTTTTGAAGTCTAAGCTGTGGCATTTTACTGGCTCCACCACTGAACTGCAGACCTGTCCTGTATTTTTACCATTTCTGTCACAGACTCAATTAATGAAACTGATGAATAGTATTGAGAATGAAGATAATGGCAACACAGAATAGCAACACAACTATTTCATATGTCTTTGTTCATCATTCATCCTACTGAAGATTCTACAATTGTGTTATTTGCTTTTCAAAGATCCTACAATCAATGAAAGGAATTTCAATTGGCTTCCACCTCCATTCTTAACATTTTAATTCTGTTTGTGATTCAAATAAAAGCTAGCACTATCACTTAACTTCATTTCTCTCCTTATCAGGGCATCCAGGTTCTGAGGTGATTATCGTTACGTAATCTTAATTCATGATATATGACAATGTAGATATGGTAGATTATTATACAGGGTGTACAAGTGATTGATACTTTGGTATTCATTACAGTACTTAGGGATAGGGATTGTAGAGCTTAGGGATATGGTTTAGTGGGGACTGTTAGTGTTAGGTTAGAGGTTGGACTCGATGATCTTGAGGTCTCTTCCAACCTAGAAATTCTGTGATTTTGTGATTCTGTGCTTCACAGAAACAGAATTGTTACACATCATCAGAGGAACAGCTGCAGAACTGACCCAAAGCTTCTCTAAGATACCATAATGCAGAATGCCCATCAAAGTGGTGACTGAATCCAATGGGAATGAAATATCACCAATTTTTTAACAATATCATTCAAAGACAATTTTTTAATAGTAAGGGCTCTTCAAGGGCAATTCAGTGTGTTTGCTTTTATGTAATATGTATAGTTCCATAAGGCATATTCATAATTTGTAAAGACATACCTATTCATGTACATACATATTAGTCTGATTCTAATGAAAGACAATAAAACTGGAAACAGATGCTTTTTGGAAACCTCATTGATACCTAACAAAATTATTTTAGAAAACAAAACAATATAATCTCTTTATTGATCAGTACCTCTCAACTAAGGTTGAGACTCATACATTCCACAGATTGTGAATTCTTGAGGCATTTAACAGATATCTTTATGTCCAGATATCCAGAACTAAAATAAAAAACTTCATTAACTAACAGTAAGACAACAGTAAGTAAATAATAAAAGTTTTCACATAACTAGAGGTTTCATACTGATTTTTGAAAGAAATATTACAAAAGTTGTTAAAGACCTGAGAGTCATGGAAGAGAGCAACCTACCCCTGTCAAATCTGAAGTTTCAGCAAGGCTAGTGATAAATTTGGATTGAATTTGAAATTACTTTTGGTAGAATCATAATTTTTATGTCTTACAGGAATGTCACAACTGTTCATTTTGACATTTCCTCAACAAAGTGTATTGACATTTTTGAGACATTATGATTTTAAAGTCTTGTAAAGACAGACAAGGCCAACCAAAGGCAAGATTCACAAACCAACTAGATCAATTAGCCCTTTTTCTACCCAGATATCCATATCATTAAAGCCATGAGACACATAATGAGGTGGCTTGATGACTTTTTAAAAGATCCTCTCATCTATAAAGGAACATCATGAATAAAAGACCAAATATATAGGTTGAAAATCATTACTGGAAAATGATGCTGGAATCTCACAGAAGCAATGACCTAATACTGAGTAGGAGATGTTACACAGGCTGACAGTTTATCATTATGGATTTTGAAAACCAAAGAAAAATAGACTGTGTTGGTGTGATAGCAAAACAGCAGTCAAGATACAAGGTGTGACACAGTTAAAACAGGAAGCAAAGATAATTGTCTTTGCAGCAGCCTTTGGATGGAATAATTGTCAATTATATCAGTAGACACATACAACCAAAGATTCAACTGTAAAATGACAGTGGTAAGTGATAACTAGTAGAGGTGTGTATTTTCTTAAAAAGTTTGGTATGGATTGAGAATCATACATGTGCAACATAATTGCATATTTGCATATTTTTTTCACCTATTATCAGTGACAGAAAACTTTCTTTTCCATCCTCCCATCTTTTTCAGTACTAAAATTTTACTTCCAGTAAAACTTTGTGAAAATGTTTTGAGATGAAATGCCAAAACATGAAATATATACTAAGTTTCAGTATCCATTTTCATTAATACCTGCTAATTTGGTTTTAAAATATGACAGAATTGCAGAAGGTTGGACTGGGATGAAATTACATGCCTTCTAAGTTTGGGGTAATTAAACTTAGTCATGTGGTTTGAGGCATTATGAGGCCCTAGTGAAATTCAGACACAAGATTTTGTCTAAACTTAATTTCCAGCCCTTGTATCTACTTTCCTTGCTTGAGATCAAGTTAGGCAGAAATTTCCATTTCAGCATCTACAGAGTAGTTAATATGACCAGTTTATGCCACAATAATAATATAACTTCTCTCCTCCAAAGAAAAACTGTAAGCTTATTTTCACAGCGGCAAACTTGATGATTTGCATGTAACTTCACTTACTGCTTTTGTTTGTTTAAGGTTCAGAGTTTGAAGCCAAACTCCAAGGTAGGAAATACCATATGAATCAAAACAAAAGGGAATTTTCATCACTCCAGACAGAGAATGTTGGCTTTTTGGTCAGCTATAATTACAAGGCCTCAATCTTTTTCATTCCTATGAACTGGGAGTAGACAGAAAGGTGTAGAAAGCTGACAACATAGATGTATTAAATACTGAATCAGCATGGAGTACATTCAGATAGAAGCTATTTTTATTACTAGAATAATCTTGAAAATGTAGAATTTCCTGAAAACATTTTTAACATTTCCTCATAGCAATACCATGAAATGAGACAATTCTGTAATTGTAACAAGCCTATTCTGTAAATCTGTTTGTTTTAAATCAAGTAAAAATAGTAAATAGCACACAGAGATGTTCTATTCTATTTGAAGTCATGTGTAAAACTCACTGATCTCAGTAGACGAAAATAATCAAAAAGCATTCTCAATAAGCACAAGCTTTAATTATGAGCCCATTTTGTTAAGTCAATGTGACAATAAAGATTATGAATGGATAATAAAAGATATGGCAAAGAACACAAAAGTAGGCAGAACTCATATCCAGCAAAGCTAATCAATGTTTAACTATTCAGTAGATGAAGACTCAGTAAAAACTTCAGTAAAAAAAAAATAAAAACAAAATAAAAACAAAACTAAAAGCTCTTATAAATCCCATTAATAATATAACAGAGAAAACAGCTGATGGATTCTTGAAACCAATGACCAATGGGTCAATTTACTCTCCTGAACAAGGCAAGAAAATAGTCACCAGCTGAGTAAAGTCAAGGGTTGACATAAATGATGGATGACCAGATGGTCTTACCACAAAAAGAATAACTTGTCCTCAACAGTAGAACACAGTTCTCAAGAATAAATATATTGACCCAGCCTGCAAAAGAAAATGGAGAGCAAGCCAGTTTAATATGGAGGCCCCCACTATACATATATATATATGTATACACACACACACACACATATATATATGTACTGATAGATTCAGTAATTCTAAATTTCCTCTAAAGAGGAAAGAGAATGTGAATAAAAATGAGTGCCATGTAAGTGATTTTGGAAACATAGTTTCTTTTTTTTTTTTTTTTTTTTTTCCCCCCTAGATGTATTCATAAATATTCATTTATACTTTATATATTTTTTCTTACATTGACAAGTTTCATATCAAGCAATGTTCAAGCAACTATCTCCTCCTGAAACAAACATTTTTGTTCCAAATGCAGTTTTGAAGCATTTTTGTTTTCTTCTCTCAGGAATGCAATCAGTTTTTGGGAAACAATGTTTCATTAAAATATATGTATTCCTATTTTGTAGTGAAATATTCTATTTGTGGCAAAGAGATCATCTGAAGTTGATTTCTTAAAAGAAATGTTTTCTCCTCATTCCCAAGCCTGTTCTTCCATCTATCAGTCCCACTCTAATAATTTTTGAATCTTTAATTCAGTCCTTACCAAACATGCACAGGAATGGATATTATGTTGCTTTTCACTATAATTGGAATCTGTTAGATGGTTAAAGAAGATGAACACTTTTATTTGAGAAAAAAAAGTAGTCTGAGTTCAGATCTGCTTAGAATACTGTAAAATCGAAAGCAACACCAGAATGATCTGCTTCTTTCCCAGATGATGATTTGAGGATGGAGAAGGTAAGTCAGGGTGATGTTGGGAGAATTAATGGCCTTGTAGGAATGGAAGGATTTCAAATGGAGGGAATCAGAAGTTAGAATGGGTGAAGGCAATGAAAATGTCAACTAGACTGTTTAAGTTATTGCAATAGAGAATTATGTTATAAAAACAAAACAAAACAAACCACAAATTCGTAGAAAAGATTTAATTTATTCCTCTGCTTACAGCACATCTTGATTTTCACAATGTTCTTCAAAAATAATAAAAAATAGAAAATCCGAAATCTTTTGATGTAATTTGATCTATTTTTATTTTATTTTCCTGTTCTTTATGAGAATTGAGATGATCCTGAGACAAAAACAAAACTAAATATATATATATAATGGAAATTATTTTGTGCAAAAAAGTTGACAATTTTCTCTCACCTCTTTTTTTTTTTTTTTTTTTTTCTGTCAAAATTCCTTTCTGAATTTAATTGTTTCGGACAGAATCCAATCTGAGTGTAACATTACACATATAAATGACTACAAAGTCAAAGTGTCACCTTCAAAGAAAAACTGTATTAAAAAGAGTAACAGTAGGTTTCAAGTGTTAAATACATGCATATGTTCACATAAACATGCATACAATAGACAGGTTTAAAAAATGCATTGAGTCACTTTGCATGGCTACTGCCTACATTGGGCATTGGGTATAAGTTTGAAGCTTTTTTATACTATCTGGAATATACTTGTCATTTGAGGTTTTGCCAGGAATCATGAGAAAAGTTCACTAGAGTTCTCCCCCTTACCTTCTTGTATCAAACCAAGGTTTTCAGGTTCCCCGAAGTTCCTGATCTCTCTCCTATGTTAAATGTTGTTCTCTGTTACTTATTTAATCATTTATTTATTTATTTATTTATTTTCCAACAGACTCCATTCAGTTTCTTTCATTTACTACTTCTTATCTGCCTGACTTTTTCTTGTGAGTATGCTTTCTAACACATTATGTAGAGATAGAAACTGTGACTAACCTTCACCTCCTAGGGTTCACTTAAAACCATCATCAGTATATTCATATTTACTAAAGAATGAAAAGAAAGTGAACCAGGGACTGTTGAGCATGTCTGAGAAGAGGAATTGGCTGACAGAAGGGAGGATGAAGAGACTACAATAAATAACTTTTTTAAAAACTTTTTTTTTTCATTTTTTACTCCAAACAAAATCCCTCTGGCAGCCCAGGATGAGAAGAATGTTCTTTAATTAGCACAGAAGATGATTGCCTGCTTTAGTGAAGGGCAATTCAACATCATCCAGATAAGGTTTTGATTCCTCTCCCTGAAGCTACAGCAGGGAATTTGGATACATCAGCCATTAAGTGGTGACTTAAATAAAGCAGAGCATGTTACAGAAGTGTAAATTAGAAAAAGCTTTGTAGTACTTTCAACATGTGCTGAATGTATATTTTGTTTTCTAGGACACAATAGGAGAGAGTAATTAATTAGAACCATAAGTACCAAATATATGGTAGCCCATCACTGAAACAGTTGCAACCATATCTCTTAATCAAAGACTTGAAGGTGGTTCTCAGATCTTTCTGAGGCCAAGAATAGGTCTTTACACTGCTCGAAACTAGAGACATTGAAGATAAATTCTCCAAAGAGAGGTAAAGCAAGTTTAGAAAACTTATTTGTTAGTTGTTAAATACTACTTATTTTCTATGGCTGTATGATGAAGATGGCAATCTCCAAATAAATTGATTAAAAAAAAAAAAAAAAAAAGCTTTGAGATGAGATAGGTTACTTTGAAGCACTGCAAGTTCTCTCTGAACATTTCCTAAAATATATTAGTATATAGACACAGTCAGTTGATATTAGAACACAATGTAGATTTTAATTATATGAACCTAAAACTACTATTTATATTATTCACAAAATATTTTTTTTGGTCATCTTTCTTGGAGACATTCTGGTTCTGGCTTGTAAAGTTTTCTTCTCAGAATTATCTGTAAGTGTCTTAAATTACTGTGGAGGAGTTGAATGCACTCAGCAAGATGTAGAACTCATACCCACTGTCCATGGTTTTAGTAAGGTACACATATTAAATCACAATAGTTTAGAAGCCAGAAGATATCTCTGATAGGTTTCAGCTAACACAAGCTTGATTCCATGCCCATGTTTTTCTTCACTGAAGCAGTAAGCCACTGAACTTTGCTTGAACTCAGTGTCTCAGAACAGTGCAGTACATATTTGATGCAATACCTCCTGTTCAGATTTAATTTATATTTCTTTTAATTTTACACATTTTATTAACACCACACAGCTAAGCAAGAAAGACTGTGTATACTGTTTCATCCAGAATTTGAACTCTGTTAAGAAATATTCCAGGAGAAGCTATCCATACAAAATACTCTTCCACCTCCTAGCATTTTTTTTCCTACAAACTCTGAAAACTAAGAAGACAAAGACTTCTAAAATGGAAATTTTGTGCTATGATCAATAATTCATGACTGAAAGGTTATTTCAATAGCAAGACTCATGACATTATCAAGTGCTAATAATAGGTGCAGTATATTCTTGAGTGTATTACATTTGAATATAATTCTTCATTTAAAAATGGATCATATTTCTTAAGATCTTTTTAAGGTCTTTTTTTGTTTGTTTGTTTAAGAAAATGTATTTTCTGTTCTGATGAAATGATAATAAGTACAAGGAAATTTGTTCTAGTAAGTATCAACTTTATACTTGAACTAACTGGTAAACTCATTTTGCAGTAGGTGTTGACAAACACAACAAATTTGTTATGCAAACTAAAATCATGTGACCTTCTTCCAAGATACTGTATTTCAGGTCACTGAAATCATGCTAAATATGTTTTGCAGCTTTAATTGCACTCCACTTTCTTCTTCAATTTGTCATATGCTGGAGTTGTACAGCATTTTGCATATGTCTGCTGAATTTAATTTTGTTGTTAATTTAAGTGAAGTGGCTTCCAAAATAAGATTCTATTCAAACATACAAAATGAGGTAGCACAATGGAACCTTTGATCACTACTTATGAAAGAAGTTCATGTTTTTAGTACTACATGTTTTTAGTACTTTTAGTACTTCATGTTTTTAGTACTACAGAGATCCAAAGTTCCAAAATGAAATACAGTCTGGATTCTCCCAAATGCTTATAAATTATGGAAGTGGGCAATAGAACAGCACTATCTGATGACGTAAATCCATAGAGGAAAATATTTGAAAAAATGTCCTTGCTACTTTGATTGGAATGAAATGCTACTTTTCAGGAATGGATTTTTTTTTGTTTTGATTATATATATTAAAAAAAGAAAATGTCCTGGCCACACCAGGTGACACTATTTTTGCAATTGATACTTTTTTTTTTTTTTTTTTTTCCTTCCCCGGTGGAAATATTTCTAGCATATTACACTCTTTTAGAAGGCAGCAGACAGTCTGAGTTGGAAAACTAATCCATAAAAATAAACTCAATCTGACCATTGTCTCTGCTTTTTTCCTCTATTGTTCACAGAAGTTGGGAGGCACTAAGTATTTTCACAGAAGTGAAAAAAATATAACACTCAACTCTTCACCACTTATGATGAGCTATCTTAATACTTTAAGATAGTTCTTAAAGTATTATCAGCAAAAATAAAATCATTTACCCAATTTTGTAGGTTAACAAAGTGCATAATTAATCATTTATGTATTATCATATTAATCTGATATGAACCAGTGAAATACTGTTTCGTGCCTTGTATTTGTTACTTTCTGTCTTAGAGTATGTGCTGCAAAGATCGATGAATGCTTGTATTCACTAAATGTGACTTTTAAATCTACTGAAAAACAATTCAGTCAAAGATGGTGGAAGCCTTTTAAAATCATGATTAGCTTGAGGGGATAAAGAAATAATTTAGACACTGTGTCTAAAATGAAATTGGAGATTTATAAAAAGTTGAGTAAAATCAGTGTATGCCTCCTACCACATATTTACTAGGGAGAAAAAAAAAAAAAAAAAAAAGTCTCTAATTTTCCAGATAGTGTTCTACTTTTAGGCTGTATATAAAAAAAAATCTAGAATCCTTTACATCTTAAAGCATAGATTCATAGATTTTAAGGTCAAAAAGAACTACCATGATCTTCTTATCTGACCTACAAAATAACTTAACCTATTAAAGTTCACCTCTCATTCCTGCAATAGAGTAATTATTCTTTATTGCTCTATAAGTGAATGTCATTAAGCCAAATATGAATTGCGTTGTTTGTCCTTGGAAAGACCATCTAGAAAAGGTGTTACTATCCTGCTATAAACCAATTCAGTTGATTAAATTCATCTGAGTTGCCTGCCTCCTCACAATGAGATCGCTTTCAGCCCTACTACAGAACTGGAGCCAAAGGACTGCTTATATCCCAGAGGAGAAAGAAAGCCCATACAAAACTGGAAGTTATCAGATTGTGGCTATCCTATTTCTATCAGACTATCAGCTTGGTTTAGCAGAACCCTGAATCAGGCCTGCAATGTTAGGCTTTATCTTCATGTTTTGTGATAGTTTGATAATACTGGGCTATGAAAAGTACATTTTCTATTTTCAGACTGCTACTTACAGCAGTTATAGAACTTTATAATACCATCCATAAGTTACACACATTTGTATACATGCAAATATATGTATAGTTTGGAATACATTGATATATTGGCAAAATGCATATTTTTTTTTAGTTGTTGTTGTTTTGTTTGTTTTGTTTGTCTTCTAAATAGTCCTTGGTATTGCTAGTTTATCTTTCTGGAGGGAAAAAAAAAAAAAAAAAAGACTATTTAGGCAATTTACCATGTGCTTGGAATATTTGTTCCAGCAAAAACAAGAATCTCAGATTGCTAGAACACAAAGTATTTATAAAGGTTGTTGAATTTCCTCAAAGGTTGCTGAGCTTGCATGATGGGCTTGGAAATTAGGAAGGACTCAATTTTCTTCTCAGAGATTTGAAATTTAACATTCCCGGGCTTACTGTTGAATGCAATAATTTAATTTCTAATGCTATCTTTTAATAAGATGCTTTTGCATATGTATTATTTCAGGCATGTGAAAGATGTTATTGATGTCCATGAAAACCTCTGTGCCCTTAAATTCACATTTATGCCACACTGCTTTGCAGCACAAAACTAGATAAGTTGGCACAGGATAAGAAGACAAAGGATGATACAGACACTTGAAAAACTATTGATATGACATGCTTATTTATATGTCATGTACATAAACCCAACCACATTCTCTGTTCCATACACAGACACAGGGAATTTCCTGTATCTGTTCGCTGTGATGACTCTACTATAATCTCCTAGCTGAGCTTTCCCAAACAGGACTCTCCAAGGCTGGACACTTATACCATTATGTAAGTTGGCCCTGATCCCAAACAGCCAAACTCTCAGGATTGAATTAAAAAAAAAAACTCTCAGGATTGAATTAAAAAAAAAAAAAATCTCTATAACATACTATTTTCCTTGATGATTTCTCTGTTGTATTGCAGGCAGATGGATATGCAAAATGGTAGCCAAATCTTGTTAATTAAGGAAAAAATGAGTGATCCTAATAATCCTGATTCATCCTGTATCCATCTGTCTCCATCTGGATTTTCTACAGTCTTCTCCTTCATCCTGTAACTGGACTAGCCAACATATTCACCCAGTCAGTCCAAGAAGAACTTTAAGTATTGTTTTGTACCTGTAATTAACAGCTTAAAATTTGTGGTGCTGAGGGCAATAAATAATCTTAATTTAATGTCTTTCTTTGCTCCACATGAGTACCACAGAATGGTATCACACAGTTTTGTCTAATTTGAAGCTATCCATGTTTTCAGCAATTAATGAAAGGATTTATAGTTATGAAGAAATAACAGTGATAAAAAAAAAAAAAAGTGAAAAACCTGTTCCAGGACAAAGGACTATTACTTATTTTGTCATTTTTGATTGCTGTATGCCACACAATCCATTTGCCTCACCCAGTAAACAACCTTTTTCATTCTGAATGACAATTATACTCCAGGTAGGTAAGTATCAAATCATTTTGGAATTACAAGTGTTGGCTAAAAAAACCTGAATGATCAGATTAATATAATTTCCACAGTTATAGTTTATCATGGCTGAAGAATAAATAAACTAATGATCTTGTCACCAACCTGTCAGCTTCGCCCTCTTAGCTGGTGAAGGGTGAAACAAATCATGCCAGTAAATACCTTGATTAAAATGAAAGCTCACAAAAATAAAATGGTTTTTGAAATCAGAGAGATTTCTCCCAGTAACTAGCAATAACATTTTTATTACATTTATGTTATTGCTCAAATTTATGTAAAGATTGATTAAGCGTGTGAATAACGCAGATGCCTAATTTGATCACATTATTTATTTATGGATAACTTACAGTTCCAAAAAACCCTCATGTATTGCATGTAGCCACTTGCAAAGAGTACTTTGTATTGCAGTATGAATACTACCAATAATTATATTGCACATCAAAAAACATGAAAGAATGTTACAGTAATCTGCAATTAATAAAGATGAGCTTAATCCTTCAAATACACTGGAAATGAAGATGACTCTTCTGGTGTTCACAAAAACTTCAATACACATTTCTGTCTGTTCTATTGTTATTTTTCTCAATTCTTTGCTTGTGTCTTTGTCTGGAACAGTGACTGAAATTAGAATAGGGTCTCTTATTCTATTTCTAAATAATAAAAAAAAAAAATGTAGAGGTGTTGGGAAACTGTCTTTAATTTGAAAGATCCAGGCTGATTTCTACACAAAATTTTGAGCAAATTAGGGATAAATCCAAACTTGGGGCGCTAATATCTATATATATAGAGAGCTCTATAGAGCTTCTGCTACTGGGTGCACATTAATGATACACCTTCAGCTATGAAATTCAATAGAAAACATAGTTCTGAAACTTTTGTTTAAGTAGCCAAAATGTGCATTACTAATCTAATCTGCCTGTCAGAAGGTTCTGATAAATTCAAAAGGATCTGAAACATGCGCACAGCTGTCTACAGGCTGGGCTACTCTTGCAAATTTTTGCTGAATCTTTTAGAAGTAAAAACCTTAAAAATACTGAAAATTGGAAAGGAAAAAAAAAAATCCTAATCCTGGAAGTACAGCATGAGGTTATCTCATACCTCTAATAAGGTATGCTAATGAGCATACCTCTAATTTTGGGGTGGTGTATATATTCTCTGGAAACACCGATATGACTTTTTAGTCATAATTTAGCTAAGCAAACTTAATACAATGAAGAGGAATTAGAAAAATTTTCATATCAAATATGAAGTTTCTGAACATTTTTGCCTTGTTACAGCAGCTAGGGAAAGTTATAGGAAAGTAGAATTTGAGCGAGTCTGTGACAAAGTTAGTTTTACACTTTCTCCTACACATATTGTTTATTGGAAAAAGATAAAGACTTGCCACTGTAACTCAGGTGATTTCTGTTTTTCTTCCTTAATATAAACTTCCTTTGTGACTTCAAGAGAGGACTTTGATTTCTTTGTGCATCACTTCTCTCTCTGTAAATGAACATACTAACATTTCCTTTCCTCTAGCCATTGTCTACCTTATTTTTCCTTTTAACCTAGGATATATTTTGAACTCTTACCTACTTTATGAAAAGATACGTGTTTTTCACTTTGAACCTCTATCTCCTTCAACAAGAACAACAACAACAACCATTATATTAATAATACATCAGGATCTATTATCTTGGTCATGAGCCAAAGAAGAAAAAGCCCTTTATTCAGTTTGATTATCTCCAGAAGGATTTCTCCCTGAACTATTTTTTTATGAATTCTGATATATATATATGCATATATATATATATATAAAAAAAAAAACTCTTTTTTTTTTTTTAATGAAAAACAATCTGCTTTCTCCCCTACTTTTATACATTTAAATAAATAAATAAATAAATAAATCCTGATGTCTTCAGTATCCAAGGTCCCATACAAGTGTGGACAGAATAGATTATCCAGCTTTTAGGCTATTATTACATAAGCAAACAATCATTCAGCCTGAAGTATTCCACAGAAATTATGTCTCATTATAATCCCTTCTATAGAGCTTCTCCTTTAACAACTTAATTCTTTACAGCATTTCTTAGTTGGAAACACTTTTTGACTAACTTAAAAAAAAAAAAAAAAACATAAACCAAAATACTAGGCTATTGAACTAGAGTGAGTAAGTAACTCCCTGGATTAAGGCAACAGTACACAGCTAACAAATGCCACAAAATAAAAAACAAATGACTATCTATGCTATGTTTCCCAGACACCTCTCTGAAGCTTTTAGTTGGTACTTAATTATGTCATCAATTGCTCTTTTTTTTTGGGGGGGGGGCGGGGGGGGAGGGTAAGGGAAGGATCGGGTAGATGTGTTGTAGGCATTAAGGAGGGCACACGTTCACCTGGAGGTTCCTCTGTGTCATCATGCTTGTTAGGAAGGTGGGCGGGCCTGTAAGGGCCTAGCAGAGCAGGTTGTCCCACTCTGCAAAAGAAATTAGCAGCAGGCACCCAGTTTTAGTTCTGGAAAAGAGCAGAGGAGGTGAGCGTGCTGGTTCTAGGAGAGGAGGTGAGTGTTGTAACTGGCAGGGAGTGGTGCCAGGCTGGGGACGGTAGTCAGTGTGGCAGGCCCAGCCCTGTGCCTGTGTGCTGAGGCTGGCTGGGGTCTGTTACTGTGGGGCTGTGTGGTGGCCTTGGGGACGTGTCTGTGCATGCCTGCAGCCAGCAGGATAAGGGAAAATCTGCCAGCTTTAACGATTTTTGTTGTTGTTTTGGGGTGCATTTAGAAGGCTTGTTTGTATGCTAATATTAATCTCTAATATCTACCAATAAAGGTATTTGCTCTGTCTTCTGAATGTAATTTAATGTCGTGATAAACCTTTGCACTTTTGTATAACGTGCAAGGTTATACTGTGTTTTGCTTGGTGTACTTTATTTTTACTTACAAGTAAGCAAGTTTTCTGGCCTGGTGTTTGTGCCCCCAGTGATCTGAAGTAATTCCTGGACGAAATTAGTGTGGGTAGCTGTAGGTTTACAAAGGCTGAACTATATTTAAACTATGGTAGAACGCTTCCTTTCTAAGTCAGTAAAATCATATTTAGTTTAGAAATTGATATATATATATATATATATATATATATATATTGCTTTGAATTCCTTCTCTCTAAATATTGTGGTCATTCACAGTTATGATGTCAGTAAGGCTATAATGACAATAATCCTCCTTCCCTCCTGTTTCTCATTTTTCCTTACTACTTGTTTTTGAGCAATCCATGCCTCAGCTTCTCTTTTCAAAGCTCCCTCCCTGCCTCTGATTGGGCAGCATGGCTGTATTATGGGGCTGTTGATGGGAGAGTTTGCTGTTTGGATAATAGAGGAGACTTGTTAGCATAGCTGTTTCTTGGAGAAATGGTGAAGATGATTTAGGGCCTGTGAAATGTTCTCTGAACAGTCAGTAATGCAGGAGGATTGTGGTTTTTGACAGACCTGGTACTACACCACTGAGGTGATGGGGAATTTTGCTACTGGTTAAGGAGAGAAAGCCTTGCGTTTCCTTGTGAAACAGAGCAGTCTATTCAGAAAAGTTCATGTTTGTTGTCTCTAACATCTCTGCATCATTGCCCCTTCTTTAATTACATAAAATAAGATTTACTTATTCTAGTACTTGCTTTAATTATTAAGTAATCTTTTCTTTAAGAGCAGTACTGGTTTTGAAACAAATATAATTAATAAAATATAGAAAAGCTACAGAAAGCATTGAAGTATAATTACATTTATTGATAAGATTAAGTAGTGTAATATTTATTCTAACAGACTGCAGTTTGTTTATCAGCATTGTGTATACATTAAAACAAATTTTATATACACAATGTTTAAATTATGTATCTATCAAAACAAATTTTAGCAAGATTTCAATGTTGGAATTAAGAGATCTGAAAGCAAGGAAGTCAACTGTATTTACATGATGCGAATATGTATTTATTTGTATGAATATTTCCATTCGTATGCTTAAAATATAGCTATTTTTAATATTTTTTAGAGCACCTTTTCGTGAGTAATGTATTTCAAAGACGTTGAATCAAAATGAGACAACTTGAGAAATTAGGTGAATTATTTTTTTGGTGGTTAATTGTATTGTTATTGTGATGTCTTTTAGCTTGAGACTTTTCCTTTTTTTTCCCCCCTCATATTATAAACCAGACCAATAGTATAGATGTTAAAGAAGGGCTATATGCATTGCTAAAACATGCCACAGAGGGTTGCACAAAAATGAAACGAGTGCACCTGATTACGTATCCTTGCACCAGGCAAGTTGCAACTTGCCATTAATTAAGGAGTTAGGTGTGGACAATGGCTTTCACTGAAGAGAAGCATACAAAGTGGTGTTCTCTCTGGATCAAAAGATGCAAGAATTTCAGATTCAATTGCCTTCTTAGTTTGGAAGTATGATCCCTGGGGTACAGCACTATTTACTATCCTCCAGTTAGAGTTTGTGCCACTGATCACCACCTTCTGGACCTAGCTGAGTCAGTGAGGTGGATTAAAAACTGGCTATTCATCCAACCTGTATTTCATCAGCTTCTCTATGAGGTTCTCATGGAAGAGAGTGGTAAAAGCCTTACTGAAGTTGACAATATCTGTTGCTCTCCCCTTGTGTACCCAGTTGGTCACTTTACTGTAGAAGCGTATCAAGTTGCTTAATCGTGACTTCCTCTTGGTGAATCTTTGCTGGCTGTGTCAGTTTCCCCTTGTTCATGTGCCTGTAAATGGTTTCCAGCATCAGCTACTCCATCACCTGCCCATGGATCAAGGTGAGGCTGATGGCCTCACCTGGGTCCTCCCTCTTGCCATATCTGAAGATAGGAATGATGATTGCTTTTGTCCTCAGTGACCTCTCAATCACTAGTCTTTCAAAGATTGAGGGCAGCTATGCAATGAAAGCAGCCTTGGCACTTGTGGATGTATTCCCAGTGTCTTTGCTGCAGTAGGCTTACATACATAAAAACATATAGAACTATAGGTGAATTCTTCAGTCTTGCTTCAAACAAGGAAATTATTTGGACATATCTTTCTTGTTACATGACTTAAGTAATTTTGAGATTGCGCAAGGTGCTTCACTTACGCAATCCTGAGCCATTAAGCTACCATTGCATGACAGGCCATTCATAGAAATGCTGAGACCTGAAATCATTAATCTCTCCCAACTTCAGGTAGTCAGCTGAGGTTCTTTAAAATTTTAATGGTTGTCACAGTTGTCTCTCTAGATAGTGGAAGAGGGAGAAACAAGCAACCAAACTCTGGATCGTGATTTCTGGTATTTCTGTCTTTATCATAAAGTATCTGGGATGACCTGGTCCTAGTTATCAAAGGTGTACATTAGGAGCAAAAATAGGAGCAAAATTAAGCTTTTAAATAGTGTGTGTGAGAGAGAAGATGCAGGTGAAGAGGGCTTTTGTTCAGTCAGTGAGTTACATGCGCAAGCTCACAAATGTAACAATGAATATAGGAAGCAAGAAACAGTTTAATGGTACTATTACAAATGAACAAAAATGAAAGGTGAAGAGTAATGCAATTTATCAGAGAAAGAGATTAGGTTCAGTGAGAAGAATATTTAAAATGTCACCCACTTCAGTTTAGGAAGAAAAAACAATGAGAAGATGGAAGACTTTTTTTATACACCACTTTCACTTTCAAATATCAAGGATATTGCTTTCTTTTCTCAATATTTATGGAAAATGTATGTAGTCCGGACTGCAAAGGTGTAAGAGTCTGAAAATATATAAACAATCCTGAGTCTGCTGTATCAGCAAGATGAAATACACATATACACATGTAAATGCTCATCTTTTTAGGGTGTGTAATATCTTTGGCGTTACAGATACGACTTTGAATACAAGTACAGGCTTCTGAAGTGTATTCAGAATGGCTACCTCAGCATTCAGTGAAGTTCAAGTAAGAGGACTTTGTCAAAGTGTTTAATGCTGGAGAGCAACGCATTTCATACATTTGATAGGGAGTAAGGCATCTTTCTGTTAATGTGTAAAAGTGAGAAAAGTAATAACTTATGTTAATTAGTTTACACTGATGGGATATGAATTCAGATGAGAGAAAAACGTGACCACCAAAGAGATGTTGTAACAAGACTCTTCAGATGGATATGAAGCAAATGCAGTAGCTGAAACTGGAATGTAGAAACTTGACTGGGAGTCCTGGGACTTACTACTTGCCATCCATAGTTTCTTCTTAAAATCTTTCAGTGGTACACTAAAAAATAAAATAGGCTACTTTTCCAGTAAAGCTATCAGTAGTTCATGGCAAGTAGTAGAAACTCAATTTAAAATAATACTCCTTGAAAATGTTGCAACTGCAGTAAGGAAAGCATGAAATACAGGAAATCTGGTAAGGCTGTGTTTATCATACTTAGGTTCTTGTAAAAATATGAAGTATAAATCAAGCAAGGTGTGATAGGAATCTACCCCAAATTGAAAGGCTTATTTTAAATATCTAAATTTAACTTGGTAATGACTTGAGTCCTATCTTAAATCAGAAGACATCTGGTTAGATAGCATCTGCAAAATCCGGATCTAATCCAGATATCCTAGCCCAATGGTCCCACCTGGATCTTACCAAGCTGGTCGTCCCCTAACCTGCTATGTCCACTGCCTTAGCCCAATGGCATCCCCTTAATGAGGGTGTAAAACAACGTTCTATAACCAGCTGAGCCTGGTCCCATACTCTGACTTATCATTACAGCTCTCTTTTCCGAATAAACTGATTAGAACCCTAACACCAGTGAAGTACTGGTATTATGAGACCCTGGACTATGTTTAGACTACCATTTGAAAAGGGACTGAGTTTTAGCTAGAATAAGGCTGCATAAATCACTAGTTTTTGGAATATTAAAAAAAAATGTGGGAAAAAAAGTGTTCTAATGCTGTTTTTACTTTTTTGTTGTTGCTCTTAGTATTTACTTGTACTGGGTCTAGCTGGGATGGTAACTTTCCCTGCAGCAGCCCATACAGTGCTATGCTCTGCACTTGTAGCTAAAACAGCAGTGGTATCACGCTGGTGTTGTGTCTGCTGCTGAGAAGTGCTGGCACAGCATCAGGACTTTCTCTAGCCCTCCTAGGGGGTGGGCAAAAAAAAGTGAGAAACATCACCAGGGCAGCTGACCCAAACCAACCAAAGGGATATTCCATACCATATGATGTCACACTCAGCAATAAAAGGTGGGAAAAGGAGGAAGAGGGGAGGGGTGGGCTCTCGTTGCGAAAACGTCTGTCCTCCTCTCCAAACACCGGCTACGTGCATTGAGGCCCTGCTTCAAGGACATGGTCAAGCATCGCTTATTTGTGGGAAGTAGAGAGTAATTTTTTCCCCTCTGCATTTCCACATAGCCTTTACTTGTTTTGTTATTCCCTTTCCCCCTTCCTATTCCCCTTTTCCCTTTTCTCCCTTTAGTTGAATTGTTTAATAATAATATTGTTAATAATAATAATATTGTTAATAATTGTTTAATTAATATAATATTTCCTTGATAATATATTTCTCTCTTTATTAAAATTATCCTTATCTCAACCCGTGAGTTGTTTTTTTTCCCTTTACTTCTTCCCCTCCTCATCTGAGGAGGGGGAGTGAGAGAGTGGTTGTGGTGTTCAGTTGCCTAATACGGTCAAACCACCACATTACTATATCTTATGAATATTTTATGTATATCTTATTTTCCCTACTGAAAAACCTTTTCATGTTTTAGGAAGCTCCAGGTTCGTGAAGTCCTTGTTTTATACCACTCTTTAGAGAGAATGACCTAAGGCTAATTCCTCCTGGTACTTTCATCAGTAGCTTAGTTCTGGTGTATACTTTTCCTTCTTATTTCTATACAGGTTTATTCAATCCTCACCTTTATCTTACTCAGGTATCAGGTATAAGCTCAGCCAACAGTTACCTTTGAGAATTTACTTAGGGCGAGGCTTCTTTGCATCGTGTGTCATGTAGAATCCTGAATTAATGCTGTTGGCATACTTCAAAACTAACTAGATATTTTTTAAGAGAAGCTGACCTTTGTGCTGTTATGCTTCTTCTTCCCTGACAGTGTCAGAAAGATTCCCCCTTCAAAAAACAAACAAAAAATCACAAAACACACAACCCCCAGAAACACAAAACCCCTGCCCCTCCAACCTTCTTGCTTCTTATTTACATGAAAATACTTTCACACCATGTACTGACAATTTTCTTTTATTTTCAGTCTTTGAGTTGGGCAGTAGTCCAGAGGCTCAGACACATTATACATGAACTTCAATCACAAATGTGGTAAGAAAAGTAAATAAATAAGTTTTTTTTTTTTTTTAAAAAAAAAAAAAAAAAACAGGTGGATAGAGAAATAGTTGTTTGGCATTGGCTCATCTGACAAATGTTCATATAATTTGGATATCTGGATGTTTTATTTGGAGTGATACATGTGTAATTAGTTAAGTAACAGAAATTTTATTGAAGCACAGCTTAAACTTTGTTGTTCACAACGCATTTCAGCAAATGACAGGAGATAACTCAAAGGCCTGGGTGAATGCTTCAGACTTGGATACTCATGAAAATCTTCTCTTGTCTGAACTTGCAGAGTTGTTGAAGTGTACTGACTGTGTGCTCATCCTCCTGTGCCTGGTGACTGCTGGGCAGAAAACAGCAAGTGCAGGAGTATACAATGCAAGATCAAATGGGGTGGGGGGATTTTTTTTGCACAGATATTTAGGATCCTTCATTAAACTCAGTGGGGACCAGAATTTATGAACATTTAATCCTACTCTCAATTGCTGTTCAATTCCCATATGTTCATGTTTTTTTTTTTTCTACAAAATTCATTTTGCTCATTACAGTGTTTGAGGAATACCTTATTATTCTTCCAGTAGTCAGCTTTACAAACCAGCAAGGGTATTCATGCAAATGAAAATATCATTCATGACTTAGATACTAAAGCAATATGATTTATATGTTCAATAACAATAAGAAAGTAACTTCTAACAGATTACTTAAATTTTTAATACTTACTTTCAAGACTGAAATATGTGTAAAAAGTGCATAAACATTTTCTCTAAACAGCTTTGAGTAAGAAGTGGATAAGCAGTAAATATAATTCAAAACAAAAGTTGATTGACTATGGTATCAGTGATATTCTACCCTAACATTTTCCTTTTGCCTCTGAAAATTTCTAGAATTCTTGCTATGATCTGTAGAAGATAAGACACAATTACTAAGAAGAAGGTTAATGCTTTAAAAAATGATGTCCAGTGAGTTTTATGCCTTCCACAGTATATGTTGTCTTGGTTGCTCTGGTGTTTTCAGAAATTTGTTGACCCTTGGTGAGCATCTTGCACTGATATTTGTCCAGTACTTAGTGTAGTATAACAGTAATTATTTTTTTCTTTTCAGTGCATCGCTCTTTTGAAATCTCTCTTTTTGATAAATAGCTGAATAGTAACTCTCCCTAAAGGCGTTCCCCCTCTCCCACCAAAAAAATTTGTATAGAATGTATTTGCTGTCCTCCTACTTCATGATTTTAGACAGTCTACCTAAATCTAGGAAGCAATTTTCTGTATGACTAAAGTATTTAACTGTTCAAGTTGCTTTCTATGCAGTATGTGGTGTTAATAAAGGTGTGAATCAAACTGACTTTTCTAAAATGGCACTGCAGGATTTTATGCTGAAGGGTAAATTTTTGGATCACAGAGGATCTGTGAAGCATTATATCCCAATCCCCAGGCAGTTTTCAATTGAGTGTGTCCCAAAATTAGGGTTGGGGTGACTTAACTTGCCTGGTGAGCTGACTCTAGGGACAAGGAACATGACTTAGATTCTGAAAAAGGTTGTTTCCAAACAGTTACTGACTTTAATAACTTTAAAAAATCTTCTGAACACAAGGAAATAAGAACAACATCTTAGATGTTCTGTCTTTGTGTAATGACTTTAAATAGTTGTAAAGAAGGTCAGTGGAGCAGGCTGTCTTTTTATGCATTTTTTGCATAACGGACAGATGTGCAGCAGACTCAACACAAAAAAACAACACCACAACAAAACAACAAACAAACCTGCTTAAGTGAAAACCCTGCTGGAGATGTCACAAGAAAAGACTTCCTTGCTATATCTTCTCAGATAAAAACTTAAGGGTATGTATTATGAAATATGTAATAGAGAAGAAATGAACCAGTCTGCAAAAAGTGTTGTTCTTATTCTGATGAAAGAAGATGTATGTTAGAGCTGCACCTCGCTGTTGCTAGGTGAGGCTAAAGTTTGCTCAGCGGTGTGTAAGACATAAATCATTATAGCCCCATGTTACAAATACTACTAGTAAAATGGTAGAGGTTAGGATGTTTGCTCCTACAACAGAGCATCTAAATTTTATGCAGGTGACCTGTGTATTTTCAGTCTATTCTGGTTAAATCTGTGGTAACCTGTAACATCCTTTACAATTGCTCTATAAAATAGTGGTAATTGGTTCATGAGTCTGACTTCTTGCCCCTTTCTTCTTTGCAACTAGTTGCTCTCACTTGTGTTCTCTCCCTCCATGTTTACTTAAGGGAGTAAAAGACTCCCCTTTTACTTTTTTTTAAATCTGAATTGTTTATTTCATTGAAAGGTTAGAACATTGCATACAAAATACTTAGTAATTAATAGTGACTCTGCAAGCCATACATATCTTATGTTTGTTTTATGAGGTCTCACCATGGGACTAAGTCTAATGATAATAAATGAATACTTTAATATTGTATGCATGGCAGCAGTGAGAATACTGTGATAACCAGTTGCACTTAGCAGAGAACTCTGGTTTTGGAAAATCCTTTAATGCTGTGCTAGCTTTGAAGGGTAAATCAAACTGACAGTTATACTCAGCAAAAGTTTATTACCATTTGTAAACCAAATACTTTATTAGTGTCAGAATCTTTTATCTCTCTTCCTTTCTTGTATTTGATTCAATTGGTCATTCATCAGCAAAGGTGAACATTTCTACCCATAAGTTAATGACACTGAAAATCTCCAGTGTTGGCTCTGGATGTAATAATTTGAAAGATACTTACGTTACTGTGAAACCAAGCAGAAAGAAGCTAGTATAAAAAGATAGAAAAGTAATGTTGAAAAAGTTCTGAGATGACATGTTTTCTCATCATCTCTACCAGTACTGTGCTGTCTGTCAACTAGAGAAATCTGAAAGCCCTGGCAGTAGTATTAATTTAATCCAGTGGTAATTTACGTGCCACTCAAGGCGTCTTTTTTTAACATGAAGAAATTACTCTGATTATATAATTGAATGGCAGAATTCATTACTGGGAAATGCCACCTGTGGAGAAAGATTTGCTCTAAATCCATTTCTACTATGGAGTAGCAGATTAGTGCAGCATAAGTCACTCAAGAAGCCATCATGGAAATTATAGATGGAATATACCCAATAAGCTATGCAATTCATCCCCATCAGGGCATGATTGTTCCCTATAACATATTTTGTATTGCCAATGCAAGTTGAAGTGGCTCAGATGATGGGTATTTAGCCACTTTCATAGGAAATAAATAAAATGACACAGTGAAATGATCACAGGTGCTGACTGTGGCTGATAGAAAAGCATTATTAACGTTAGCTGGTATTTCTTCAGTGTTTGGAAGTGCAAGGTATGTTTCAAGTATTCTGTGTAATGTTTTCTTAGAGAAAAGGACAGAAGTATTCACTTCTCGATCATTTCAGGCCAAGACCACAATTTGAAATGTGAGATCTAGAGACAGAGAAGCACCTGTTTCTACCTGAACTGACAATGCAATTGGGCTAGAGAAAATAGATATTGTATTCTGCCTGTCCCTTCTCTTACCCTAGACTCCCCCCAAAATTGTAAGTAGTAGTCATCCATGAAATTAGTTATTGCTTACACAACAATCTAGTGTTGAAAGTACTTGCTTAAAAAGTGTCGTGCAATAAGTTTTGATTGGTTTAAAAATTATTCTCTGTATCATCAATGAAAAGAAAAAAATGGTGAATTACCAAAATGTATATTATATGTAAGGGAATTTTCATTACTATTTTCTATGAATAGACACTAGAAATGTGGGCATCGTGCTACAATGACAAGTTGCAAATATGAATTTGTGTTTGCCAAGCTGGCTTGTATACTCATGGGGGGAGATGAGTTTGGGGGTGGTAGTGGTGGTGGGGAATGATGACAAGAACCAATCACCAATCAATCCTTGTTTCTAAGATGTTTACATCTTTCACACTGTTATGGTTTCGCTACTGTGTTTTGGATTTTGATGAAAATAGCAGTGATGTAACACACCGATGTTTTAGCTGTTGCAGAGCAGTGCTTGCACAGAGCCAAGTACGCTTCTGCTTCTCCTGCTGCCCTGCCAGCAAGGGGACTGGGGATGTACCGGGAGCTGGGAGGGGACACAGCCAGGACAGCTGGCCCAGACTGACCAGAGGGATATCTCAAACCATGTGGTGTCATGCTCAGCAATAACAGCTGGTGTAAAGGAAGAGAAAGGGATGGGGTTAGGGGTGATGGTGTTTGTCTTCCTGAGAAACTATTGCTTGTGATAAGCCTTGCTTTCCTGGAAGTGACTGAATGCCTTCCTGCTGATGGGAATCAATTAATCAATTCATTGGTTTGCTTTGCTTGCGTGTGTGGCTTTTTGCTGATAAAGACAGCAAACTGTCTTTATCTTAGCCCATGAGTTCTTATATTTTTACCTTTTTGATTCTCCCCATCATAGCTGGAGAGAGTGAATGAGCAGCTGTGTGGTACTGAGCTGCCTGCTGGGATTAAACCACAACACACACCAGTCCATTAAATGATAGGAGATTGAAGAACAGTCTTACAAGGAAAGAATTTTCAAGTTTCACTGTACTTTTTAGCAAAAGAGGGCAGATGGGGTTAAAAAACCCCAAATGTCATGATAAATAAACATTCCATGTTTTTTGGTGCCTCTGTAGTTAGAAATATGGTCAAGTAGATAGGTTGGATGGTTATCTATCACAAAG
Source organism: Heteronetta atricapilla (assembly GCA_011075105.1). Taxonomy (NCBI): domain Eukaryota; kingdom Metazoa; phylum Chordata; class Aves; order Anseriformes; family Anatidae; genus Heteronetta; species Heteronetta atricapilla. The sequence continues at coordinate 44,410,602 of CM021735.1, forward strand.
ATGTGTTGCAGATGTCTAAATCAAAAATTAGGTCTGATTTGATTGAGTGGGATCATACCTAAAATGTGCAGAGAACATGTCTGCTTAAAAACAAAATAAGCAATTTTATTCCTTTGCCTGTTCTGCTCATCTGATTAAAAACATTCCTCCTGTAAAATTCAATATATTGATATTTTCATCCAGTTCAGATATGCTGAAAAATGTTAAAAATATTTCTGTACGTATAGTCCAGAAACGAAGTAGTACTACTGCTGTGGGGCTGAGCCAACAAAGTGGAGAAGAGGAGAAAAGAGCAGCAGTTCGGTGTACCAAACAGTGCAGACATGGATTTGGCTTAAGGTAAAAAAAAAAAATAAAAAAAAAAAAAAAAAAAAAAAAAAAACGTGGGAAGACAAGGGGAGTATTAAGGTATTAATTTTGGACAATACCAAGAGTAGAAGGTAGCAAGAAGCAGTAGAAGTTGCAGTTGCAAATTTTTTTCTTAAAAAAAAAAATCCTCTGTCCCTAGGCTAGAGCTCCTCTGTGTGAGGGATTTTACAACTGATCTAGCGTCAATGCATTTTTTCCTATATAACATTAACATTCTAAGGATATACAAATGTGGGTATTGGTGCAATTTATAAGCATTTATTGGTAGCTGGTAGCTTGCTTGGGAATATTAAGACAAGTTTTCTTCACCAAGGTATTTTAAAGAAAAACCCCAAAGTAACAAAATACTCTTTAAACTATATTTATAGTCGTACCATTAAACAAATACTTCTCCAAATACTTCTCCAAATTATATCTATTAATGTTGTTTAAATTTAAAAACTGAAATACCATCTTGAGGTAGTATAAGCTAACCTTTTCCATTTAAAAAAGATATAAAACTATATATAATTTACAGTGAGATCACTGTAAAGCAAAAGTTTGTTCTTAAAATGAAATGTAAGAAATAACGGGAGCTATTTTTGTCAGGGATTAATTTAACTTACTTGACCAAACTGATTGACAGTTTAGTGTAATATCCTGTAAGACATGTCATGTCTAAATTAAAATTTTAATTCTGATCAGCAGTGTGTTTTTAAATCTATTTACTGACTATGCTTTAATTCACATCGTGCCATGATCTCAAAAAACTCCCACAGCATTCCTATAAACGAAACCAAGCTGGAAGATGAAGAGGGTACTTTGTACATGCCAACTGCTGACGGGCATTTTGGGACCAGACTAAGGCTAGCACACAGTATGATCTTGGTAGTATGTAGACACTGGGTCTTCATCACTAGCTGTTTTCAGTCTGAGTCATACTATGCTCTGGGGTAAAATGTAAGTTGTAGTCAGTGATCAGTATGTTGGTTAAAAATAAGGAACATGGCATATATAGAAGAATGCTTTCCTATGTGTACTTGGAATCCATAGGCCTCTCCCAACAAATTATTGAGCACATAGCCATAAACATTCTCAGCCACTACATTTTGATGTTCTTGAAGTCTGTGATGAGATAAGGATTAGTGTGATCCTTTTTCGTAAGAGGGAAAGCAAGTACCTTCACTGATTGATTTTTTTTTTTCCCCCCACACTATTAAAATACATTTGGGGGGGAAAGCAACCATTGTCTTAGTGTAATTACTGTATTCCTAAAACAGTATAAACTGTTAGTGTATCAAGGAGGAGAGTGAACCAATATTTCCCCTGTTTAACTTCATACTTTTTTTTGGCTCAGTCCAACAGGATAAATAAGTGTGCAGTACCTTTGCATAAAAATAAGCTTGATGGGGAAATACATGATTTGAGTGGCATCTTGTGAATATTTTCAGTTCGGGGAAAAAAAAAGGAATGTAGAAATATTGTTTTAACAGATTTTTTTTTTTTTTTATGAAGCATTCCAACATATTGTTACGTAGTTGTACTCTTCATTTCAAGCATGGCCCACATTAAAAAGGAGGCTAAAAACAGTTTTGTTTCACTTGGAACAAATTTTTTCTGTTTGGAATACTATAAAGCTTCTGTGACACATCTAAAATCCTTGTCTGATAGTGTTGTTGTTCGCCTACCTTTGCATAAGCCCTGGTAATTTCAGTTCAGTCCAAAACAAGTCACTTGTTTGGTCCCTAGTGCTCTTTAACCAGACTGTAAAACCCATTAAGAAGCCAACTGTGTAAGTAATTATTTGTTAAACTTTGGCATGTTTTATAAAGATAGTTATCTTGAGTCATGCTGCTTGCTCAGAGTGGAGGAATAATGTGATGCATTTTACTGCTTTATTGCTTTTCCCTAAGTCCCTTAACTCTAAGGTACTAATCATTGAAACCCTGCTGTTAGATAAATGCTATTTGCACATTTTACAGATGGGAAAACTGAGGCAGAAGGAAGCAGAGGTTATAGTCTTGTACAGGTTATAGACTTGTACAGATCAGTATATATCTTATCTTTGTATACTGTGAATATACTCCTTAATTTCTTCAGTTTCCCACTGCACATGGGAAGTATCAATCTAAAGCTGCAAACTGTGGCATGAAGCAAAGACAGTAATAGAGGTCAGGTCTCATCGGTCTTGTTACTTTTAAATACTAGATTAAACTACAAAATAAACATTCTTAATTTAAACTGTGTTGCAATGGACAGCTTGAGTCATGAATAAAAACAGTTTGCTCTTGAGGGTTATATACTGAAAGACTTAAGAAAAACATCTTGGCAGACGGTTGTATTTTGAATACATTTGCTTATATTATGAGGTATACAGCCTCAAAACTTTAGATAAATTCAGTAAGGGAAGCAAGTAGTAATGAAATCCAATACAGAAAAGAGCCTGCAAGTTAAAAGCCTTGCTGATTTTTTTTTAATTTATTTCTTTTCATCTAGAGATGTAAGAATACAACTCTAACTCTTAATTTGACTTATGGTAATACTGAGTTTTGGAAACTCACCTTACTTTCCCTCTTTCCGACAAATAGTACTAAAATTTTAGGAATGAAGGAAAGGGGAAAGATAATTCTGCTGAAAAAGATATATATAATTTTTTTCCTTTCTAAAACGGAAGGCTTTATAGCGGAAAAAAGTTTTATTCATGAACTTACTTATTTTTAGAAGCCTAATGGAAACCATGAGGCCCAAATAAAAGTTTTCAACCTTCTGAAGTTTTGCTTATTACTAGTAAAATGTTATTCTTTTGTTGTTGTCACCATGGTAAAAGTTCACATTGTTGAATGGTTATGATCATTCAGATCACTTCAGCAATCAAGAAACGTTATTGTAATCTATACCATCAGCTAGTGAAAAAGTATGTATTTAGTTAGGACCAGGCACTTCAAGTCTTTTTAAAAAATATATTTTTGGGTCATTATTTTCTGCTATTTTTTGGCAAATCTTGGCTTCCAGTTGCTTAAAATGTATTGTTAAAATAATACTCAAATGCTGAAGCTTAAACTGTAGAAGTTACATATGAAAATTGGCCTTATTTCACCTTTGACCATAATGAGGGGGTAAGTTTAGTGTTATGTTGAGGGCAATGAAACAGATGGAGGACCTGGAAGAGGCCCTATATATATGCATTCAGACAGACCTTGTAGAGATGATTTAAACACAGAGGGTAGCCCTTTAGTGGTTTTGAAGGAACTACTTGTATGTTGGGATTAGAGTAAAAGATAAAGCAGAACAAGAGTGTTTACAGGCTCTAATGAAAAGCTTTCCCATTTGATCTACTTCAAGCCACTATCTACCAGTCACTCTGAAGGCTGTCTCCTGGAAAATCTGTCAACAAAACCAGGACTTCTAAACATGACGTTACTTTCTCAATTCAGAAGTCCTATTTTTAGTTACTTAAATTTGATATCAATTGAGATAATGGGCTGTCTCTGCCTAGCAGATGTCATTGGAGAAAAAAAAAAAACACAAGGGAAAGATCTGTAAAACATATAATAGGTTCCTCCACCCTATCCAGCATGTGTTTATTCTTTCCCCATTGTTTCTTAGGATATCAGTTTTCTAGCTCCTTAGAAGAGGTTTCCTCTTGAGATGTAAATGGAAAAAATACCCCTTAAAAGGAGAACATAACATGTTTTGCTTATATTTTAAGTTTATAAATATCTATGTACAAAAATGTCTGTTGAAATGAAAATAATTAAAGGTGACTCATGGCTATTCCTGTACTTGACTTGTACTATTGTCCATTAGGATAATTTATATAACTGGAACAATCTTCTATTTACTTTGATTCTGGATCAGGATTTTTGTTTCAGTATTGCCTTCTGTACAAGCTTCCACACTTGTAAGATGATCAACTGTTTACTCTCATATGTGTCGATGTCTGCTTGGAGACCAATTTCATTTGTAAATGTTATCACTTCTTGGTATTAATCTGTAGTAAGTTATTGGGTTACTTTTGGACTCCCTGGGAGTGTTCCCCAGATCAAGATGAAAAGCTTCCTGACTGTCACTTATCTAGGTCTGTTAGGGGCTGAATGGTTTTTATCCAGCAGCAGAAGGCAGGTGTGGGTGGGTGTTGGAAAGAAGCCGATCAATGCTCAGTGGTATTCCAAGTGTGCTCTTAGGCCAAGATCATACCAACTGGCAGGTTTGAAATCATCCAGCAGTGGTTCCCTTTCTTTTCTCCCAGTACATACGTCTCCTTCTCCCAGTCATATTGACAAGTTTTTTTTTTTTTTTTTTTTTTTTTTTAATCCACTGCTTCAAAATGTCTCATATTTCTCTTGCTTATCGCTTTCTCAGTTTTTGCAAGGTCCCTGGCTACACAGTTCCGTTCTCTGATTTTTGGCTTGAAAATATTTCAAGTTCTGAGGACAAAGTTAACTTAGTCTAACTCTGGCCTAAATATATTGCAAAATTTATCTCACGTGTATGGTTTGTCAGACTTGGGTGATCTCATACCTCTCAGCTATGAACTGTATGAAACTTCAGTGTGTTTCTCTAATGCACAGGAAAAAACAGACTCCATCATGGAAAGACCAGGCGTTTCCTTAATTCTATTCTAATATATAATAGGATTAATGTCTTATTTTTATTTATTACTATTTATTATTAATATATTATTTTTATTATTCAATATGTTATAATATATAATAGAATTAATATATTTATAATTCTATAATAATAATTCTATAATATAATAGAATTAATATAATAATTGTATTATAATAGAATTAAGAATATACAATTTTTAATTGTATTTTTCCTTGATCAGAGAGGGAAGACTAGGCATATTTTTCACCAGAGTAACAGAAATTATAGATTGTGCTGTTCCCTAGATCTTGTTTTTCTGTTACACGGTTTTATTCTTTCAAAGTCTTATCTCAGAACACATACAGGTATAACAGGCCAAGAGAGTGAGAGCCTTCAATCGATGGAGGTGTACAGCAGCAACTAGATAAAGTAACACCTTCCTAGCTACTTTAAAAAATACACAGGAAATGGTCTCTGAGACCTTTGTTCCTCTGATTGATATGATGCAGTAAGACAGGAGCAGCAGGTCCTGTTAAGTATGTATTTTCAAATAATTCTAATGGAAACATTTCATTTCAATCTATATAATATTAAGAATAAACTTTCATGAAAGAGCGATGGGAACTAAAACTAGCCAGTTCTAGGTCAAGAAGCAAGACTCTGGTGAACAAGTCTCTGTAGGTTTTCATGAGCAATACAAGCCTAAGGTTTAGTTCTGTGTTAGGCTAAGGTGAGGTATATGGACAAATAACTTCTCAAAGATGCAGAAGCACACTGTATTGTAGCATGGTTTTAACCACTAAGGATAAGTTAACATCAGTTTTGAACTAAAAGTCCTTCACTTTCCAGTTACAAAGTGTTAATGAGTATTTTCAGGTCTCAGCCACAACTTATGTATATCCACAAACTTAAGTATTTAGGGAGTGATCTGTCATTTGCACGTGAAAGAGAAATTAAACTAATTCTGTAAATTGGTCTTGTATTTTCTTGTCCTAAGTGTGATTCTGACACCACAATGCTGATGACCACAGACTCTGGAGAAATGGGCACTATGAAGTTATCCATTCAAAAAACACAATGCACCAAAGAAAGTGATTGGTGCTGTTGAACCTTGTTTTCCCTTTCCATAAAATGTACTGTCCCCAAGTGATATCATAGCTATATTCCCGAGAAGTCAGGCTGTATGGGTCACCACTGTCTCTTCTGGGATGTGTACTTGCACACAATTCACATACAACTCATGTTCAGCATTTGGACACAAAGCAGCAATGATTTTGCACATGGAGGCAAGACTCTGAAGTGGAAATGGGCCATGGATGGGCCCCCATCTTCCCCTGACCTTGCAGAGGTCTGGGGGAACTACAAATAGTCAAGTTAATGCTGCAGCCTGTTCAGGAAGAACACTGGTTTCCTGTGACCTGAGGGCAGATGTTAACTGTAGCCTACCAGAGCTCTGTCATTGTTCTGAAGTGTGTGGCTTCACAGCACTGTATTGGAAGCACTTCACAACCTGGCACATGTGGAGTGTAAGAAGAAATGCATTGTTTACCTTGCAGCTTAGTTTACATTCCTCAGGCAGACTAAATGTAGGGGTACTGTGGCTTGTACAGCTTTTGAGGAGCAGAAAATAAATCCATGCTACCATTTGTTCTTCCACACCTAAATGCTTAATCCTTTGTCAATCCTTTAGGTCAAGGAGCAAGCTTGCCTTCTCTAGCTGCTGGTCCTGCCCGTCCCACAGGGTAGTAGGCTGTTTGGTCTTCCCTTTACATGGGAAAGGATGCGTATGTGCACATAAAGTACTAACCTGCTGATAGTTTGTTTCATGTTGACTGCAAGGAGATGGTATCAGATTCATAAGAACTTATACCCGCATCCTATTTCCTATAGGAGAATTCATGGCAGTTTGAAGGGTGAGGAAATCATAGGAAAGGACAGGGAGTGAATAGCAGCAATTTGATCAAGGTTTGTGTTTAAAAGCACAAGATCAGAATTTTCGTGTCAAATGTGCTCTTTGCCATCTATGCTACCTCATACTGTTTGTGTACAGTAAATACCGAAGTATTCTATGTTTGGGGATTTTCAGCTTAGATGTTTAAGTAAGGTAGTCTGAAAGTTATTTCTTGTTTACCTTTTGATAATTCACAACAAGAGAACTTGGTTACATAAATACTTGTAGAAAATGGAGACCAAAAAAAGTGCAAATTCTTAAGTGAATTATTTGTACATTCAAATATTTGTGGAAGGATCTTTGCACTGTCACTTACTTCAGCTGATTTTTTTGATGCTTATCCAAAGCATGTCTAAGGTCATGGAAAGAATTTGGTTGAATTCAGCTGGCATGGCATCAGGGTTTTTAGTTCTTATCCTGTGAAGCTCATAAGAAATTCTTCTTTGTGTAGAACTTTAAAGTCTTTTTTTAATTGAATGTGGACCTGTATACATTCCTAACAAAGCCTACAAGTCTGCATGTAGCAGGATGTGGACTGGTTTCCTGTCTCTCAGGTTCAGGCGCTCAGACTGTCAGTGTCACGAGAGAAGCGACTACTCAACAGCTGCCAACAGGAAGCTGTGAATACCAGCTTTAAGTAACTTTACTTTTAAGCCCAGATTATGTACATAGTAAATAATTCCTTTCTCTGACTTCTGTATCAAAAGATGTATATTCGTTTTCTATATTGAAATCTTAAGTAAAAGAATGTAAGTTTTTTCAGTGTTAGAACTCTACAAAACAGTAAATTTTACAAAGACCCCTTCATTAAGGCAATGACCAATACTCTAAGTAATTTCTTAGAAAAGTTATTTCTAAGTGCACTAAAAAATGCATTGCTTTGTAGTAGTGATAATATAAGCTGAAAATGCCAAAAGGACAGGGACTCATCAGAAGGAATCTACAGAAAGCACTAAGTTTTGGGACTTGTACCACTGCAAGCAGCTTAATGAATCATGTGGACAAAGATGTAGTCAGTTACATTGCAGGTCAACTGCTGTGCGAACAATGTGAGGATCGGTCAGATACAGTGCAAAGCTACCTGAAACTGAGAACGCTTCCCAAGGAACCAGGAACAATGGTAGCTTTTGAGACAGCTTACGAAATTCATATGACATAATACCTTCTGATGGAGGTCTGGCTTTCAGTAAGATGATTCTCATATTCCCACTACTCCTTTTTTCTGCTAGTAAGTGAGAATTGTTATGACTGCAACTACTTTCTAAGGCTTCATCTCTGTTTGAATATAAAACACCAGATAATAACCATAAGATGAAAAAAACAGTTATTTTTCTAATTGGCATTTTTGGCAGCCTATACCTGAATCCCTTACAGGAAACCTTACAGATATTCCATGGATTCCAACACTGATTGGTGCTGGTCTGTAGGAAATTGGATGTCTCATAGTCCATGCTTTTTGTTTTATGTCTTAATTTATTTAAAATATTTCAGGGAATAGAAAAACAAAATCTTAAAATATTTGCTAACTGTATTTTTTAATCATGTAATATGTGTAAATGCATGGCATGCATTGGCTGGCATGCTATGACACCCAAATCTTAAAGGTAGATTTTTCAGTATAACTGCAGTGGCGTGAAGAGCTGGAACATACATGAATATCGTAATTGAGTTTAAAATGTTAGGTAACCACTAATTTTTTTTCATGTATCCAATATTTCTGCATGAAGTGATTGGAGCCTCTTAGGCAAAAAACCTTAAATCCACTGATAATTAGCTCTCTGCTTTCAAAACACGAGTCACTTTGATGTAGTCATAGCTTCCTGGAACTTCAGTAAAGAACTAGGTTTTGACTATAAAGTCATATCAAGCTGATCAGGCTAAACTGATATAACTGTTTGATCATACTGAGAAGCAGCAATATGGTTTATTGATATAAAGTAGTGATTTAACAAGGCTTAATGTACATTGCCATCATCAAATCTTTAAGTCACACTTGGTTATTTACTGCATAGAGGACAGGGTAAGTCTGGTGCACCAGGAAGACCCTCCTGTGGAGTCACGAGGTTCAGAGAGGACTCCCTTGCTCTCTAAACTCCTGCTTAGAGGAGTCACACGGAATTATATCAAGTCTGAATTTTGGCCAATATCAAGGGTTACATGTTCTAATAGCTTTAACAGCTGCAGTCCATCCTGGTCCTGCAGTAACTATTAATGGAGTACCAGAAATGAGTGCTGTACTAGGGCTGGGGCCTCAGTACAGCATCAATCAGAAATACATTGTTCCACTGACTTCAGGGCTGGGGCTGAGAGAGGAGTAAATCAGCAGTGTTAGAGCAGTAACAGCTGTATGAGGTTGGGAGTCAGGAGTTATGTTCTTCTTACTCCTTCCTGGCCTATCAAAAAAAAAAAAAGCCATTTGGTGCTGTCAAATTAGTTCGTCACTAGGTTGCTTTTGCTCTCTAAGGAATGAATCTGGGGATCAGAGCACACACCAATATGTTCTTTGCTCTTGTTTCTACTGTGTGCTCCAAGCTCTGTGCATTTAAGGCAGGTTCTTTGTGGCAGTTTTCCCTTGCCACAGAATCTAGCACAAGCGTTTGTTCAGTATAGCAGCAAACGTGATCCTACTGTACCTCATATGTCTGCTGCAGACTTGCACATTCTCACATCCCAGCAGCTCACTTAAGTTAATGCCTAATAAATCCTAGAGAAATATCCCCTCACATTCTGTTCATAGTTTAATGCCCACATCTTTGGTAGTAATCTCCAGGCAAACATCTATATTCTAAGTGGCAGACAATGAGTTGATTTTTAGGAACAGATTGCTCTCTTTTCACACACTGGTGAACGTTTTTCCCTTAGGTTAATATCTCATCAACACTTCTTTAGATACCTGCCAAGACTCTACCCAACAGTAATCTTCATATTTATTTTTAATTTATTTTAAAACTAAATTCCCTTCATCTGTCAAGAGATTCACATATTGTTCTTTTGAGTTTCACTTGTGTTATGAGATTATTCATAGTTTTATTAGATGCTAGCTGTTGAGTACTTTCTCTTTTCTGTTTCTCTTTTTGTCAAAACAAGAAAAAAATATTCTGAATCTTCAGCTCCTGCTATATTACTTCCCATACACTACACAGTCTGCTGAAAATGTTATATTCTTTCATATTCTATCAAGCCAGTAATGTTCTTTCCCGAAGCCACCAAGAAAAAATTGTGAGAAGGAAACTGGGATATGTGTTATAGAATAAAGAAGTGTAAGCATGTCTCATACAACTAGTTTGGATCAGCAAGATGGAATTCTGGAACTTGGTGATAAGCATCTAGAAAACTCAGTCCATTTTTGGTGCATAAACTGACTTTTTCAATCTTCTCAAAGACCTTGCTATACAAAGCCAGATAAAACATAAATCTGTTCTCACCTTTCCTACAAAAAATACCATTTTTCTATGTCCGTAATTCCTTTTCCTTAACTGAAGTGTATAACAGAAGTTCAGATAAAGAGCTTCAGGACCAAGGTTATTGGTAGCAGATCTTGCTGCTTTCATTCGTCAGGCACTTTGTAGTCAGTAGAGACTGAGATAGATACTGGGCTGGCTGAGCCTAGATAGGCCTCCTGCTAACACCCAGATAAATGCTTTTGATTTTTGGACAAGCAACTTTTATAAAACTGTACCAGACTCTTCAAGGCACTGGCTATTTCTGTTGAAAGAGCTCTTGAAGCTCTCCTCTAAAGTGCATGAGTGTGAATGGGAGAGAGAGGGGGAGGAGGAATGAGTGTTATCAAAATAAATGCATACACTAAATCAGAAGTATTAAGGTTCACATTTTTAAATTTTGGCATGTGCTTATGGAGTCTATTGATTTGTGACTACTACAGTTGTTACCCTTTTCCCTGTCTTAATCTCCTACAGATTCTGAAATGTCAGCGTACTCTTATCTGTAAGAGGAAACATAAGGATGCAAAACGTGTAAGTGTGGGCTGGACATTCTCAGCTCTAGCTTCATCTGTGCACTTCACACACGTGTGTGCACAAAGAAACAACACAATCATTTACCAGTCCTCAGAGAGATGAGAAATGAGAGATCTTGTCTTCTCACAGAAGCCTTTATCATATTTTAATTATTATTTTTTTTTAACTTTAGACCAAAGTTAAGATGCATTTACAGTGCTCTCAGAAGGAAGTTGCTGTGCAGCCTGTGCTCTATCATATGGTATGGAGTGCATGTCTCATGTGCTGAATGGTTGATGGAAGTGCTGCATCTCTTAGCCATTCCCAACACATGCACTTCCATGAATTCAAATTCCCAGTTCACTGGGACAAAATAATTCGTGTGAGTGTATATATTAAAAAAAAAAAAAAAAAGGAAGAATTAGCAGAATTTCGACTATGGTTTGACTTAACATTTCCTGTTGCGAAGTATCTAGAAGGAACACAGTGTAATATATATGAACTTACATTCTTGTGTTGGTAGGGTTTTTAAACTTAAAATTAGTCATTTGTTCATGATATCACTGAAATAAAGTGTTGTCATTTTGTGTTACATTCACTAGACCAGCTGCATCTTCAGCAAAGACAATCATACATATTAAAAACATCACAAGAATTTGTAAAATCCATTTGAGCAGCTAGTATGTTCTAAGTCAGAAATACTAGTCTAATAAGAATTCATAATTTGTCTAAAATTCACAGAATCACAGAATTGAAGGGGCAGGTTGCCCAGGTAGGTGTCCAGGTGGGACCTGAATATCTCCAGAGAAGGAGACTCCACAACCTCCCTGGGCAGCCTGTTCCAGTGCTCCATCATCCTCACCCTGAAGAAGTTCTTACGTGTGTTGGTATGGAACTTCCTGTGCTCTATCTTGCAGCCATTACCCCTTGTCCTGTCCCCCAAAACCACTGAAAATAAGTTGGCCAAATCCCTCTGTCTCCCACACCTCAGGTATTTATACATAGTGATGAGATCCCCTCTCAATCTTTTTTTCTCCAGGCTGAACAGCCTTTCTTCATAGGGAAGATGCTCCAGGCCCTGTATCATCTTTCTGACGCTCTGCTGGACTCTTTCCAGGAGATCCCTGTCTTTTTTTGTACCGGGTAGCCCAGAACTGGACACGGTACTCCAGGTGAGGCCTGACCAGGACAGAGTAGAGGGGCAGGATCACCTCCCTTGACCTGCTGGCCACACTCTTCTTAATGCACACCAGGATCCCATTGGCCCTCTTGGCCACCAAGGCACATGGCTGGCTCATGGCCAACCTGTTATCCACCAGGATCCCCAGGTCCTTGTCATCAGAGCTCCTCTCCAGTGGGTTGGCCCCCAGCCTGTACTGATACATGTGGTTGTTCCTTCCCATGTGCAGGACTCTACACTTGCTCTTATTAAATTCACTTGGTTTCTTCCTGCACAGCTCTCCACCCTGTCCAGGTCTCGCTGAATGGCAGCACAGCCTTCTGGTGTGTCAGCCACTCCTCCCAGCTTTGTGCCATGAGCGTACTTGCTGAGGGTGGACACTATGCCCTCATCAAAGTTGTCGATGAAGATGTTGAACAGGACTGGACCCAGCACCAACCCCTGGGGAACACCGCTAGTCATAGGTCTCCAGCCAGACTCTGTGCTGCTCGCTGATCACCACCCTCTGAGCTTGGCCTGTCAGCCAGTTCTCAACCCACCTTACTGTCATCTATCCCACACTTTCTCAGCTTTGCTAGCAGGATGTCATGGGAGACAGTATCAAAAGCCTTGCTAAAGTTAAGGTAGACGACATCCACTGCTCTCCCACCATCTACCCAGCTGGTGATGCCATCATAGAAGGCAATGAGGTTGGTCGAGCACGATTTCCCCTTGGTAAATCCATGCTGACTACGCCTCATAATCTTCTCTTCAATTGTTTGGAGATGGCATCCAGAACAAGCTGTTCCAACAACTTTCCAGGGATGGAGGTGAGAATGACTGGCCTGTAGTTTTGTCTATAAATTCATACTTTATATATAGCTCTGTACAAATCTGAAGCTAATTTTATTACATAAACTAGTGACTTGCAGTCACCATTGAGAGGTTTGGGAGGCCACAAATAGAGAAGTAAATAGAGAAGGGAAGCTTGTTTATTATTTGTCGTAAACAAATCAGCTGAGATCTCATAATTGTCATACCGCTTATCTGATCAGTGGGTAAATTAGATAGTGGTAACATAGAAAACATTTGGGTAGGTGTTGGGTACTGTTTTCAGTTTTTAGAAAAGAAGGGGAAGGTAAGAACATAGATGATGTCTGAAGTGATTTAATAAGAAAAAAGTGGGGTTAGTAGAACAGAATCTCTTTGACTTCAGTCAGAGAACTCTATTAGATTTTACTGGTACTTCCTCATTCTTAGCATAGCTGAGGATCTGCTTTATATTCTGGGTGGAAACATACGTTGTTCCATAATTTAAGAGCTTGGATTGTCTGCCATGTGACTGTCTACATGATCTATGGAGACATCCAACTAAAACTGATATTTTTGCCCTTCTTCAAGGGATGGAACGTCTTGAGAAGCAGGTTTCTCAGATTCAAAACAGGAAGAAGTCTGTAAGCTAATATGTAGATTATCTTGTTGAAGAAAGCAGGGATACAGGGGGGTGAAAATTCAGTCTCATAAAGCTAATTTCACATTTAATTTATTTGATATCTTTTTTGTCTGAAATCCAAACCCAGCCTTTTTCTATGTTTATCTTCCCTGAAAAGTTCTCTGAAACTATTGGTTAAAAAATAAAAGTAAAAAAGATTGTTTGTCAAAATGCATACCAAATCCCTTACTACTGTTTAGTGCTGTTATATCATGTGAGCTGTAAATTAGCGTTTAGATGCTGACATTACCATGTTTTTCCAGTTAAGACCAAAGATGCATTTCTTGAGTCTATTACTTTTGTACAAGTTGCAGTTATTTGCCAATAGTAGACAATGTCTCTCAGATATACTAGTTAAAAAACTTCATATGACAACAAAAAAATTCTGAGTGCTCATCTCTTATCTCCTAGTTCCAGTTTGCAGGTCCAGTAAAGATAAAGGTAATTTAGTTACAGTTTTTCAGAGTATTTGTTTGCACCTAAAATATCCCCGATGCTTAAATTCAAATATTCCTTTCCGTGGTCTTTTTAGTGACATCCAGCTGGAGGCAGAGCATCCATCTGTGAGAGCATCCTTCACCTCTCCATTTCTTACTTGAATAATGTGTTGTTTTTTAAAAAATAACTATATGTTATCTTTCCAGAAATCTGCGTTTCCCACAATACTTGGAGTCAGACAGCAGGATTATTATTTGGGCTTAGTTCAGCTAAGCTTAGAAGATCTTTAAGAGCTTACAGTGTATGGCAAAGATGATGCAATCATCTTTGGACAGGAATGGTGAGTTCTTGGTAAGCTTCTGTTCAGCATTCACCACATCCTTTCCATTCCACCACGCCTTTTCTCCTTTCCTTTCTTTCTTTTTGGTATTTTCTGAAATACCCTAGATGTTGAAAAGGTAAATAAATAAAATGGTTTTACAAATGTGTGAAAGCCTGTGAAAAGAAGAAAAAAAGGTGAAAAATTGGAAGGGAAATAGGCTTCACTGTTAAAAAGAGAATCGGAAACTGACACAGAAATTGAGACAGGAGATAAGGGGCTGTAAGAGGAGGGATGAAACAGGGCATTAGTCTTATTTTCCCTTTGTGTAATACTCAGTGTCTGTATGAACAGATGCCTTTGCTCTTCAGGACTATGTTTCAAGCATTAATCCCATCAGTTTGGATGGATTCTATCTGGACTTGCAAATTATGTTACTGGAGAGCATTCCTGTTTTTCTTGCTTATTTACTTTGCGGTTTGCTTTTTGAAAGATACATACAGATTCCCTTGTGCAATCTTCTAGCTAAAATCAAAGGCAGCCCTGAAGTAGTGGAAAGATGCAATAAAGCTTTGCTGAACAATTCCTATTCTCACAATTACAGTGCATTTTCATTAAATGGTTCTCCTGAGACAACTTCTTCAGGTGCAAGATTGCTGTAGGTTTCTGGCTCTCAAAGGTACCAAAAGTCTATACCTCTTTATTGTTCTCTGCATTGCATTATACTGTACAGCAATTCTGACTCATCTTCTAAGTCAGTCTCACTAAGGAAGGAGCTGCCAGTTTAACAAGAATACTAACCACACACGGGAAAATGAATAGCTTACATTCCTGAGGCATTGAAATATTTTTATTATGAATGTTCCAGTATAGAATAATCATCCTTAGAGAGAAAATGACTTTTCCTGAAACGACAGTGAGGCATAATACCTAGTATGTTCATTAAGTTAGGGAGTTGAAGTAGTCTCTGAAGAAAAAACAAGCCCTTCTGAAAAGCATAGAATAGTTCAGGTTGGAAAAGACCTCGAAAATGATATAGTCCAACCTTTAACCTACTACTGAAGTCCACCACTAAACTATACTACTAAGTTCTAAATCCACATGTTTCTTGAAGGCCTTCAGGGATGGTGACTCAACTGTTTCTCAGAGGAGCTTGTTCCAGTACTTCACAACTCCTTCAATTAATAAATTCTCCTAATATCCAACCTAAACCTCCCATGATGCAACTTGAGGCCATTTCCCCTCATCTTACGACTTGGTTCTTGGAAGAAGAGCCCAATCCCCACCTTGTTACAACCTCCTTTAAGGTAATTGTAAAGGATGCTAAGGTCTCCACTGAGCCTTAGTTCTCCAAGCTAAACAACCCCAGCTACCTCAGCTGCTCCTCATAAGACTTGTTATCTAGACCCTTCATCAGCTTTGTTACCCTTCTTTGGACACACCCCAATGCCTGAATGCTCTTGTAATGATGGGCCCAAAACTGAACACATGTTTGGGGTGTGGCCTCACCAGAGCACAATACAGGGAGACAATCACTTCTCTAGTCCTGCTGGCCACACTGTTCCTGATACAAGCCAGGATGCTTGTATCATATTCAGATGGCTATTGAACAATAGCCCCAGGCCCTTTCTGTTGGGTGGCTTTCCTGCCACTCTTCTTCTGTAAAGTTGCATGTGGTTCTTGTGCCCCAGGTGTTTGACCTGGTACTTAGGCATGTTGAACCTCATACAGTTGGTATGAGATACCTCATACACCAGTCCAGCCTATCCAGATCCCTCTGCAGAGCCCTTCTACCCCTGAGCAGATCAACACTTGCAGCTAACTTGGCATTTTATGCAGGCTTACTGAAGGTGCAAATTTTCATTGTCTAACTCAGAATAAGAATTAGCATAGTTCAGAATAAATTTGAATGAGGGCTAGTGAATAAACTATGTTGTTTTCTGATCTGAAGCCCATTTCCAACACAAATCAAAGTAACCATACTGTTACGCTATACATAAGGATTTGACGTTTATGCCAGTAAACGTGTTCAGCTGTAGAATTCTGTTGTTACAGTGGCCCGATGAGAAGGGAATGTTTACTAGAGAATGGATTTGCTCTTATAATGATGCAATTTAACTATCTTGGCTTCAGCTTGTGTCCCTTCTAAAATTCTTTTCATGCTCAAGAAGTGCAGTGAGTGGTTTTGATTTACTCTGTTTGTTTTTGTGGAGATTGAGCTAAGCTTTTTCATTCAGGACTGAACAACAGTGTGAGGTGGTGACTTAGCTTTATTCTTCTCCCAAGCAAGAGCATCAGAATTATACTTTGGCAAACATTACTTCTATTTGTATGTGTGTAAAAGGTTTAAATGAAGTTTGCAAGCAGATGCATGTAAAACTTTAAACCTCCCAACTTTTGCAGGAGTTCTTTAAAATAATAATTAGAAGGCATTGCAGGCAATTGTTTTAAGTATGGGCCAATAATGTTGACTTAGTGCTGTTTTCTTCTGCAGAAGGTTTTTAATAGGTTAAATACTTATTTCAATACCAGATAACATGCATTCTTTTCTTAACTTGTGGTTAGATAAATCACTGTTTTTTCAGACTTTATGTTCACATATCTGTATCAAAAATGCGTGAGGAAAAGGGATCTAAATAATCTGCCTTTTCTTCATAACTAGACCAATCCTGAATGTTGGAACAATGCAAATATTTGGAGACTACTTACTGGCTGACACAAATTCGGGTGTTATTTAGTGTCAGACTAATCAGTATCTATGCAGTTAGCAATATAAGTAAGTTTACTAATTTACTTTATCCAGATCAAACAGCAAACCTTCATAGGTACACTGAATGCAAGATAAAATTACCTTTAATTTCTTTTATGGAGAGGATTTTGTTCATAGAACAAAGAAAGACACCCTGATCCCTGAAGTAGGTAAATGCTGTATGTCAGTAAATATACAGTAGTAACAATGTTTTTAAAAAAGCCACTCATAAATCTCTGTTTTTTGAACAGATGGAATAAGGTAGAAGAACTAAAACTGTAAGATAGGTTTAGAGTGCCTCTTGGAGTCGTCATCTTACTTAAGGAAAGTTTACAATCTTGGCATACAGTAGTTTTATGTGGTTTTATCTTGGAGTACAGGGGTGTATAGTCCAAAAATAACAATAGGAAAGGTGTGTTATCTGTTCATTGATACCTTTAGGCAGGATACTAGAAGATAACTGTTCATCATTGTACTGTTCCTGTAATAGTCTCTTAGTTACTTAGAACAATGGGGACAAAACTTGTCCAGCTTTAATGCCTGTGCATGGGTGAACCAGGTGATCCCTGAGGTCCCTGCTGTGATTTGGCCAGGACACCAATGAGCCGGCCTGTGTTTAGGGACAAAATGATGAGATTACACAGAATGCTGTCATTTAATCACCCAAATTAGCACAACAGATGTCAGCAAATATTTGTGTTTAGCATTTCATTAACAGCATAATGTGGAAAGTTAGAGTGTTGTCAGTGACTTTTCCTCTGGACAGTCCTGAAGAGGCTCAAGGTCTTAAATGACGAGAACAATACACCTTCTGCCAGCCTGTGATACACAAAGTGCCATAAACATTCTCTCCAAGTGTTGTAATAATATACAGAAAATAAAAATACAGAAAATAAAAATACAGAAACAATCCCAAGAGAAGGAGGATTCTAGATTCTTTTTCAATTATTTGCTGCATGATTGGAGGGAGCATGTAGGCCTTGTAGAAATGCAGTGTGCTAGAATGCTGCCTGGTCCTGTATGAATATGGGAGATGCCAAGAGCTTTCAAAAGAATGGCCTCGAGAAGGAGAGGAAGAGTCAGTGTATGTAGAGACAAAGGGCAAAAATTTATTTAAATGATTTAAGTGTGTGAATTTAAAATACATTAGTTAAAAAATAACATGAACAATCTCTCTGAAAATAAAGATCACCTACATCTGATTTGACATCATCTACTTCCAAGATAAATTAACATAAACTTAATTAAGGTTTTAATTCTGAACTATGGTGTTTACACAGCTATATAATAACATACAAATAGTCTAGTTAATTGTGATTAATTTTCTGAAGTAACCTGATGTAAAAAGTCCAAGAACTCTGTGTGTTTTGTGGGATGTGTTTAACTAAGCTTTTCTTTCTAACACTGTCTTAAGGATCTATAATGTATTCAGCACACACAGAAGACCCAGTAAGTTAACAAAGACAAGGAGGGTAGACTAAGACAGTAATATATTACTAAAGATTTCACTCAAAAATAAACAAAACCACCACAAAAACAAACCACCCAAAAAAAGCAAGCAAGCAAAAGGACACCAACCGGTTACTTCTTTTAATATAGGTGTGCAAAAACAGAGGTAGAAAACAAATGGAAAAGGAGACATTAATTTCAAGGACAATCACAGAACCAAAACCAGATAGTTATGATAAAGATCAGAAAAATTATTTGACCAGTTAATACTTGAGTTATTCTTAAGCAGTTTGATTTTTTCCAAGCTGTGTGTGGGAAGAAGGGCACAAATCTCAAAGAACATGTCTTACAGTGTTCAATATGGGAAGATACTTCCATTTAGCTACATGCACTCCTGAAGGATAGAATAAATCCCTTAATCTCATTCAGGTATTAATAGCCTATTAAGATCACATTGCAAAAGCTTTTCTAAATTATGTCAATGTCAGAAGGAAACTCTAATTATGAATTGTTTTAAAACATTACAGCAGGACTTTGAGTCAGTTACGAATTTTATCATGCAAGAGAACTTGTTCTGATCTCTTCTAAACCTTCACCTATTGCTAAATACTGTATTAAATCAATGAGACTTGGAGCCTCAAATTACTGTATAATTTGGGTTTGTGAGATTAGTGTTGTGTGTTTGTTATTTTTGTCAAGACAGTCCATTATTTCTGATTAATTTTAATTAAGCCAGCAAATGGCCTTTTATCGCTGTACTTCCAGTAGCTGCTCTGTGTTAACATTTGAGTTTACATTTAATAAATATCTCCTGCTTAACCCTTCAGCAGCAGTTTGAACTGGAGTGTTGGTAATGAAGATGTATGGAAATAAAGACAGGAGAAAAGCATTACAATGAAATGGATTAAGCTGGCTGAGAAGTCTGAAAGGCTCACATAACAAATGATGCTATAAGCACATCAAGTCTGAATAAATGTAAGATTGATTTAATTGGGTTACTACTTCAAGGTCACACCTAAGAGATTATATATTTATGTGTTAGGCCACACAACTTGTATGCTTCACTAATACAAATAAAAGTGAGGCACTGGAGGAAAAGGGAAGGTAATGCTAATTTTTGACACAATGGTTTCACTTTCTGTTGGGCATTATGTGACTTATATTTTCAAAAAATAATAGATTTTCAAAATCCTGTGTTAAGTGACTAACTCTTGTAATACTCTGCAGGAATTACATACCAGCCACCATCTGTCCTCCAAATAAATGCCTGGCAAGAAGCTTTTCATTGAAGTCTAGCTACTGATGACCCAAGTTTATGCACTGTGTAGTGGCATAAGTTGCTTCAATTGATTGTGAAAAGTGATTTGAAAGTAGGAACAGTTTAATAGTAAGGATATAATCTTCCTTATTTTTGACCGATATCTTACATTTCCTGTAGTCATGACTCTAACCCTACGAGAATCAGTGCAGCTAATTTATAAAGGTTTGGTTTCTTGGATACTGAGAAGTGTAATGCTCAGCAGTACTTAACCATTTCTTCAATTTTTTTCCAACTGATGAATATTCTTATTAGTAAAATGATTTTGATACTCAGTATTAAAATAATTGTTGCATCTAAAATCATAACGTGACTTTGAATTATAAGTTTATGCATACTTAAAATGTGCATAAATTACGTATATTGGACACTTTATACAGACTTTTGGGCTGGGCTTTAATTTTTTTTTTTTTTTTTCAGGAAGTAGTGTTTCAAATGGAAAAAGGTTTAACCTAGCCTTAAAATTCACTGGGAGATAAACATCTTAAATTCAAAGGAATTTAACTTCAGCCTAAGTACTTCCTCAGATTAGGACTACTTTACTAGATGTAAGTAAGCAGTATCTTCTTCACTGCTCATTTTATTAGCAGGGGCCATTTATGATGAGAGTTTAAAGTACAGTATTCAGCATCCTTGATCAAATGCCTGCTTAGTATCCCCTTGGTTGTTTGAACCTTTGAAAATGTGCTATTTGGAGTTCAGTAAAACTCATCCCTCAGAGTATAACAGAGTATTCTTTTAAGTTGTGTAGATAATCAGAATTCATTTAAACAGATAACTTTTTTTTCGCTTAAGAGGTTTAATGCACCCAATGGTGTTTTGCTGGCATTATTCCAAACTCATGGCTGGCATTGTGAAAATATTCAAAGTCTGGATGTACAGAAACTTGTACTTGCTGGTTATATTTGATAGGTGGTGATTTTGTGGCTTAGTTGTATTTGATGGTGGAAAACAGAATGGATACTTGTGTAAAACATCTCAGAATGAAAAGAGAGATTGACATACATGGCAATAGTGGGCTTTTCTGTGTGAGTTGCAAGTATATGCTGTTTTCTTTGTCCTATTTTTACCCATGCAAGGCAGCTACAGATGTCTTGAAATGAGTGAAGGGATACAGTATTTAACAGCATGTAGTGAGGATTATGCAGCCAATAGTGAAGTAAGGGGCAGAAATTAAACTACCTTCTAGAAAGTAGATGGCATGCTTAACTCTTTGAAATAATTGCTCCCTTGCTTATTACCTAAATACTCTTTTTAGTGCAGATGTGAAGCTAGCAGGTGTTTACATGTCCCTTTTTCTTAAAAGATCAAAATATTTCTTCGCATATTTGATAAGCAAGACAGTGCTTGAAATCTCAATCACAAGGCAAATTTGCAGTTGAGGTAAACTGATCTGACTCGGTTGATGTCGATGGAATTAAATCAATTGTCACTCAATACAAACATGATGTCAGTGGTTCATCTAGTCTTACGTTTGCGTAACTGGTTAATAATAGATTGGTAAGAGATACAAGATTTTTGTGTTGGTAATTAGAAGAGAAGTCCACAAAATACTAATAAAACATCAAGATTATCAATAAGTTTCTTACCTTATTAAGATTTTGACATATGCCTCATTTAGGCAATTATAAGTCTGTTTAAAAACAAACAAACAGGAAAAAAAAACCAACATACCATGATATAAGTTTGTGTATTTTCTTGTGTAATGTGGTGGTTTCACACTGATAAACATCTTAAGCTCCTAAATCCATCTGGATCTCACCCTATACGGGCTTCCCACAGGCAGCAGCTCTTCAAGAACTGCTCCCACATGGCTCCGTACCATGGGGTCCATCCCCCAGGAGCAAACTGCTCCAACGTGGGTCCTCCATGGGCGGCAGCTCCCCCCAGACCCCTGCTCCTGCGTGGGCTCCTCTCCACTGGCTGCAGCTCCGGCCTGGGGCCTGCTCCTGTGGGGGCTCTCCATGGGCCGCAGCCTCCTCCGGGCCACATCCACCTGCTCCACCGGGGGCTCCTCCACGGGCTGCAGCGTGGAGATCTGATCCATGTGGGACCCATGGGCTGCAGGGGGACAGCCTGCTCCACCAGGGGCTTCTCCACAGGCTGCAGTGGAACTGCTGCTGCATTCCTGGAGCACCTTCTGGCCTCCTACTGCACTGCCCTCGGTCTGTAGGGCTGTTTCTTGCTCCTTGCTCTCCCAGCTGCTGTTGCACAACATTTTTTTCCCCCCTTCCTTAAATTTGCTCTCACAGCCAGTGTTGCTCACTGGCTTGGCTCTGGCCAGCAGCAGGTCCCTTTGGAGCCAGCTGAAACTGGCCCTTATCTAACACAGGGCAGCTTCTGGGCTCTTCTCACAGAGGCCACCCCTGCAGCTGTCCCCTGCTACCAAAACCTTGCCACGCAAACCTAATGTGTATATTATATGTAACCAGTGAACCCTAGAACAAAAGGTTTTGCTACCAGTATTTGTTCCTCCTCAGCAAATGGGAACTGTTAGTAGGTGGTAGGTAGATGTCAGTGCTGTCAGGTGTATAATGAGCAAGAATGCAGTGACGTAAGGATGCTCCAGCAATCTGTCCCCGCCAGTCAAGGAAAGCACTCTCTGGTTATTCTGTGACTCTGCACTAAAAGTATCTATTACAATGGGTCGTTGGATGACTGGAATCAGATGATGATAACAACAATGGACATTTGCCTGGAACAGACTACAATTAGGAATCCTGGTTTTATTTTTATTTTTTTTCTAAAAAAAAAATGTGGTTCACTGGTTCTTTAATGTATATCTACCTTGTAGGGTCTAAACATTATTGCAGACTTGCGAAGCATAGGCAAGTGTGACAAAACAGCACAGAAGGGAGAATAACTTTTGTTACTGTCTAAATCCATCTGGTATATGAATTCAGTGACTAACATGCGGTCTAAAGTCTGCTTTATTTATAAAGAAGGGATTGTTTCTGGTGTTGATAACAATTTAGTTAGAAATTCATGGTTTGTTTCACCTTTCATACAATACCTTTTGGTGTTTTTTGGTTTTGTTTTTTAAATTTACAGAAACCACTGACCTCTCCTCACAGGTTTTGATTTGGAAGCTCTGCTGTGTGGAAACATGCTAGAGAGAGATCACCTGTTGCAGATAAGACAAAACTTAGAACTAAAAGAAGATGCTACTGCAGCTGATTCCATTAACTGTCATCAACTACACTGCATTCCTCGATAAAATTTTCCAGTTTTGATCCAGTCTGCTTTCACGCATTATGAAGATTCTTTGATTTTTCCAGAGGCAAAATTCTAAACTTAATGGCACTCGCTTTCAGATTTCTTTTCCATGATTTAGTTTGTATTTTTGAAACTTCTCTCACAAAACTTTTTGCATGTGACCCCTGGAACTGCTGTATTTTCATGTCTTCCTTACCCAGTCCTCTTAGATATATCCCTGCAAATGTTAGTACAGAAATACTGTAGTTTAGAAAGGAATTTTTGTAATTCATAACAACCATGGGTGTGTATACTATTTACTATGATATTACTATTTAATATGATTTACTATGCTGATGCATCTTATATTGTGACTGAGGACTTCTGAAGTATAAGAACTTAGATTTCTAAATGAGCCTTTAATTGCTCTGTACCCTTACTGTATGCCTGGGAATCAGTAGGCAAAGGCAGAACATCATTGTGAGACGGGAAGGCAAACTTTCTTTTTCCTGAATTAATGAACTCTTGCCACTGTGTTCACACTCCAGAAAAGAAAAAAATCTTCACAAGCCTGCAAGGGTTTCTGAACTGCATTTGTTATAGTGCTAAAGCAAACGGTGCTTGTGCCCATTTGCATTGAAAATGTTTCCTTCTTTAGCTCTGTGCCAGTTATAATCAATAATTAGCATAGGTTGCCCTGCAAAGTTGTTATAGCTATTAAGACTTTTATAAAGGGATTTAATAAGTAAAATAGATTTTACCACTTCTTGCTTGAAGCCAATAGGCTGTAAAGTTCTAATGGTCACAAATATGTATGTCCTCAGAGCTGCTTAATCTGTCATATAGTACTCCAGGGAATATTGGAAAAGGTATAATTTCTATAATAATTGTAGAGAGTACTTTGTGATTGTGACTATGGAATTTGTACTCTGCTGGGCTCTTCAACACAAACTAGAGCTTAGAACACATGGGTGATGGAATGCATTCATAAATATGTATAATTACGTAAATATGTTTAATATGTATTAAAATGTGGATGCATGGTTTTTGATTCACAATGAGTTAGGATCCAGCCACATTTACTGAGGTCATGATGTGGATGTTAATTTATCTTTTTGATTATATATGCCAAAAAATTGTATATAGAAGAGAAAATATGATCCCTTTCACACATGTAAAACAGGCTTCACTGAGAAATCCAAGTGTCAATGGGGCACCAGTCCTACTTATGATTTCAAGCATTTGGAATGTCAACTTCCAGGCTGTTAGAATCAGACCTCAAGTTTTTCAAATATCTGTATCAGTCCCAAAGTTCCCAGAAGAATAATGTTAATCGTAATTATGCCTCTGTTAAAGCTCGTTTGCTCTCGCTGTAGCAATGAAGTGAGATACGGATACAATTCATTCATCTCCAGCCAAATTTGACTCTTACTTTGTGTGTGCTTTCAACTTGTTATTCTTTTGTTGTAACAGTCACAGCATGAGTGTATGTACTGGTAGTACATGATGGGCTAGGGCTATCACAGGGTCTAAACTACAGGAAAACAATTCTGGTTTGTAACCACAACAGCATTGTGCTTTTTGATAGTTTATGATTAGTTCTGACATTCTGTCCTGGTTGAGCATGGAAAGGGAGGAAAAACTTAAAAAGCAGTGAG
Organism: Heteronetta atricapilla; assembly: GCA_011075105.1. Lineage (NCBI taxonomy): Eukaryota > Metazoa > Chordata > Aves > Anseriformes > Anatidae > Heteronetta > Heteronetta atricapilla. The sequence continues at coordinate 44,435,227 of CM021735.1, forward strand.
GACCAAGGAATGAGGTAGAGTCATGTTACCAGAAAGCCTTGGGCAGAAACCTCTTTCACTAACATCAACGAGTATTTGCACCAAGTCCCTTGATCTGAGGTTCAGATACCTCAGTGCTTGTTTGAGCACACCACCCCACTTGTATCTGAACTTCATGAAATTGAGGATTTAAAAGCGTATTCCTTTTATAAATGAGCATCTTCTTCTTATAAGCCGCTCACATATAAATACGCAAATATATAGCAGCATTACAAAATAATCAAAGGAGCTATGGCTTTTGGTTGACTTATCCTGCTTTAAAAAATTGATATTTTAAAATTGATTCTTTTCCATTTTTGTTTGCAAGTATCCCCCTATAGCTGCTCTATCTTAATATCATTACAGAGCAGTGTCTTCTGAACAGTTAACAGCCAGCACCTTCAGCCTTAAAATTCTTGCTTAATATCCTGAACAGTGGAAGCTCTGTTTGGTTTACATGAACACAGGTATTTCTTGGCTTATCGGGGGTGCTAGGATACTTTAGTCATCCTTATGGGCTGACAGATGCTATATGACGAGATGTAAGGAAGGTCCACGCATTTCTAAAATGGTAGCTGAAGTCAAGTGAGACGCTCCCTGAGCCATTCAAATGACACTTAACACAAACTCTGCAACAATCTACGTTTTTTGCACAGAAAGTACTAGGGCTGGTTTTCTGTCCATTTTCAGTTGCCAGAAACAGTGGTATTCATAGTTCCTGGTTTGGTGCTCTCCCCACTCAGTACTGTTTTGCTATGCCCTGTTGTAATGGGAGTGGAGGTGGTGGTGACAAAGGTTCCTCATACTGCCACAAAATCCAATTTTCTGTATGTTGTTCAAAAGCCTAGAGATACTTTTTACAGCTGTTTTGTAGAGGCACGGTATTTACTGTTGGTAGAGGACAACTATCAGACTCCTACAAAGTAGATATTGCTATATGGGGCACATAACATTTCAAAAGAATTATTATTTTTTAGATTAAGTATATTTTTCTAGAGCTAGTCTGTTAAAAATGCTAAACTTATTTGTTCTATCATAGATTAAAATAGTCTCAGACTGAAATAAAACCCTGAACACCAAGCCCTGTTTGTATCCTGCTTAAAGCTCTTCTACTATACAAAGTTACAGCCAGTGAGTGGTTTTGTGTCTGAGTAACCACAAAAACCCTTTAGTACAGTTTAAAACACTTTTGATGCTACCGCACAGTCCTGAAGCCAATGTCCAGGCCTTTCCACAACAGTAAATAATCCCAGATGTAAAACCTAGTTAGGTCATCATTATTGTTAGCACCCTACAAGAAATACCAGAAGAATTAGTAATGACCAGCCACTTGCTGTAAAGTGTTAGAGAAAGATGTCTTCTATACTATGCATGCATTAAATGATGTGGCTGGAATGTAGGGGAACATTGGTTTGATTCCCTGCACCTGGAGGCTTGGGGCTGTTTATATCTTTCTCCTTTTCAGGTCAAATGTGGGTGTCCCGATTCAGTTTCTTTTTTATTTATTTATTTTTACGATGTGTGCTTTTTCAATTTTTATTTAGTCTTTGCACAGGTGAGGGCATGATACCTCATTCCCTTTGTGCTTATTTACACATTTGACATACGCTTAAACCATAGCTGTGACTGTCTGGAGAATAACAATTCAATGCATGAAAGCTCTCAATGTCTGACATTTGCTTTTAGTCTGCATGGGAACTAAACCAAAACCATCCTGAAACTTTTTTTTTCTTTTTTATTTTTTTAAGAAAAATGTCAAAACAGATGTTTTAAGCACAGGGTGAGGAATGTTTTTAGCTTTTCTTTGTTTCTGTTTGTATCAGCAGAAGCTATCGGAGAAATATGCACATGAAGGATTGTCTACATAAAAGAATAAAAGATCACTGAAATTAAAGCACTTCCAGTAAAATATGCTGGTTTTAGGAATCAATAGGTTAATGAAAATATTATCTCATATCTAATATTATCTCATAGCTAATAAGCTATGTCTATAAACACTTCAGAACACACCTTCATACCTTTCCCCTACAACAGATCTAACAAGTATCTATTTCAGAATAAATACATTAAGCCATTCACAGAAACATAAATATATTTGTGAGCAGAAGACGGTCATTTACACTTTATCATACATACAACTTTAACACACGCATAATAACAGCTATAAAGCAATTCATCACTTTACTTTCTTTTTCCTGACAGACATGTTTTTCACACCTTTTGATGCTGGAATAGGAATCACCTAAAGGGTGTGAGGCAGAGGTACAATAGCAATATGGAGGTCAATAAAAACAAACAAACAAAAAAGTCTACAAAGAGCAGCAAAATAAATCCCAGTGTTTCACGAGTACAGAATCTGATCAGTACGATAAGTCAGAATCATATAAAAGACATCTGTTATTTTAATAAACTATAGACTTTGAAGAGCCATTTCTTCATTACAGCCCCATATCTAGATAAGGTCTTTATGAAACAGTATTCATACACATTCTCTGTAAGGATTTTACTGTCTCATTTTTCCATATAACTAGAGGGTTTGTCCTCTGTAGCAAAAACTAGAGGGGTAGGTCAGGTTTATAGCTAGTCTACGATGTTTTTAAGGACTATTCTTCCGTTGAGCATGCTGTTAAGGAGCTGCCTTTCTATAGAAGCAGTAGAAAAGAGAATAAGAATTGCATCCTATTTTGGTAATTTGGGGGAATTAACAATGTGCCTTCTCATGCACAGCTAAACTACACAAACAGGAGTCTGAGCAGTTAAAAAAAAATCCCACTGTCTACTGTGAACTAGAGTTCCTGGTAGGAGTAGAAATAAAATATTTTCTTAAAGGAAATTCTATATTAAAATTGTTGTAGTTGGAAGTTAAATTCTGTTCTAAATGTAGCTTTTGTACTGGTAAAATTGTAGTTGGCTATGATTTTTTTTTCTTTTAAACTGAGATGCGTGCAATTATATGCTTGCTTATATCAGTTCTAGTACATGGAGAAGAATAAATGAACTATACCAGTGAAAGCAATTTCATACCATTATGCCAGCAAATCATAGCCACACTTAAGGGATTGCACTACATAAGTCTTCTGATATAGTCATAACAGTTCAACTCTTGTGTGTAAACAGATCCTTTTAGAATATGGCAAGTATCCTGCTGGTCTGTGCTTCTTACGGGGATTACTGGCCCCCTGTGAAAGAGCCAGAATATTTCTAATATTTCTACTTGCATTTTATTGCTTCCTGTTCCCATCACAGCTAAGTAGAGAAATTTAAGGAAGAAGGCTTTATAAATAATGAAATTAATTATCTAGTAAGCGTATTTTAACTTTATAAATGCTGGTTCGCTTTTTGGTGAAGATTATGGTGAATAATAAAGGAACTGATTGTATAAACAGGGAGCCAGCCTCTAGACGTAGCTGAACCAGTTCACACACTACTCCTCTGTACTTTTACGAGCAGAGGAAATCCTTTCATTTTTGTATTGCTTGAGTTCCCCTCTTTAATCTTCTTCATAGTCTGTAATTTATTTACTTTTATGGGGAAGACAAATGATCTATGTTCTTCTGCCTAATAAACTGAGAGTAAATTCAAATCTACTTTCCACAGTGATGTAAGAAAAAAAAAATCACACAATACAAAGCATACTTGACTATTTGCTAAATGTCTAAACAGACTGTTTATTATTATGGACACACAGACTTGTCTGCATAAAAGTCAATTATGACAGAAGCACCATTCCACCACTTGTTTTTTCCATCTGTCTTTTGACTTCTACCCCTTAAGCAATGGTAAAGGCATCACATTCAACACTGTTTATAACAGTTGGGTCTTTCTGTCAATCAGTTGAAGTAAAAAATAAAAATAAAATAAAATGAAATTGACATTATAAAAAGCAGGCGCTTGATAACGTTAACCAGTCCAGGAACCTAAACCTTTGTGATCTGTTGTAGCAATTAATTATACTGTACTCCCAGGCTGCATATACTCAAAGTACAAGCTGGTAAATTGGCAAGTTGGCTGGGACTGCTTTGTGTTAATGTGCTTTGTATTGAGCTTTTTATTAAGCAGAATTACTTTTTTTTTTTTTTTTTTTTTAAGAGATTCTTTGATTTGTATGTGATTTTTTTGAATTATCATGCTGCTTCCAAGGCTCCCATTTAAAGTCAACAAGCAAAGATACAGCTAAGCTTGATGGTGCTAAAAGTAAAGGAAAAAGGATGCATAATGGAAAGGCTAGATAATGGCTTGTACCTCAAGAATCTTGAGCCTGGGTGCTTCATTTCTCATGAAGACTAGTTATGAATAACTGAAATCTGGTACCAGTTTTGTAGTCTTCATGTTGTATGGATGAAAAAGTTTGTGAAGGTTCTGTTTCTTTGTTAATCTCATCAGAGGAGCAAAAAATTATGTAGACTGTTGAGAGTTGCAGGCTCTGAGTGATAAGGTACAGTTTAAGTTGTCTTTGTGAATATGATCACTGCCAGAAAAAAAATAGCGTAGCCTGCATGGCAAATTTTGCCATGTACTTTTGTTTCAGCATTATAAAAAGCTAGGAGATTTTAGATGAAGAGATGGAATACTGTGGCACTTAAACAGAGGATGTAAGCAGTGCTTTGAAAAAAATAACAAGCTTATCTGACTACCTGCCATTTTGGAGAGTTAAAAAACAAGTGTTCCATATAGAGAAAACAATAAAGACAAAAATAAGCTTGATTTCTTTCTTGGAAATGAAAGCAGCCAAATATAGTTTCTTCTCAACTACCATGTAAAAAAAGGAAAACTGTTTTTTCCAGTCCTCACAAAGGAGAAAATTTCCATGAGAAATTGAACTTATAATTTGGGTGGTATCCTAGAATTTTCATCACTAACTTATTGGAAGCAGGTTTTCACCTCTATGTTTTCTTTGCAAATCTCATGATTTTTAAAAGATAGGCAGTACTGACGAAATACGTGAGTATTTTTAGCTGTCCTTAAATGTTTCATGATGGTTTTTAGTTTTGGATTTTGTGAGACTGGAAGGTTAGGAGCTTTTTATTTTGTCATAAACACAATTAAAAATATTTATCTGTGTAGTAAGAGCTCTTTGTTCTGCACTTTGTGCAACTTAGAATGGTCTTCTATTATCCTTCTCCTTAGCAGGCTCCTCATCATGGTGCAGAACAGTTTTGACTAAGTTTTCATGAAAGTTCAAAAGCAAAACAAAAGCAGCTATTAAAAAAGCAAGAGTTTGCAGATGGATTAAATAATCAATAACATTCCACACAATGTGCATAAAATTCCTAGTAGAGTCAAGTAAATGAAACTACTAGGATAAAATATGTTGCTTGAGGTGCAAGAAAAAAAAAAAAAAAGCATATTTAAAAGTATTAGCTGAAAAAGAAAACACTAAGTGCTGACCAGTAGGATGGAGAACATAAAACATTCTTATTAAACAATGGAAAAAGTAGCGTTTAATAAATCGCTCTCATACTTCTTTGGAAAGAATAAAGATGATATGCTTATACAAGAGTGAACTACTCTACATTAGCAGTTGAGGACTGTTGGTCTTCTTGAACAGGCAATTGACTGAATGTCTCATCCATTAACGTGTTCTGTAATACCAAGGACATTTTGTACATCAAGTATTTGTTACAGTTTTCTAAATGGGAGTCAAGATGACCAAAGCAACTGTAGGGTCATTAGACAGGCTTCAGGTTGACACAGCCTTCTACCAATTATGAGAAAATAATTAACATTGGTTGGTATACAGTGTGTAAAGAAATCTTGCCAAATAAGCCTGAATCATTCTGTAATTAAATTATGGATTTGTTTCATATGTGAGTTGATAAAATATGCTTAGACATGCTTAGGTATGCATTTGATACTATATCATATATGATCCTTTACCTGCAAGGATAAAGCATCCATCCAGTAGGATATATGCTGTCCAGCTGAGGCACCTTAGAACATAGATAACCTAAAAGAATCGAGTTGAGGTGTTTTAACAGGGCTGTAATAGAAGCAGTAATAGTACGGTTGACATGCTTCAGTATTTTTATCAGTGTTGTCGGGGTAAAGTTAAAATATCTGATGAGATTAAAGCATGATTGAACTAAAGCAAGGAAATAATAATGGTTCCATGGACCCTTATATGGGTCCATCTGGAGCCATTGTCTGATAAATTGAAACTATTCAGACAAAATCGATTTTAATGGAGTCTAGTGTGTAAATTTAAATGGAGAAATTCACAGTGCTGCTGTAGTTGTTGACTAATTTTTTCAGACTAAGTTGCTCAGAAGAGTATTGAGAATAGTAAAAGCTTCTCATGAACTCTTGTGCTATATGTCTACTAGCGAACTAACCAGGACTAAGCTTATGCCTTAAACATGCATACCATTTAATTGTGAAGTGATTGCCTAGAACATCTATGTTATGGTACCATCTGAGGTAAAGCATAGTCTTAGCTACCTTGCAGATCTTTTTCAGTTGTATTCAAAGTACATGTGACACCATACTAAATATTTTTGGAAAGCCAGATAGTATAGATCTGTTGCGTTTTGTTTGTGTAATGATCAGTCAGATTAAAGGAACTCCATATACACAGGCAATTTTTTCCAGCAGAACCTCTAATACTGTAGCTGTTGTTCTTTACATCAGCAGAGTATCTGACTGAAATCTCATGTGAAGCACCCATCAAAAAGATGTCAAGTAAGGCCTTTCTACAGTGGGAGGGGAAAGTGAAATAGGTGTTGGCCTAAAGATGTACTGCTGCAGCATTACAAGCTAAATGTTTTATATGATTTGAAAGGAGTGACATGCTATTTCAACTTTTCCAGTAACCACTTTGGAGTATTTGTACTATTTCCTTTGGGTAATGTTCTGAGCTGCAATCAGTTCCTTAAAATGTTGTTCCTGCTGATTTGTGCAGGAGGTCAGTGAAGGCAAACACCACCTTTTAAAAGCCTATCAAGTTTCATTAGTGCTAGTTCTTTCCTTAATCTTAATTGTTCGGAAACCTGTGCACTGGGTTTTGAACCATAGAGTTGTAGTTTGAAGATGTTCTAATGTATCATTTAATGATCCTTTAAGAAGACAAAAATTAAGTACCACGAGCATGGTGATATTTGCAATTTGTACAGTGTACTTCAGCGTTAATGGCTTACTGGAGAAAGTTGACTTTGAGTTACAGCCAGTAATTCTCAAAAGTACAGTGAAATGAACTTAATTTAAAACTTCTCTTGTGGATGCAGACAAAAGTGAACCATGGTTTACAATCAAGATTAGTACAGCCCCGCACAGGCTAGTCAAGGAAAAATGTACATATTTATCCCTAAAGATGTTGGGTCAACAGAGATCTTTCTCAGAAATCTCTCATTTCTTAAGTGAAATAAGATCTAATCTACCTTCATATTGCTGCCTTCTTTTATCTATCTCCATCCTGGATAGAAGACTTTTTTCAGTCATTTGATAAAAATGTAAGAGTTTCTTGTTCTATTTTTATATTTTTGATGATACAATAATTCAAAAACATTTTTAATTTTGGCTCAAAAAAATGGGGAGGAAGAATGAAGTAAATTCGTAAAGCGCACTTCTTTTATCATGCAAAGGTTTGGTCAGTGCAAGAAGAGAAGTTTAGATCCATCTGGGCTGTTTCCCTGAACTTTTCAAAGTTTTAAATCAAGGACTTCAGCTTAAATTAATCTGAATACCAAATTTTTACTGGAATGATTGAGATTTGGCCACTTCAATATTAAAAGGTAAATATTCAATTAAAATAATGCAACTTGAGCAAGTTTTTCAAAATTTTAGCGCAAGATTTTGTATTATTAAAATAACTTTTACTGGGGTATTTTAAGAATTGTTTGCAATTTCTGCTTGGATGGATTTTTTTCTTTAAATCTACATTTTTGACATACTGACATCAAAATTCAATCTAAATCAAAGGATTTACAAATTAATATACAGTGTAAAAAAAAAAAAAAAAAAAACCAACAACTATGGATATGTTCTAGTCACTTTTAAAACTTAATCAAAATTTTTCTTTGTTTTGGTATAAGCAGTTCTGGATTCACTTTGTCCCCAGTTACAGGTCAAGAATTGTCTACTTAAATCAGTTATGCATTCCTACAAAATAACATGAGTGCAAATTAATTCTGGGCATAACATATTTCTCTTTATGCATGCCGCAAGTAATGGAAACGGTGCTGTGAATTTAAAAGCACCCTGTCCTCACAGGGAGTGATTCTGTGCAGGTCTTGATGCTGAATAGCTTAGAGGAGGCTGTTAAAATATATTTCAAGAGCAGCCTAGATTTAAACTTAGGGCTCAAAGACTTGGAGGTATTTAAGCTATCTTTACCCAATTACCAACATCTGATCTTATGATCAAACATCTTTTTTGAACTAGTGTTATATACAGGTACTATATAGTTATACTGATGTAACTGCTAATGTAAACGGCGTTCTATTGATTTTACGGGGCTTTTACATCCTAATATAACATTACATCCTCACATAAAGAAGCTATATTCCATCCTATTTTACCACAACGTAGACATTGTGTTGTTTAAATTACACAGGCAGAATTAAAATAATATTAAAATAGTAGAAATTTTAATGTATCTGAGCTCAGAAAAAAAACAACAACAACTGAGAACATTTTTTTTCCCCACATCTGCTAGTAATATGTTGAAGGACTCAGGACAAATCATTTCTAACAAATCATTTAAAGTCTGAATGCAATTAATTTTCATTTTTATTAAAAAAATGTAAGAGAAGTAAGTTTTGCATTATTTACTTAAATATTACAAATCATTAGTAGATACAGCTTTTGAAATGGTAAAATTAGCATTTATTTTTCTTTTTGACAATATTCACCGGAATTAACAGAAACATGACATGTCAAAATGTAAAATCATAAAATAGTGAAATTTATCTTCAATTTCAAGCATATTTCTTTTATCGTTTTTATTATTAAAATTAGTGCAGCTTGGAATGTGCCTATTCAAAGGCCAACATACCTGTTAGTTGAACAGATAAGCAGTAACAAGCATAAGGAATTCAAGGTGGATTTATTGGGACAGCCAGAAAGTGAGAACCATCTTAAAATACTTTAAAAAATGACAAAGTTATATGAGTGAAAGGTGGGAGGTGAGAGTGGAGGAAAAAAAAGACTGAAATTGGCCCCGGGTAAAGACAGGAAAATGGAATCATAAATCATGTGAGACAGCTGTGTTCTTTTATCCATTCATCCAGATGTTCTCACTAAATGTGTAACAACTTCAGAATTATTTTACAAGGAGGAGAGGGACTGTGAATATTGCATTTCTCTCTTTCTTAAACAATACTTGCTGGGAATGTTTGATGCTGAGTAGGGACTTTGACCTATGTTTGCAGGAGAGCAAAATCTGAACAGAGTTCTTAAACTTAGTTCCTAACTGACCTGGATTATGATATGATTTAAGCAGTCAGTGCTAAAAGGCTGAAGTTGTATTTAATCTATAGTTAATCTTTTTGAAGACAGAGGCTAGAATCTCTGCATGAAGCATCTGGATATACAAGGCCTCATTGACTAGGAATTTCAAAATGCTGACCAATGTCTTTGGATGATGGATTCCTTTTAGAATTAGAATCAGTTGCATACTGACTTTGGAAGTAGATGGATATTAGGTAGCAAAAAAATGAATTTGAGTTACTTCAGATATGTTTTGAGATGGCAGCACTGGAATGACCATGACAAAAGGTATTGAAATAACTTCCAAATGGAAATTTATTTTCCTCCCTCCTCTCTGATTCATCTTTAAAACATAATAGTTGGTCATAAAACATTATTTTTTCTTTCCCAAGCAAAATATAGAAGGAAAATATTTTCTTCCAAATATTTCTTTATAACCTAGAAGTAATAGGTAATCATATTTTTTTCTTTGTTTATTTTCCCTCCACAATCTAGTTTTGAAGCTTAAAGATCACTACTGAGAGCTATTCTGTAGCCATCTGGAAAGACACCTTTGCTCATAATAATAATAAAAAGAAGAAAGATACTGGGTATTATTAGGTTATTTCAGTAATTACAACTCTGTGACTGAAGGCAGCTATTAAGTGATTATCACACCATTGTTTGCTACAGAGAGGAGAGGAGGATGAGTCTCCATTAAATGGTCAAAGATCTGTGAAAGTCCTTAAAAAGGTGCAGATATTATATTTTCTTTTTAATTTGGTCCACAGGGACCCAAAACACTATTCTTAATTTATCTTAATGCAGAAATACAGAGAAAAAGAAAAGGCAGATTACATCTACCTCTGGATTGAGAAGCTACTATTGAAGTCACAGGTAAATAACTGCATCTCCAGTGAAAAATACTGAAGCTGATTCTTTGTATTGAAGAAACAGGATCTTTTGCTTAAAAATTATATGACTTGCCTAATGTTACATTCCACAGAAACCTGAGTCCCCATAAACTGGAGGATTTTTCTCAAGTTTAATCTCTATAGTTAAGAACATGATAAAATTGAAGGTGATATTTGGTCTCTATAGATTATTTCTGTGTCTTTACATAAAAGCAGCCACTTCACAGTAGTAGAGATCTTTGCAAGATGGACTGAGATGTGAGCATTTTAAAATATGTTAGAAAACACTAGGGTCCATCATGCATTCTTTGGCAGATTTTTCTTTTTTATTCTTATTTTATTTCTGTGAAAATAGTTGTTTCTCAATTTGACAGGTCTCTACTATATAGAATATTCTGCACTTTGTGCTGTTACATAAACCTAGTAAAGAAAACATTTACATTAAGGTTATTTCTCTTCTCCCCCTCCCTCTCCCTCTTCCCCTGTTTCCTTCCCCTGTTTCCTTCCCCTTTCTTTTCTTATGAAATCATCAAGGCTACACATGACCATTATTAGGAACATTTTTGTTACCTTTTCAAGGTATGATCAAGGTGCTACTGATTTCTTGATGTGTCTTATGAAAAGGCATTGGATCACTCCAAAGTAAAAAACAGATATGTGGTAATTAAGAAAGTTAATGACTATCTCCAAAAGCTGAGGCAACCTGCGTAGTCTTGAGTGAGTAGTGGAGCGGTAAAGACCTTTCCTATGGGAAAGATGGGAAATGCAAAAGGGAATGCACAGGAAGAATATACGATGGGAGGAGTCAAATCAGGTGGATGAAGAGTTTCTAAGTAGTTATAACATTCTGCTGGATACAGATAAAGATTTTTTTTTAACTTTAAGGGAGATGAAACAGATACCGGCAAGAAATACTGCTACATGTGCAAGTTCTTTTTAGACTAAGTGTATGCAATATTTTACAAATAAAATGTGCTTATGTAATTGAGAGGAAGAAACAGCTCAAATCAGCCTGATGAGGATGGAGCTGTTTTACTACCATCCATAATATGAACAATATATGATGGAGATGAAAAACCGAAGATATTTTAATATAAATTAATTTGGCTTGAGATGATTCTCTAATGTAAGAGACACTTAGAGAATGAAAAAAAAAAGTTCAATAATTCTAAATGCCAGTGATGTGCACTGGGGAGTTAGGGGAGTAAAAGACAACACTGAGTAACCACAAAGAATACAAAGATAAAATGAACTTGAAAATTAGAGGGAAAGAAGTCTGGAACAGAAATAATACAAAAAATGTAGAGAAAAGCTCATTAAACCTGTGGTGGGGGAGGCTGATGGAGACAACAAAAAACTGTTGGAAAGAGACTTTAATAAAACAAGGACCCTGAGATTAAGTTGCACAATGACTTTTGAGGTTCATTTACTACATTCAGATTTAGGACTATCCAAAAATTAACACACTTTCAGGAACAGATGTTGCTAATAAACAAAACTTCATACACTCAAAAGTGCAGGGTATCAAAGGAATACCTTTCATGGGCAGTGACTCATGGTATGAATAAACTGAATATGGTGGACAAGATCTCAGCTGGTACAAATCAGTGTAATTCAATTGGCCATCTCAGTAGTCCCTGTAGTAACCAAAATACATGTCATATTTGAAACTTACTTACTTTTTTTCCATGAAAAGATCTGTCCCAGAACTGGTTGTACTATGACAACTACTCCTAAGCTCGTGATGCCAAAGATTGACCCATATTCACCAAAAAGATAGATGAATTAGATGCATTTGAAGGAATTTGTATAATTGTAGCATTGTAGGAGAGCAATTTACAACAATCCTACCTTTTTTTTTAAAAAAAAAAAAAAAAAAAAGTGAAATCTTCCTGGAAACAGCAGTTTCATATGGAATCACCCCTTCAGGACCTTGGTAACAATTGCAAATTTCACTGTAGCTGTCAGGCTGTAACTTTACACTTTGAAAGATTAAGTATAAATAAGGGTAAAATCTTCTGAAAATCTGGAACCAGCTTTTTACCCTGTTTCCAGCACTTGCCTTTGAATTTCTGGGATATATGACAAATGTCTACTGTTTCAACATTTGCTGACTCACACTGCTGATGAACAAAAAGATGAGGGACTTTTTACCTCTAGGCAATGCATTTTTTCTTGATGGAAGTTGGCAATCAATCAAGCAGCTGTGGAAGGCATTCCATATGGATAGAACGATGAAAGTATAACAGTGTTTTCTAAGCAATGTATGAATGAATGTTTTAATTTAAAAAAAAAAATAATAAAAACACTATTTACTGGAGTTTGAAATGATCTTGGGTGGAAACATGACCACACTGAGACTACTTAAGAATTCTGTTAATGCCAGCAGTCTCACAATTTACACCGGGACCTTTTGATAAAAGAAATCTAAAAGATCTTTGGGATTTTTAGTGGCTTTTTTTTTTTTTTTTTTTTCTTCAAAAATTCCTAAATGACTCTTCCTAGTATTTGGTGAAGTTTAGATGATAATGGGACAAATTCACTTATTTAGAGTATAAATCTATTTCTTCTGGTTTGGAAGCACTCTGTAACGGGTTTCTATAATGGGTATGCCAGGCTGCAGCTGTGTTGGTGGCTTGGGAGAATTGGGAAAGTAATTCTAATTCTTTGCTGCCTTAAGTATCATGGTTGTCCTTAGGAGAGTGAAGGGACTTAGCACCTCTGAGACTTCCAGTTTAATTCTACTGTATTGTTCTCATTTATATTAAGAAAGCAAACAAAATTGTTGCCAAAATATGTATTCTATGAGAATGAGAAAACAAAACAGAAATGCCTTTTTTTTTTTTTTTTTTTTTAGTCCTTGGATTTCATTCAGTACATTTGTTTTCCTCTAGCAAGGACCAGGTGTTGGGACCCATTTCATTAGTCCTTTCATGCAAATGCAGGAAACTTCTGACCCTGCAGTATATAATTGGCAAGCTGAGTAATTACATGTTATATAATTATATGTTTAGTTCTTTGGAAATGGACCCAGGCAACAGCTTTCAACCGAAAAAAAAAATCCAAACCAACCAACCAAAAAAAAAGTCTCATGTACTCTGCGGTATTTTTTCCTCTGTTTGCATTTTATGTATGAACGAGTCTCTTTTATTTACTTTTTTTTCTGCTTTTTTGTATTGTGTCCAAATATTGGAGAGTGAAGCTTTAAAACAAGACCATCAGGAACCTAAATATTTTCTGCTGTTGTCAGTATCACCAGCCCAGGAGAAACACATTTTATTTCCTCTCCCTTCTCGTCCCTTCCCCCTGCTCCAATGATTATCTCCATGTTGCTAACCCATTGGACTCTTTTGCATGCTTTAGAATGATTTATTAAAATGTGGAACAGTAGTTTTTAATTAAGATCTTGGAAAGACATGAAATGAAGGGCTGATGAATTACAGTATTATCTGAAGAAAAATTGTACGCAAAGACGAGCAGTGGAGACAAAATACATGGGCATATCAAGTTAAGTGGTGGTGTAGCTATGCAAAAAGAAGAGGGTGAATATATCACTACATCACAGTTTTGGTTCAATCTCAGAGCAGTTTTTTTGTGTGTGTTTTGGTTCTAAATGCAAATTTACTACTTTATTATTCCTAGTGGCATAGGAAATTCCAAAAATTTCTTTTACATATAACAGTACCTCCTTCTGTCTCCACATCACACTGTGCAAATATGATATTCAGATAGTGTCCAGAAGAAGTTGGGTATGTGGACTTCCTTGTGACATGAATCCTTAGCCTCTCCTTCAGGGTAGATGTAGATTTGTTGTGGATCACGTTGCCAACAGAAAAAAAAAGAAGAAAGAAGAAAGAAAGCGGGAAATAGGGTGTGCCCCAAGGGGTGAGAAGACATGGCTAATCAGATCAGTTCTGAATATAAATAGGATGTAAAGAGACTCTAAAGGGCACTTAAGTGTGCAAGTATGTAGGAAAAAAACCACACACAAAACCAAAAAACAAACAAAAACCAACTGACCAAACAAAAAACACTTTCCCACACAGGAGCAGGTATAGCTTGTGTACGTGGGATTGATTGTATGACCACTTGATGGAAAATCTGCTTCACCAGTATCAGGTGCCAGAAGTGAAGTTTTTGAACTCTCACTATGTTGCTTCTTATGGAACGCTGAGTAGAGAATACAGTCAAATACTGGATGACAATAAAGGGACCAGATTTATTCAATTGTTACCATGGAAAGTTTAGAAGAATTCCTTCAGTTCACAGGCTGATTTTATTATTGCACTTTTTTTTTTTTTTTAACTGTTACTTTATTGACCTGAGGCAGATCTCATAATTGCCATGTTCAGAAAAGGTTAATTGTCTGTTTAGACACTGAATAGAAAGAGAATATTTAATTCTACAGTTGCATCATTCATTATAAATATTCTGGATCAAGGACTTTCTGGGTTTCATTTGTTCAGTGCCCAGCACAATAATTCCCTTGATTGAACTCCTGAAGTATTACTGAAATAGAATGAATTGATGAATAAATGAATAAATAAATATCTAACTCAATGTTTCAGAGGCATGAAATCCTTTTTATACACCTGAGTGTATTTAGTATCGTCTATATAGAGAAAAATATCTTGCTAATACCATATGACAATCGTTTTAAAATAGAAAGCTTCATAATCCTCATAGGCTTTATTCTAATGTATAATTGCAAATGCCCCCAAAATACAATAACAATAAATAATTATTGTATTAAAACAAATTTGTCAAATTCTTTTTTAATTGTATTGCATAAACAGTTGTTCCATAGGTTAATGGAGTAGGGTAAAGAATAAGAAAAAGAAGGAAGAGTTAAACAAAAGCAGGCAAAACAAATTGGAATAAGTGAGAGAAATAATGATTAGTGTACACAATAACTCCCTGCATTTTTTCCCTGAATTTTCTCAATTATCTCAATATGTTCATAGTGTTTCCTATTCCTGTGGGATATTTGCTAAATTAGACCTATTTGAGAATCCAGAACTGCATGCAAATGAAGCCTGCTGATTTTGCAGTTTTCAAATATACCTTTGAATAGTAACACAGCTGTGCTGCACCAAAGCAGCGGATGTTATTCCTTTGGCAACAGGAGTTGGTACACCATCGGAAATTTGGGATGGTTTTCTGAAGTCATTCCAAACTTTCTGGTCCAGATTCTTTCTGTGACTGCTTAGGGCTGTTCTGGCAGTTCAAAGCAACTGTAAGTTCAGCATTTCCATCCTTTTAGGAAGAATGAACATTTTAGCCTTCACAGCTAATCTGATTATTTGAAGAGAACAGGTCTTTTGTGAGTTTTTTGACACTGTTTATGGCTCCATAAAGATACTGAGCCAGAGAAAAGAAAATACCAGAACAATAGTTAAATACCCACACATCTTGGCAAATATTCTGTATCCTATCAATTGAAGATATGAGGGAAGGGTTGGTAGAGAAATGCGTACATATTTCTAAATCATTTGATACACTAGACAGTCATCAACACATAAGCTGCTTTGAAATCCAAATGGCAACCATGGGTATTTGGAAAAGATCCCCTGAATAGCTTGACTCTGCTTGAACTATAGGCATGGTGAAAGTAAGCGGAAACCTCTCATAAATTATTAGTAGGGATTCCCTGCAGCATGGTAGTCCTTAATGTCAGCCCACTCACATGCTGTGACTTTTTCCCTGAGCACAGGAGATGAATTGGCTGTGGGAAAGGTGGGAATATGGCACATTTTGCTTTACCTGTTCCCAAAGATTCCTTTGGAACCACTGCTACATAATAATACCCCATTTGCTTAACCTTAGAAAGGGGTGAACATGCACTCGAGTCTAGCTTTCTACTTTCAGCTCTTACACTCTGTTGTGTCCTGACTGGTGAAAAAGAGTTTTCTTTATAGTTGATCACACTCCCATCGCACTCAGTCTGGGGTTTCCAAACCTATAAAGGAAGAAAGCAAGAGATCCTTTCTTACAGTTTTAATTCATGGTGTCTAGGCTGCAGGCTGAACATTAATGGCAAAATGCCTTCTTTCTATCTGGTTTATTTAATCCCATGAAAAGCATGTTCTTGCAAAAAAGAAGCTTGGGGGTGGTGGCGGTGGAAGGCGTAGAGTTTCTAAATGTGCAGTGTAGCAGCCTGCCTCCAGCAAGAGGTGTAGCAAATAGAAGCAGGACAGGAGTCATAGACCTTGAATATGACCCTGAATGGGCCTTTTTCTGCGCCTTATATCTCCCTATTGGATGTGTTTATTGTTTTTTGATTTTCTCTTGAGACATACATTTAAGTTAGTTATTTTTGACCATATTGCTGAGGGATGGAAAGGAAAACAGTTTATAAGGTTTTCAGTAACCTTGAAAGCAGAAACAGCTGCCAAGGTCATGTTCAGCCTGTTAACTGGGTTCAGCAGGGATCTTTCAGGTTGACCAGTTTTGCCCCTACTAAAGGTATCACATCAGTCAATGGAAATATGAGAGAGAGAAAATAGGTTAGACAATTCTCCCTTTTAAGACAAAGATATGTTTATACATACATATATTTGAATCTACATGTGATGTATGTTGCAAATTATGAGGATTGCAAATACATTCTTACCTTTAGAAGTGGCTTTTAAACCAGCTTTGATCAGCTATGGATTTCTGGGAGAGGGCAGTAAGCTTATTTCTTTCTCTAATCCAGAGATTGACAGCACAAAAGAATCAGGAAAAATGGCCCCATGGGAGTTCTTCCAGTCTCTTTTCTATCAAATTTACTCTTTTTTTTTAAGGGAAAAATCAAACGGGTTCCAACTCCCCACCCCCCAATTACTTTCACATCTTGAGCCTTGAAAGTTAATTGAGGTTGTGAAAAGTGTCAATGTTCTTTGTGATTGGTTGTGAATAATAAAGTTCTTGCAGTTAGAATGCAAATGATTATTTTTCTGGTGATGAATTATCCAGTTTATCCTTCTGTTTGTCTTACTAGGTTTGTAGTAGAAAAAAATTCAGTGTGCCAGAAAAGGAAGATGACACGTCTATAAGAAAAATACAAAATATTGTTTAAATTTTCTTTTCTCTCTATGTTTTGCATTAATGAATAATTCCAAGCTGTATTTTTTCAATCTTGCATGCTGCTCAACATAATTAAGATTTGGACTGTAAGGGCAGGAAAAATGAAATGTGTGGAAGGTTTGTGCAAAAGGTTTACAAATTTATTGTGTAAAGAAATAACCAGTTCAGAGGGAGCTCTTTATTTAGCAGTGCACAGTGGCTGGGAACAAAAGGGCAAGGGTAGGCAGTAGAAAAAAAAATCAAAAAAAGTCTGTCTATTTTCAAGCATTTATTTTTTTTTTTTTTTGTGGCTCTTGGATGATTTACATCGTTCAGATCTCCTGTGATCTCCTTGTGACTCCTTCACCCTTGTGGTTGGGTCATGACCTAACTCCAGGTATAGAACTGTTATTTGATAATTCTTGGTTCCAGCTGAGATTTTCTTTGTCCAGAAAAAAAAAGGAAGTCATGAAAATAACAATTATCTGCTGATTAGTATACAGTGTCATAAACGTATTTAATGAAGAAGTGTCTTTTAGGCTTTAGAACTGTTGTTGCTGTTATGTTTGTCAGAACTCTGGTGACTGGGCAATTTCAAGGTAGTTGTATATTTGATATAGTTGTGTTTCTCTTACGTGATTGTAGTTTCTGCATTTACATGTGGCTAAACTGAGCCTTTTCCTTCTTTCCAGATGAAAAGCAGTAAGTTTTCTGTAGTAAAATGGAATCTCTAAAATCATAACATTCTTTCAAATTTTCACATTTCTTTCAAGAAATCTATGTCATAAAAACTGCAACCATTGTAATGCCCCTCTGATTAATACATCACAGCCCTTCATCTTCTCTGCCTGTACCTCTGTACTTATAAGGCTGGATTACTTTAAGCTTCCAAATTATTTCACACAGTCTAAGTCTTTCCACAGATTTTAGCAGCTAAAGTTTCATAAGGCTTATAAATGTGGTTTGGTCCGATGGGAACCAAACATAAATTCCTCACAGTATTGATTTCAAAGTCATGGTTTGTAGTTGAAGGCTAATACAAGAATATTGACTTAAATGTTTCATTCTTTGGTAATAGAGAACTTAACAGACTCTTATCGTCTAGCCTGGATGTTCTTTCTTTTTTGTCCTTCAACCCACTATGAACACCCACTGGACAGCTCTCCTAGCTTAAATGCTTTGACAAGTCTCAGAACACCTCTGGTGACTATAGCATTGGTCTTGAACTTGAATCATTCTGCCTAAAGTCTGTATGAGCTTGGAAAGCCCATTAGTATCTCTGCATCTGTAAAACGTAGATGTTATCTTCATTTCCAATCTATAGAATTAAAGTTAAATACCTTCAAGACATTAAGGAATTCAATTAAAAAAAAGGGGGGGAGCAGAAGTGTTTCAGTAGCAAAGACAGATACAATGAATAGTCTTCCCATGAAGAAAATAAAACAACTGTGCAAAATTACCCCTTCCCACAGAAGACAGTTTAAATACTCAACAAACATTTATCTTTCTCTTAAGCACTCTCTTTAAAAATATTTATAGTTTAAAGACATGGAAGACAATAAACAGGAACAACATAAGAAAGTATTCATTATTATTTTGATGCTGTACCTGTGGATTTCATTCTTCAGGCAATTAAATCAATAGCTTCTAAAGAAAGTTTATTTTCACTTCATAAACAGTTTGTGGCTTGTATTCTGCTTATAAAAATATAGAAGAATATTAACTATATAAAAGTATAGAAGAATATTAACACTAGACATTTTAACTATGATTGAGAACAAAAATGAGATGAGAGGAGAAACACAGAGTTTTACAACTCTATCAAGTTGTAAAATAACTTACATATTTTTCTAAAAGGTAAAAAATACAATGATAAAATGCAACTTGTTAATTTGAGTAATTTAAAAATTAATTTTCAGTAGTGATAAATGTTTTGAAGCTGGATGACACTTTCTATGTAGCCTCAGAAATGCAAGGTACTTACAGCAGTAAGTTCTTCTTCAGATAAAAAAGTCACGTCCTACCATTGTGCACCTGAAATATCTATTGGCCACAACTGTCATTAACTAGCATCTTTATGTATGTAGGCAACTGCCAAATAATTGTTTTAGTTTCTCTCTGTGCCTGAACTGGAGGCAGTGTTGCCCAGCCTTTGAGACCAGAACAAATCCTACATTTCTAACAAATAGAATTTGTGGTGTACAGCCTTATCAATTACTTTATTACACCTCCAGTCATATGGAGGATATGTGAATATTCCACATTTGGATCTGTCAAGAATACTTTCCTCTATTACGTGACTAGAATGAACTCAGTAGATAGTGTTAGAGTGGATATGTGTATTTTGGCTGTATAATAATACATCTGTTTGTATGGTGAGAGAGATAATTCAAGTTTCCAGAAAAACTCAAACTTTAAAAAAAAACAACCGGGGGGGGGCAGGGGGGGTGGGGAGAGAGAGACCAGGGGTAAATTCACCTGTCTTGTGATTTGCTCCATACTTACCATGTCACTGGGGAGCAATGGAAAAATTATACTGATGGAGGAGATTGAACTTGCATGTCCTAGCATGATGGAAAAGTGGTTCAGTTATAGCCTTATCACTCTATCCCTATCCCTATATCCCTATAGCCTTATCTCTCTAGCCCTATCTCTAGGCACTCAAGTTATAACTGTTCTGAACATCCCTCATACATTGGCCAAGATAGCAAGATAGAAACCACAGTCCTTAAGTACTTGGTGGAATCAATCATATATGAGGCCTACTGAATATATTGTGCCGATCCCTGTGAAATATACCTAATCATAATATGTCATAGATGAAATTTTCTTGTGAAGACTAGGAAAATAAACACACATGCTGAGCAGCTTTGAAAAATGTAGTCAAACTTTTGATAAGTAGTACATTGCTATAAGTTCATTCTAAACCTATTCCTTTCCTCATGTGTATCCAGTGAAAACAAAGATGACATTCTGTTGGTGTATGCTTATTTTATGAATAATTGCTGTCATTAACATAATTGTTTTTCTTATCTATTAAAATGCTTTAGTAGCATGGGATATATTTGAAACTTGTAGAGAGAGGAAAATAATTAAAAATATTGTATCCACATAGACTTGTTTTGTTTTGCAATAGTTCATATGTTCTCATTCTAACTTTCCAAAATTATTCTACAAAGCAAGATCTTCTGAGACCTTTAAGTGATGTAAACTGATTAAATTGATAATGACTTCATCAAAGATTTAAATAGTAGTCCACTGTGAAATAGAATAATCATAGCTTACATATTACAAATTCATTTGAAGATCATTTCAATAAATGAATATTTACAGTATGTGAAAATTTCCTGTTTTGTATTTTTATGTATGCAAGTTGGCCTTACAGCTCAGTTGTCTTCCTTAGTAGGGGTGTTTTTATCACAATTTAAAAGTGGGCCACAGAATAGTTTGTTGTTAATTTCTTAGATACATGCAACTTTGAGCAATTGGATATGCTGCTATTCAAGCCATCTGGATTCACAGAAGCAATGTCCTTGCTGAAAACTAAACTAAGAGGACATGCTGCAAATTTTGGAAGTGATAGAGAAATTTTAAGACATTAAATGTACTCTCTAAGTGTTTAGGAAGTATTTTGAAAGGGATTCAGTAACAAATACTGCAATAAATCCTTTTTATGAGGTCAAGAGGTTGTATCAGAGGAACAGAAGTTGGAAAGTAAGACAGTTATGCTTCCCTATTTAAAGCACCAAGGCAGTCAGTGCAGTGTGATTGTGGAACAATTACAGTTCATGCTTTCTCAGCTCTGGATTCCCCAGAGGTCAAATTCTGGAAATTAGAATATCTTAATAAGTGTCACAGCCAGAATAGTTTAAAGTTTTTGAGAGACTCTGGTATGCATTCCAAATTATGAAATTGAGCAGTTACCCTCTTTTACATCTCTTGCATAGAAAAAATGAATATGGAGATAAATTGCTTGTGTAAACTCTCAGAATTTTCTGTGTTCCATTCACTGTGCTTATCTGGAGGACCAGCTGAGTACTAGTTCTATCTTGAATGTGACCATGCTACAGCTTTTAGCAGGGTAACACAAATTAACCCTGGCTAAGACTAGCATTTGCAAGTTTTCAGAAACTCACCAAGACCATCTCTCAGTAGAGAAATTGTTCTTTTTGCTCCCAATGCATTCGCTTCAGCCACCCTTATAATAGCAGAGAGCTCTTAGTCTACACTTTATTTCTACATTTCCAACATTTCTTCTTCCTATTCCTGTTCTTATTTCAGCACAGGGGAGGTGGTGTGTGGTGTTGGATTGTTTCATGCTGAAGCTAGTTCTCGTTCCATCACTGCTTTGCTTCTCTGGTTCCATCAAAATTCATTCATTATTCTTCTGGGTGATTCTTACTGTCATACCATTGATATGGCATATAGTAACCACAGTAGGTATGATATACAGCATTATATAGCAATTATCATCACACAATTCAAATCATGGGCTATTCTCACCCAACATCAAATCCTCTCGAGGTACATATTGAACTTCCTAATCCTTCCACATTACCCAAGAAGTACATCCAGATCTTTGAGCAAAAGCAATCCCTCAGATGGGTTTACCTTTGTCTGAGGCAGGAAAAACCCAAATTGTCTTTCTCAGCTTGTTTTAACTTTGTGTTGACTAACCAGGTGGCCTTTCCTAAAGGTATATCCCAGCATCCATTGCTCTCAGTGTAGACTTTAACAGTCTGTTGCATCATTTAATTTTCACAGAGGCTGGTGTGTGATAGGGAATGTGATATATCCATTCAATGACATGTTTTTTGGCCCAGGTGTCTATGAGATTGTTTTGGAAATGAGACCCGTTGTCTGATTCAGTTCTTTTCAGGGTGCCATAGTGCCCTAAGACTTGCTTTTCAAGGCTAAGGATAGTGTTCTGGGTGGTGACATGAGGCACAAGATATGTTTTCAGCCATCCAGTAGTTGTTTCCACCACTGTAAGTACGTGGCGTTTGCTGTGGAAGGTTTGTGGGAGCACAATATAATCAATCTGACAGGCCTCCCCATGTTTAAATTTCAGACATTTTCCTGCATACCAGAGAGGCTTACCCACTTGACTTGCTTGATTACAACAGGTTTCACAGTCACAGATAACCTGTGCAGTAGAGTTTATCGTGGAGTCCACCCATTGATCATGAGGGCACATTGCTGGCTTATGGTTAACCTGCTGTTCACCAGCACTCCCAGGTCCTTCTCCACAGAGTTTCTTTCCAGCAGGCAACCCCCATCCTGTACTGGTGCATGGGGTTATTCCTCCCTAGGTGCAGGACCCTGCACTTGCCTTTGTTGCACTTCATGAGGTTCCATTCTTCCCAGGTCCCTCTGAATGGCAGCACAGACTTCTGGGGTATCAGCCACTCCTCCTAGTTTTGTACCATCACCTAACTTGCCGAGGCTGTACTCTGTCCTTTCATCCAGGTCACTGATGAGTAAGTTGAACAAGACTGGACCCATACTGACCCAGTACTGATTACAACCCCCTGAGCTCTGCCATTTAGCCATACTAATCACAAATGCTAAGTATAGCTCCATATCACATACTTCTAAGATGTGTGAAGTCCTTGTTCAGAAGAGTTCAGTGAAACAACTTTTATCAAAGGCAAGTTAAAGCAAACTGCCTTTCTTAGGAATAAGATGTAGTCCTTGATTTTGCTAAAGTTAGACATTTTTTGCAGCAGGATAAAACATATTTATAGTGAAAATAAGATCTCCATATTGACCTCTGGCTGGGAGGATTAGTATTTTCTCTTTTTTTAGCATTGTCTTAACAGCAGTAAAAATATCCAAGCACAGAAATCTGAGGCATATTCTACTAAACACAAAAATGCTTTCAGATTCATCTAATTTTTTTTTTTTTTGGTGGAATGATACTTTTGTATCTGAATAAGATAGAATGTAATTCCAGGATTTAGTTCAGATAAGAAAACAGATTGATCTATAAAATAACTGGCTGGCCTAGACTTCAAAAGCTAAAAGTTCCAGGCTGGATAGTAACAAGAGATTTGTAACAAGATAAAAACAAACAAACAAAACAGAAAAGTCAACATGAAAAAGCAGCATCTCAATTTTGAATTATTAATTATTATCCCAATTGTGTTGATGAGATGATACCTGCCATGAAAGATTTTATCCTGGCTGCAAAGTGGATGAGCAACTACATTTTCCTAAGAGCAATTCGTGAATAACGTTTGGGTGTGGGGGAGCCTTATGGACAGAAACAGGGATAGAAAGCTAGATAATGAGACAAGACAAAAGAGGTACATGGTTGGAAATCTGAGGTAGTGGAACATACCCTAGAAATTTTGTTGATATACTGGGTCTGGCTGGGATAGAGCTAACTTTTTTCAGTGAGGCACTGATTTTTTCTCTCTGGTGACCAGTGGTAGGACCTGAGGAAATGTCATGAAGCTGTATCAGTGGAAGTTCAGGATGGATATTAGGAAAAGATTCTTTACTGAGAGGGTGGTCGGGCACTGAAACAGGGTCGCCAGGGCACTGGTCACAGCACCAAGCCTTTTGGTGTTCAAGAAGTGTTTGGACAACGCTGTCATATGTAAGGTCTGATTTTTGGGTGGTACTGCGTGGAGCCAGGATTTGGACACAATGATCCTTGTGAATCCCTTCCAAGTCAGGATATTCTGCGATTCTATGATTGTTTGACACTGTGTATGGAGCTGTGTTTCCCACCTATTGCTATCAGTGCTTGTACAGCTTTCTCTCTTTCCTACTCTGCCCTGCCCCTCTCCCACTGCTCAGCAGGTAGTGTGGACGTGGGTTAGGGGTTGTGATGGGACACAGCCAGGACAGCTGACCTGAATTGACCAAAGGGACATCTCATACCATGTGTAATGTCCTGCTCAGCAATAAATGCTCACAAAAAGGAGGTCGTGGGGACACTCGTGGTTATGGTGTCTGTTTCTCCAAGCAGCTGTTACATGTGCTGAGGCCTTGCTTTCAGGAAGTAGCTAAACATCTGCCTGCACGTGGGAATTAGTGAATAAATTCCTTCTTTGCTTTGCTTGCATGTGCAGTTTTTGCTTCTTGTATTAAACTGTCTTAATCTCAATCCACAACTCTTCTCACCTTCCTTCTATTTTCTCCCTGTCCTAGGGGTAGGAGAGTGAACAAGAGACAGTGAGTGTTCAGGTGCTATCTGGAGTTAACCCACAAAAGTGAATCATATTACAGTAAAAAACAAAACAAAACAAAAAAGAAACAGCAGTGACATGTCCTGCATGGAGTTTGATCCTGGAAGAAGGACATACAGTATCATTATCTTTCATGTGGTTTTTGTTTCTTTGTTTTTTAAATCTCTGCTGGACACAATATTATTGCATATTCTCTTTAAAAGTTTATATTCCAGTAAAATCTGCTTTAGATATTCAAAGTTACTTTGATCTTTGTAGCATGCTCACTTAAGGGAAAGATCGAGGCAGGCACATCTCAAGTCCATGACCAGACTACAGGATGGTAGAAAAAAATAACTACTGGTTCCAGCAAAAAGGTAGAAAATCAAGGAATACCGGCCCTTATGTTGTAGGCCAGGAGCACTGTAACCTCCATACTACCCCACTGGAGCTAACAGCTTTTGTGATCTTAAATTTTATTCTCTGAATAAAATATAGGACCATTTATATCACACATTCCTTGCTAAGTGCAGATCTTCTATTGATGGTTCAGTGACTGACAATAAAGTTCTCTTTCATTGTCCCAGTTGTGACAGCACTAATCCATAACAGATAACTTGGCAAGAACTGTACAGAGCATGGATCCTGGACCAAATTTTCATCCCGGAGGTGGCTAGTGTGAACTGAATTTATTGTTGCCTCAGTACAGAGGATGTATTATTGGTCCTGCTAACGTTGCATCTACCTTCTGGAAAGGTAGATGGCCCACTATCCTCCATATGTGGCCTATTTTACTGACTTTTAAAATTCAGATTGGTTGAGATAATGTAGCTGACTTGATTTGCCTTGATTTGTATCAATCCCTAGGACAAAGTAGATACTCAGATGTTATCTTTGTGACTTACTGTTAAATGAAAGATTTAGAAATCAGACTTTTTAAAACTCACAAAAGTGTTTGCTCACTTTCCTCTTATGAATAAGGGTGAAGACTGCCTTAAGACATAGCAAGCTTGTGAAAAATCATTTGGTGAAATGCCCTACTTTGCTAAAACAACATTAACAAGACCTCAGTAATAATAATAGAATAATAAAATAATGACAGAAAGGGAGAAGAGGGGAAGGAGGGGTAAGAGAGGGAGAAAGGGATGGTGGGAAGGTGAGCGGGGAGAGAGCTTATGGGAGGGAGGTTCAGAAGGACAGAGAAAATGATCAGCCACAGGTACAACTGAATCTTGTACCTGTCTAGTGCACTTCATGTGTGCAAACACATCCCTGCTATCGGGTAAGACTTATGAAGGACTATTCACAATAAAATATAAGTTGAGACAGATTACAGGAGAATTTGACAGAAAGACTGATGTAAAGGGTGCCTAGGATGGTGAGATAATGTCCATAAAGAGTGTAATCATTGATGCTTTTTGTTGTTGTTTGATTTTTTTGTTTGTTTTTACTTTTAAAAATATTCTCTTTGTGTCTAGTTGATCAGTGCTGTTTTTCTTGCTTTTCTTCTCTTCACCTGTTCACTGTCTTACTTAAACACTGATAAAATGTAATCTTGGTTTATAGATATAGTCTGTTGGGATGGAAAATCAATTGGATCCAATAAGGAGCTATGCTTTTAAAATTTGCACATGTACCAATGCTATAGAAAATGGAACTTTCTATACATGATAGGTTTGCCATTCCATCAGAGAGAAAGCAAACCAAAACAAAAAAGCAACCCATAAGTGAAAGCAACTTACTTTCAGGTTAGATTTTCATATTATGCTTGACTAAGAGTGGCAGCCCTTCTTTCTTCCATAAATTGCCCAGAACAAACAGCATAAATTCCAGGAGTGGTCTCAACAACCCAGGGAGCGGGGTTCAAAGGCAGGAGTTCACAAGTGACAGAGTGAGCAGCAAAGATCCATGAGAGGAGCTGTAGTCAGTGGCTATATTCATTAGATCTAAATAGTGTCATCACAAGATGGGAACTTTGTGGTTCTGCAGTTCGAATATTCATTCTTTCAAAAACAGCGATTAGCAGCATTTTTCGTAGAAAAACTGAGTTTATTAATATTTACTGTAGTAATATATGTAAATAATATAATATTGCATGCATGACTGAAGACATGTTCTATTTTCCACCCCTTTTGTTTATATTTGGGAAACAGTAATCAATAAATTTAAAGTCAGTTTTAATGTAAGAATGATAAACTCATAAAGAGCTTTCTCATAATGGTATTCCTTTTAGAAACAAGATTTATTCAGGAGCATCCATCCAGTAGGCATGAACATCACAAAACAAAAACTGAAGAAAAATTTTACATCTAGCAGCAAGAAAAAATCTTTTTCCTTTATACCATGGCAGTGAGCCTCAAATCAACCTCAGAGCATAGCAAAGGATAGGTGAATAAGTCATAACACACAGTTGAAGTAGAAATGTAAAATAAAAGTGTGTTAATTTATAAATTCAATGAGATCCCATAATGTTTGTCTGTATGATAATTCAGCTTCAGTTTTTATTTATTTATTTATTTAGGCAGGAGTACTGGAAATTAAAATTGGCTGACCAAGTATTTCAAGGTCTTAGATCTTGAATAGTTGCAAAAACTATTGGCAACAGTTTGCATCTTCAACTTTTTTTTTTTTTTAGATTCAACAATGGGAAAATTGTTTTATGCCATAATTGAGTTTAAAAGACTTGTTACTGAGGTTATTATTGACCATTTTGAAAAGTAAATCTGCTGTAGTGTAATCATCCAGCACCTCAGTGGGGTAGTAGGTTTACTATGAAAATATATTTAGAGTGTAGGCACTCCACAAAATAATCTTTTTATTATTGAAAAGTGAGTATTAAGAACAGACACCCACTGAGAACGTTACTAGCTGTTACTGTTTGCAAGATATTTGTTAGAGTTGGAGGCAATTTCATTTAGTTGAACGGCTGTTTAGATCACAGCTAGTTCTTGAACCTGTGGTTAAAATTTTCCTGTAAATTGTTTCCACCTCTGTGAAAACAATCCACTTGACTCTTTTTCATCCTCTCTGAAAGCCATGCTACCTTTGTTATAGTCTGCAGATGGTACCTTGTGCTCACTTTGTCAGAAAGCTATGCATGTAGGGTGGGTGGCTAGTCCCTCCTGGCTCTGCAGCCCTAGCCTGCCCACACATTCCTTGGCTTCTGCCCCAAACTAAGCAGCAGCAAAAAAAGGAACTCTGGCATTTGATATGGTAAAATAATTTTTGTAGGGCAGATCTGGATGTAAGCCAAGCTGACACATCCCAAAATACTGAATGCTGTGAAGCAGTTTCAGTTCAAAATCCACAATACTTACATTCAGCTCAGCATCATAGCAAAAAATAAACTTACTTGAAATAAGACTTTCTAAAATTCCTTAGTGAAAAAGTCTAGTCAGGTCACTGCAGAAACTTCTGTGTTTTTCTTGATTACAAACCAATCTACAATTCTGTCTCCCTTCTTACTGTAGGAAACAGTTATTCTTAGGTCTAAGAGATCATTCTTTGTTACTTAGAAAAGCTTCAGTTAGGGCTTCACAGAATCATATAATGGTTTGGGTTGGAGGGGACCATAAAGATCATCTAGTTCCAACCCCCCTGCCATAGGACACCTTCCACTAGACCAGGTTGCTCAAAGCCCCATCCAACCTGGCCTTGAACACCTCCAGGCACAATATGCAATATTAATTAATGCTTAAACAAAGCCCATGCAAGAAATCCTATTTAAAGCTAATACGGTAATAGAATTTACACCTGATTAATCTTTACAGAATCCAACCCTTCCTTAATCTCTTTTGAAAAGAGATTAGGAAGCTCTTCCTTTCATTTTTAACAACCTCAGTAAACTAAAGCCACTTATATCCACCAAGGGTGTCCTTTGCGTTTTAGGGTGACAATTATCCAAAGGTGCCTATTGTTAGTCATATTGGTAACTAGACCCATCTCCTTGCTTTCTGTTTCCCCTCCTCCTAAATTCTTTTCCCTGGCTACTTGAACATGATATCCTATCTAATCATATGATTAGAATGTTTAAAATCTTAATTAAAATGACATTTGTGGACTGATTTCACTGAATAAATATTCAGTTACCTCTTGCTTGTGTTTGCTTATGTCAAAATGAATATTGACACCCATGTCTACTTTTTTCTTACGTTATTCTTTCTTACATTTATTCTAAAGCAAATGAAAGATACATGACTAAACATGAAGAGAGCAAGAGCAGTGCTATGTTGAAGTTTACTCATACAAAATCCATCTCTAGGGTTTCTACGTTTCACTTTTTAGTTATATTAAAACCTTCATCCTACAGTAGTTTAGACTTTACTTAGTTAAATGTATTTTCTTACTCCTGCAGTTTCTCTTGCAATATGGCATTGATGTCTTCACACTCTGTATATGTAACTGGCAATTAAGTAAACATCTTGAATTATTGATGAAATCTAGACCTAGGTATATCCAATTAAAAGTATCATTAGCCCACAACTGACATCCTTCCCCTACAAACAGTACTGACTTCTAAAGTACTTTGTCAGTTCAAAAACATCAGCAATGTTCCTTCTTGATCCCTAGTACAGATCTTTTTACACCCTGAAGCATGAAATTCACTTACACTTTTTCTCTTTCCCTGTTTGTTCAGTGCTTGGGAGCTACAAACAGAAGTACTATAATGAACAACATTTTGTTCCAATTCCTTCTTAAATCCATGCTTTCTGATACATTCTTGCAATGAATTCCAAAGGTATAGTCTGATGCCCAGAAATATAATTGCCAATACATAAAGCTGCAGACCACCACAACTTTTCCTCACCCCGTGTTCAAATTAATGGCAAAACAGCAGTTGACCTCAATGGCAAACTACTGATACACTGAACACAGTGGAAAACATTTACTGTTGATGTAAAACTATTAGAGACCAATAGGATATAATTGGTTCAGAAAAAATTCTTAATGGGATAAGTGAAGAATGTAGGTTTATTAACATTAATATCAAAACATTGAAGATTGTCGTATTACTAATTACTGGAATGCTGATATGTTTCAGGAGCAAAAGCCTATGTCTGGAAAATATGTTAAACATTTAAAAACAATTCTTCCTGCGTTACTCTCTGTAAATAAATTCTATCGACGTATCATTTTTGTATAATATTTTTCATTCTCCTTGTCTAAACATTTGTTTAGTGTTGTCATGTACTGCTAAACAGCTGCCATGTTTGATTTTGGGCACAGCTTTGTTTCAGTGATGAGTGAAAAGATTCCTAGACGTACATTTTCAATTATTACTATTAACAAAGAGATTGGGAATGGCTGCCTAAGCATTGAAAACTTCTCATGGTGTGTTTTATAAACTTTTACTCTAAGATGTTAAACCTGATAGTAATTTTCAAGCAGACCTCTACAATAAACAAACAGAGTTCATTTGTATCACTTGTCAGAGTTTTAAGACACCTTTTCAGGAGCTCTTTTTTACTCTCAACAGCTGTTCTTAAGGTGTTCAGTCTCTAAGGTCAGCTCCAGACCTATGAGGCTTCTGGGTCAGAAGCAAGCAGCAACCCTGCTGTCATGAAGAGGAACTGCACTCTCTTCTGCTTCAGATTTTCCTGTCATGGATTTTCCTTGTTCATGTTTAGAAAAATAGCAGTTTCACTTCTTACAGAGTAGTCCTGCATAACATATCTAACAGTGCAAAGGAAATATGTGTGTATGTGAAAATGTGTACCCTCTCTCTCTTTAAATAAATACAATATATACATCACAGCTGCACTAGTACTCCAACATAAAACCATGGGATATTTGGTTTTTCAACACTTATTTCTTTTTAGATGACTTTGTCACTAGGAATCTTGACTAAGTAAGAAATGCGATATTGAAGGAGAGGATTAAGTCAAAATGTGTCTGAAAAAGAATGTAAAAGTAGATGTGAGAGCTGTTCGTAGAGACGCTCATCTAGATCATATCTGGGTTTTTAAACAGTGTGACCTCTTGATAACCACCTTTTACTTCACTGCTAGTATGATATTGTATATTTATACAGGGGATCATTAACAGTACAACTGCAATGTAATTGAGTGCAGGATTCAATAACAATATTGAAGTTAAAATACCATAGGAATATAAAATTCCTTTTCCATCTTCTCAGCCTAATTGGGGGCTTTTCCCTCTTTCTTTCTTTCTTTTTTTTTTTTTTTTCAATAGTCTACTATTTCACTTAGCCTAATGGCAGGGAAGAGGGGCAGCAGAAAAGGTTTATTTTGATAACAGTCTTGTTCACATGGAAGAAGATTGCATTACATGCAGCTCCATCCCCAGATGAGAAAGTGCTCAAAGAAAAAGCAGTAGACCCCAATTATAATGAGCTTCCAGCCTTCAGTCTAAAATGGAGTGGGACTGTTTATTTAAGGTGAGGGCTTTTTTGTAAATGAGTCATGTTAGGGGAATGATGCCCAATTAACTAATTGCTCTGATAGGAACCTGAACCCTCTCATAAAAGGAAAAGGTCACATTGGAAATTCGTGCCTTTTCCTGTTATGATCATCCTAATTAGCTTGTGATAAAACTGAGAAGTGAGGTGGGGATTAGAAGTGAAAGATTTTTGTTCTTGATGAACCCATGTGGGAAATAAAGAAGCACAAGGGACATGATTAGTTGGAATATGTCAGATGTTTGAACCCAAGATGCATCTGCTTTTATTTCATGTAAGTGTCATGACTTGGGCAGGTAGTTTAACGGAAATACACCAAATATATCCAGGATCCTCAGTGTGGACTGGAGACTTGACAATTGTTTTTCATTAACCATTATTTTAAACAATATTACAAAAGATTATTTTTAGTTCATTGTATGTATTGCCAAAGAATAAATACAAGGATTCTCTATTAAGGGAAAGAAAGTCATAATTTCAGGATTGTCAGTTGGCTTAATTATTCATTTTAATTATTTGGGTTTTATGAAAAATCTTATCTATAAATTTGATGATTATGTTCCATATAAATTATGATTGCTTTCTAAACCCTGGCCATTGCAAAGGGTACACATACACACCAGTTCCAATAGCTTGGAAATATGGCTAGTAATGGCCATATTTGGTTGGACAACCAAAAAAATCAAGAACGCTGTTCATAAAGGAAGATAACTGTTAACAATGAGCTGAGAGCTAAGAAGTCTTACCAAGGAGAAAGCAAGAGGAGGTACTGAGTGCTTTTAGCTGTTGTTGAAATATACAAGAGTTAGGTGGTTTAAGCACATCAAAGGAGGTATAAGATTATGGTTGCAAGGTTCTGGTGGTCCCATTTCACAACAATAGTATCACTCTTCATAGTGTCATGTGATGACCCTGATGATCAAATAATGAAATTTCTTCCTAGTGCTTATGCACAAGTTTGAAAGTCAAGACAGGCAAACGGGTTAGTACAAAAAATTCATATGCAGGTCCATGACCTCAGAAAATTTGCTAACTAATGTATTCACTTCAACGGATTTTTTAAATCTTTAATTTATATTACAAAAATGCTTATTTTCCTTGCTTTTAAAGCATATCAATATCTTGAAGTGTTGTGGGAATAATATGATATGGACATAATGATATAGCTTTTTGTGTGTGTGTGTGTGTTGTATCATTTTTGAAGTTCAGCTGCATTCTGTCTTTTGAGAGAATAGTGCTAAAAAATATGGTCAGCCGGAAATAACTCTGAGCAGGATAGACTGGCTGCAACATTAACATAGAACATTTTTCTCTGCATCTTCGACTCAGCAATGCTTTGCAAAAAAAGACTCAGGCATAATTTCACAGAAGTATGAAAAAGTGCTTTCCCTTATATTAACGCTTACTTTTAAGGTATGTGGCAGCTTTACTTTTTTTACTTTTTTACTGCACCCTTATGGCTGCAGCATTTTATTTCAGCTTTTGTTTTTCAATATTAAACTGAAATTATTTTTGTCAGCTTGTCGAGGAGCAGTTGTTTTCCTTTACAATTTTCTTTAATGCACCTAGAAAACTGTTTTATACTTCAGAATTTTCAAAACTTGTTCCTGTACAAGTGTTTAAGTTTACATATAAGGCTATCCTGCAAATGGCAATAATTGTCACAAACCATGTTCTTTTCCTCCCTCCCTCACTCTATAAAAACACTTCCTTCTACAGAGAGGGAAGTCACTAAATTGCTCCTGAAAATTAAATGCACACTGAAATTGAGGGATGAAAGTTGTGTTGTTCAAAATGTCACGTTATAAAGTACACTAGTATATGTTTACATTTTGCCTTAAAGATGAAAGATACTGACTTTCAATATACAATTATTTGCTTTGGTCTGGAGTTGAAGAAGCTGGAAGAAAGAGTTAGTTCATTTGACTCTCACTGTAAACTAAATTGAAAAGGTCTCTGTTTATTTCCCAGCCTTTTACTCTTATCCTTCCAACCAACTTTGGAAAAGCCAACATAGTATGTTTAACAGCTAATTAGGGGCCTTGACCTGAAATATGAGAACAGAAGAAGGAGTTTTGGGTCAAGAGGAAGGTGATTAGAAGGAACTGAAAGACATGGTAACCTTCTCTTCACTGTCACCCTCTCCCTCCCTTGGAATAGTAGAAGAATGATCGTTTTTCTGATTCTTTCAGTATCAGCAGCTCCTTCATCACCACCCTGTGACTCTATCATCCTTTCATCCTTAATCCTGTTTTCTGCTTCAAGATAATTTAAAAAGGGAAACAAGAAGCATTCTCTCCAGCTTCATTAATTACATGGGAGGATAGGGAAAAAATACTCAGATCTTTGCTATTTATAAATCCGTAAATCACTCTATCTGGATCCTAAAACTGTGCTAGCAACAGAAGCAAGTCAAGACAGTACCAGTGTCTTATTTTTTTACCAGATCATTATTTGTCTATCAAAAAATCGAAAATAAATTCAATAAATTTTAGATATTGATATAAATCGCATTTGTATATATAATCCATATTAAACTGTAATTATTAGAGCTATGAAAAACTCAGCTGTACTTTTTTCACAAACTGGCAACACATTTAATCTGATTTTCATTTATGTATGCTGAATATTCCCCAAACTTTTGTGTCATTGGTGTGAACAAAGATAGTGTCTCAAAGCAAAACTCTTATCAAGTAAACATGTAAACTTGCCTAGCAACAGCCACAGTTTGAGCCCATCATAGCTCAAAGTGTAACTATGATTTACTCAGCATTTACATTGAAAAAAACACCACCACTAAAAATAGATTATTCTAGGATCACTTTAATCACTGAGCCCTTAACTGATTTATAGACTTGAGATTTCATCATTACACAATTCCTCTGGAATGGAATTGGGAAGTCTTGTCAGAGGAATAAAAATAAATAAATAAGCAAGGAATAACAAAACTAACGCTATTCTGTTTCTTCTGCCCACTCTATGCTTATCAGTGTCAGAATTGTTAATCTGCACCACAAGATGTGTTTGTAAACCAGAAGGAATTTAAAACTTGTTAGTCAGGACCAAGTAGAAATCTGTTTTTCTGGAAGTCCAGAGTATCTTCAGAATGTCAATTTACCTTCAGTATTGACAGGTTACCCTCAGAGTTAATGGGCAGCCCATACTAATTCTGTAACGCATAGACAGGAGCAAACAGGCCAACCTGGGGCACTTTCTCCTATTGGAAAACAATAGGAATATGCAGATTTGTCCTTCTTTAATCAATGATCTATGGGCACGAGGGATATTAGACACTTGCTAATGACATAAACACGGAATAGACAATGGCCCATTAAATGCTAAATACAACCATTTAATCCGTCTGTGCATTTTTAATTGTAATTATTACGTGCTAATGTGTCTGAATATTCATTGCCCAAAAGTATGCTATAAGATCTTGTTGTTAATGTCTAGAGCTGATACAACTTTAACTCAGAAATATCAGAGACCGATCTATGTCTCTGGAATAAAATGTCTTCAATGCTACTTTTACAACAGCATACAACAAAGAAACAGAAGTCTCCAGAAGCAAAAGCAAATTGTTGTCAGTGATAAATAAATAAAGAGAAAAAACAACAACAAAAAAAAACAAACCAAAAGTTTTAATTCTTTCTTCACACCTCAAAAGTTATTTCATGAACTACATGGATGTCACCTAGCTCTATTCTATAATTATTTGTACATATAAAAATAAATACAATACATTTTATGCTGGTAAATTCTACATTATAAACTGACTTAGCTATTCTTTCTCAATATATGTATATCTGGATGTACTTAGTTCTTTCTTCTGAATCTTTTATGCAAATGCTTAAGAAATATTCTAGCTTCCTGACAGTATAAATCTCTCAAAGTATAAACAAGCATGTTTGCATTTTGAGTGTAAAACAGAACGTGGGTAACAGAGAACAAAATTTTCAGTGGGGGATTCCACATTAAATAAATGTCCTTCATTTAGGAGTTCATTATTGGCTTTCATCCGGTTTTAGATAAATACCCAGAATTGTCATCTGGAGAGGGCAAAATAAATTACTGCTTTGCTTCCACAAGGTAAATGGTTATTTTAAATTCCAGATTCAGTCATACATATTCATCGTTTATATTCACTTTTATATTTACTAATAACATATTTTGTCTGAATCTATAATTCAGCTTTATTAAAAGAAGTTGAGAATTGGATTTCATTTTTTTAATATAGAATAGGACAACACTATTTATGAGTATGAATATTTAATTATATTTGGATTATATTTGAAGCCGTAATTTGACAGTCCCTATTTCCTTTGTCACAAAGCTTGGGAATAAAAATTTTGCTAGTGTGTTAGAATACACAGCTGGGAATAGAAGAGTTTTGGAGATGATGCTCAGGGGTGGTTAGTTTAGTACATCTCCCAGTGGTGAGCTGAACAAAATACTACAAGCCAATATATCTGTTTTTCAATTGCCACTTCTTAAGCTTGAATTCATGTTTGGTAGTTAGACTGAGGTAGCAGTTAAGTGTTAAAGTCTTGTTTTCTATTTTTAAATGGAAACGAACCTGAGCTGAAAATTTTATTGTTTTCATGTCCGCTTCCTGCAAGCATTAGCTCAGGAAGTGATAAAGCTGGCACAATTACCTATAGCCTTTTCAGTGACTAATGCCAAGTGATTTCCTGGCTAGTTATAAACAATGGATTAGGAAATAAGCCTCGTGACCAGGAAAGTCTAATTATTTTTATAGTTGTTTTCTTAAAGCTAACTGGACTAAAGATGCAATGAAACACGTGAATACAATAGCTATAACTAGTGATGAACAAATAATTAAATGTCTGAAGTATCATTTTAACAGAGTTTTTCTTCTGGTATTGATAAAAGTTAT
Source organism: Heteronetta atricapilla (assembly GCA_011075105.1). NCBI lineage: Eukaryota > Metazoa > Chordata > Aves > Anseriformes > Anatidae > Heteronetta > Heteronetta atricapilla. The sequence continues at coordinate 44,471,101 of CM021735.1, forward strand.
ATTAGTTATTTTTTTCCGTTCTCTAAAACTATATATATATATATATATTTTAGGTTTTGTTCAAAGTACACTAATATGTTTGAATGCCTTAAAAATATACTTAGAAATAAACTGGGGCTAGAATCTCAGCTGAAGTCTTGTATGCTTCAAATGATCTTTTAGCTACTTCAGTTCCTAACAGAAGTGAAGAAAACAGACCTGGGATAAAGTTAAGAAAACATTTTAAATGATTTTTATATATACAAGCCACAATTTGCTTTAGATTTGCTTTAAATTTAATTTTACATCATTTGCACCTTTCTTAATTGCATAATGCACTTTATTTTTTTAAATCCTTCTATATTGTGTACATTGACAGAGCAGGAAGATGGACTTCATCTGAGTGTTTATAAGATCTTCTAACCTCACATAAGCCAATGCAAATATTCTGCTGACTAGAATGGCAAAAGGCATAGATATTAACACAGTACAAGGCAGTGCAGTTTCTTTCAAGAAAGCTGAAGATAAAGGAAGACCTTTTTCCCCAGAGATGGTAAAATTTTGGGTCTGGGTCCTACAGGACTTAAAGCATAAATCATCACTCAGAACAGTCAGCAAAATAGCCTCAGAATAAGATAAAGAAACAGAAAGCCCGTTTCCTTTATAAAGAATGAAAGACCAAAAATATTAGGCAGTTGGGTGGTTTGGCTGCCTTACCTCAGTTTCCCTTAGGAGGGCTTTCAGGACATTGGATGTTCTTAGTTTTGTTGTTTGAAAAATACTTTGAATTGTTTATATTGAATGATTCCATACAAATGCGAAATGGTATCTCTTTTGGACAGATGCATTGTTGGCAGAACCCAGATGAGAGAGATTTTTTTTTTTAGTGGTCAGCTGGGTTTTAATTTGTTTATATAATGTTTTGTTCAGTGTAACTTTGAAGGCAGTCTGACTGGTCTCTATTGGAGTTTTTGGAAATCTGAGGGAGGAAGAAATTGAAGAAATCAGCATGTATAAAAATCCTTCACCCTCCCATAAAGAAAAGAAAAATTGTGAAACTAATACTAAAGTAGTTGTGGTTTTCCTAGTGTTTAATCTTGTAAAAAAAAAAATAAAAAGCACATGAGTAGTTCATCTGATCTTTCTCCCTCATTCCTTGCTGCCACTAGTCCTAAAATTCATGGTAATACAGGAAATAAATAGCAACCAGAAGCTAAAATGTAAAGCTGAGACTTCCAGTGACATTAGAGAAGAAAGAAAATATATTAGCAAAGAATTTGGGCCTTGGGTCAAGATGTGCTTTTTTTTTCCCCCCTTAAGTAAACAGGTATGTCTCTATATAGCTACTTGTTTGTACTGTTATTTTTAGAACTTACTTGACACACAGAATTTCTGTAGAGAGAAATAAATACTGTATGCCTAGGGAACATATATTTTTACATATATTATTTTTACATATATACATATACACACAATATTATGTGTCTTGAAGATGTTACATGTATATATTTCAGCTTCAAGATGAATAACCTTGTAAAGAACTGAATTTATGTCATTAAGATTTAATAAATCTCTCACACTAAATTTAAGGCTTGATGTGCATTTGTATTTAATATTAAAATTTATGATTTTCTAAGAGCCTTGTGGGCTTGCGATTGTATAAAAAGAGGATGGACTATGTCCAGGAAAGTTTTCACTCTTAAATAAAGATTGAAGGAAACAATGCTCAAGAAAGGACCAGCTGCTTCAAAAGTTGCAGTACCTGTTACTGACACTACAGGGTAATTACAGAGACTAATTAATTGGAATCTTTAATTAATTTAATTAATGCTCATAGAAAGACAAAGGATAAGGGAAGAAATAGTGAAGTAACCTGAGGACTGTATTACGATGTTTGGTACAGAAATGTTTTTATAGAGAAGTAAGAATATGTGGCAGTGGAAGAGAATATTTCATGTTAACTTTGCCAATGGTGTGGACAAGGAGGTTGAATGAAAACAGAGTCATAGGAAGGAATTTCCTATCTTCTGTAGGAACTGAAATATAGCAACTAGTATCATAAATAGCAGAACTATTGACGACTAGTATCTTGTACTTAGATTGCATTGGCACCTGATAGAGTACAAGCTCCAGTTGAAGTTCATTCTGTTTTTAGAATATATAGTATGATGTTTTTCTATGTAAGTTCTGTAGTACCTTGTTTGGATTGACAAAGCAAGTCAAGTCCATCTGTCTTTGCCATGTTTTTTAATATATTCAATGTCTACAAAATAAGTAGTTTAGGGCCTGCTACCTTTGTCAAAGTAGTGTCTTTGTCCAGCATACTTAAGCATTGTTGGACAGAGGTTAGATATGACAGAGGAGAAGGAGATATGGTATGATCTCATTTACTTCAGAGACCAGACCAAAAATGACAAAAGCTTTTATAAACACTATATCAGCTTGCTTGAATCTAAAGAGGGATCAAGATCTAGGCAAAGCTCTTGGCTGGATGCTATTTATTTTGAATTACTCCACTCATTTTTAACATTGTTTTGAAACAGAAATTACTATGAGAAAACCTGTGCAACAATTCTCAGGACAAAGCTTCCCTGGGGTTAAAGTTTCCACAATCTTGAGCAAAACATTTAAATGTTCAGCATTGCTGTCAGCACAATGCATCAATTAAAGGTCCAAGCAGTGTCAGTTGTACTTGTTTATTTCATTTTTTATACTTATCTTTTCCTGGATTTCAAGTACCTTCTGATCAGCTCTCTTATCCTATGAAAACATCTGTACAGAATTGTTTCAAATGAAGAGAAACTGACTGCAATATCTGTTCAGCTGTCAGGCAGTCAAGGTCATAAAAGGTGCAAAAATCCTTATCGTATGAGAACAGGCTAAAGCTAGCCCTTATGTAACCTCACTGGCTCCAATTACAACTTAGTTTTCAGTGGGGGAATGACTTTGAACTTGCACTGGATTTTTAAAAACTATCTTTTCCAAGATCATTGGCCATTGTGCAGACAGGAATGCATGCTTTAAAGGAGATCACATATGAGTTGTGGCTCCTTAGCTTGGTGGTTTATGCATTTTACATGAGTTTTAGTTCTTTAGTACAATAAGCTGGTCCAAAGACTAATCCAAAGACTAGACAGGATTGAGTTGTTTTTATCAGATTTACTGTCAAATGTGTAATCAGCTCTGAGACCAGAGATCAGAACCAGGAACTCAACCCTTAAAAATGACCTACAAACTAAATTCAGTTTAGATTTGAGTTCTGCTTGGATCTGCAGGATATACTGTATCATGCATGGGTAAACATTGCAATATTGAGGGCTTTTTTAGCATCTTCACAATATTTAGTCGTAAGTGTCTAAATAACTTTTACAGGTGGGTTTTAGCATCTAAATTGATAAGGTGAATTCTAAAATTGTACCTGAAGAATACACTTCTGTTTAGAAGATAAACAGAATTATAAAACTGGAAGGATCAATATACAGGCTGATAGGTAACATGTAAATCCATACTGTGAGGCATGTGCATCCTGAGGTGTTCTTTCCCTTCCTCAGCTATTCACACTGCGGGAGCACCCTACATCTATCTCCCTTCTATTATGTTAAGGATTATCTTCAAGAGCACAGGACAGACATGTACTCAGTCTAATACTTACTAAGAACTTGAGCAGTGTATGACCCAGAACGCTGGACCTGGTGTTTACTATGGTCATATGAACTTAAAATACTCAGTTTGCATTCAATTGTTTTGCAAAAACATGAAGAAATTTCCTTTGTAACAATTTGAAATTAGGAGGATTTTGAAAGAAGAACTAATGCCAGAGAGGAAAAAGGCATTCAAAGCTATGGAGATTATTTCAGATTGCAGTAGATTAGCTAATTAATAATTCAAATGCCTCCAAAACGTACAGGTTAGAACATCTATTTCAATGCAGGATGTTTGAAATTTGCATGTTGTACATGTGACATCTTCCTGTAATAAAAAGGAACTTTTATTACACAACCAATTTGAATTATTCCAGTTACATTATATGTTTACATCTATAGATGTTTTAGCAAGCATATGTGCATATGAAAAAAGTTGCATGGATGAAACTACACAAAATAAATACTTGCCAAAATTAAGAAAGTTTTCCACATAATTTGATAGAACTTATAAAAAGAAGTGTTGTTCTTGGTTAAGTTTTTATACATTCAGCATTCATAATAATTTGAGTAAAATTATGACTGATCTTTTTCTTAGGTTACTATACTTGAGTACAGAGTTTAGTAAGCCAGTGATCCAGTTTGAAAAGTGCACAGGATATGAAAGCTGCAAAACTTTTAAACTTGACTGAAGAATTTTCAGAGAATTATTACTATTTTAGAATAAGCATCTCATTTCATAATTACTTTCAAAATACAAAATAGTGGTGTGATGAAAGGGGACAGAGACAGTCAGCAGTAACAAATGATACTGCAGACTCTCATTATTATTAGGTGAGGTTCATTATTTAATGGAGTTCAAGTCCTAGCTCTGATCTGTTTGTAATCTACTTGGTCTACCCTTAGTGAAGAGAGATCAGTAAGTAAATAATTGCGGGTCAAATCATAGGTAGAAATGGGACTATTTTCATTTTTAGGGTCTGGGAAGACTTGTTGAGAAATTTGTTATGTTGAAGAGAGAGGAAGTATATGGCAGCGTCTGCACGTTGAAACAAAGAAAAAATGTTGATAAAAACATGGGAATTTATGCAAAAACTTTTGTGAAGAAAATGTTATTTCATGTCAGAAATGAAGTCAAGAAGTAACGAAAGTTTTTGGATAACTAAACCTTTTATTTGAACTTGCCAAACATAGAAAACATATATATATATTTAATTTTTAAAATTGTATTATACTGACAAAGTCAAAAAAACATCAAATGTAAGAGAAGTAAGGCACAACTTCACATATGTTCTTTGTCTGAATTCAAGAAATAATTGGACAACACTCTCAGAAATATGGTTTGATTTTTGTTCCTGTGTAGAACAAACAGCTGGACTTGACTTTTTGTTCTCTTGCAGCTCACAATAATCTATTGCAATATTGCAGTTCTCATCTTTATACACCATTCATATGTAAGCAGGGTTTATCCTCAGCATGGACGTCCACTTATTAACACTGAAAAGAATCAAAAAAAATTATCATAAACAAACCATTGTTTATGGTGTTTAAACAAACAGACTGTACATAGCTTTTAAATGGGCATGCTTCTGTTTTCCCTGACAGACTTTAAATTCAGAGTATTCTAAGACAACAACCAGATACTGTTAAGCAGTATCTTAAATTAACTAGGGAAACATATGGTATGCTCTCCCATGGAGGCAATACTGTAGTTATTGCCTTCTTATCTAGGCTTATTGCATAAAATATCAGCCCAAGGACATATAAGGTCTTTAAATGAAATATAATGAGTATTTTTTAGTAATAATGATTTTTGTGAGATGGTGTTAATAGAAGATGAAGCACACAGGTGAGGTAAGTGGTATTTGACAGAACCCAAGGCATTTTGAAAAATATTCACACTTCATATAATATCTTCTCCTGTGAGCATGTTTACTTATATTTCCATACAGTTGTAAGGTGGCTGCAGTGGCTTTATCTAGCAAAATGGAGGCAACTGGAGCAACATATGTGCAGGTACTTAAGCAGAGAAGTTTGTTCATGCTTCATTTCTTGCCAAAAGCAACACTGTATTTCCAGTTTACAGTATTATAATGCCCAACTGTTTCTTGCTTTAGAAGAAATCACAGTGCTTGTACATCTTCCCTGCTGTCCTACAGCAATAAAATATTATGAGTAATTGAGTAATTTGTACGTGACTTATTCCACTCATTTTTCACTGCTACTGCATACAACTTGCATGTCATCTTCTGCTCAACCTTCAATTAGCACTAGCTAGAGTGAGAATGTAGCTCCTGCTGATTGCTATAGAAAGTATCCAGAAACTGGAACACATGCCTCAGCCAGTACTGCTTACTTCTGATGATGACTTTGTCAGTGCCTCACTTCACAGCTTGATAAAAATCATTTTCAGTTCATCAGAAAAAGGTCTGCTAGAATATGCATATTCCACAGTGAGGCTGTGATGCTTAATATTAGTGTGTGAAGTACTCAGGATCTTTGTAGTGGCAGTAATACAGATTCTAAAACATTTCCACAAGGTGTTTCTTGACCTACTATGCAACAGTTTTGAATCTTGTTAGAAGTTGTATCTGTAGGCAGACTGTTCCCTCAGCAGTACTTAGAAAGCAGCCATGTCAAGAGTACTAGAGAAATTTAAAAGCAAAAGAGCAAGAAAAGGCATTAGATTTCATTTGGAAGTACTCATCTGGCATCTTCATGAGTTTCTTGAAGGGAGAAGGAAGTTGACTTTTCTAGAAAGACAGAGAAGAAAGACTCAAGTGCTAGTAACAGTCAAATACTCTGAACTAAGCATACAGCTTTAGCTATGAGAAAAGGTGACATTATCTGCTTACATGGATGGTTGGATCCTCCCATTTAATGCTTCAGTACTATCTTCCTTTATTAGTGCTTGTGTATGCTATCTCTTAACCCGTCTTAATAAGTGAAAAGTATTGCCAGCTGCTTAAATTAAAATGAAAAAAAAAATCTGCTGCTGAAATTGTGAGGTATAAGCATATAATTATACACATAGACAAACCTATATAAATGTACTTCATTTTTGCTGTTTATATTTGTTTGACTTTTCCACTGCTCTTAAATTTGTTCATGTTTTGCTGTAGGACCTTGAGATATCTTAGTCTGGCGAGACATCTCAGACACTGAAATTGGTGTTTGGTTTATACACTTTGCAGTCCTGTAATGCAATAATGCATCTTTTAAATCTCTTCAGCGTTTCACCTTGGGGCTTAATCCACTTGGATTGCATGCAGGGCATTAATTGACATTGTCTGTTTTCATGACCCAGTCAAGTGTTTTACAATAATTACAATGAACAATATGAACTTGCTGCATAAGCATAATCTGTGGCAGTGTCATGAAGAGTGGCTGTTGCCTTTTAGAGTCTTCTAGGACAATAGTGACAGACATTTTTGTCCAGTAACTGGTACTTCTCATCAACAGCTGACTATCTTGTGATCATATTGAAACCATTTCACCCTGCTTACATTTTATTTTCTGTATTGTCACTATTGATATTTCTGCATTAATTTAATGCATGCAAATAAAAATGAAAGTCTGAAAGTTATTTGTTACTAGCTACTGCTGATACGTGAATAATTTCTGAACATAATTGATATGTTTTAGTTCTACCCATGATAGTCAAACCAGAATGGCTTAGCATTGGTAGTTGGAAGGAGAATTGCTTTCACATGGTAATTTCTTAAACAGCAGCTGTAAGTATTTCTATCTTAAATACATTTGAAAAATACAGTTTGATAACTGAATCATTTAATCAGATTGCTTCATTAGTAAAAATACCTCCTCCTGCTATATCAAACTGAATCTCAAGGATTTATTTGTTTATGTATTAGGTCCAAGAACATAAATCTAACCATATTAGTACCTGACTATCTTTGAAAGACTTTTCTTGATAGGTGGAAAGGACAGTGAGGTAGATCCATGTTTTATATGAAAATCTATGGAACTATAGTTCATAGCTGGCTTCTCCTGGTGTGTTTTGTTAGTATTCTAACTTTACCTTGAAAGTTGATAGCAAAATGTTTCAGAACTTTTAAAAAAATGATCATTTGAAAGTCTTTGTACTGACATACTTCATTAAGTATTTCATCAGAAGTTCAGAATAATCCAAAACCTTTTCCAGCTAATTTTCCTGGGATGAAATAGGGGAAATATTAAAGATCTTCAGCATTTCAATAGAAGATCCTCCTGTATGCCAGGGGTAAATGTATTTTTTTTATAAAACATATTGTTTTACAGGCATCTTTTCTGGCCTAAATAAAAAAGTTTAGGATTTCTTATGTCCTATATGGTGCTTATGCTATTTTCACTTTTCATAGACTTCATGATTGTATTTGTACTAACAGAATATATACTCTACAAAGAAAAATTACTTTTGTACAAGAGAACTGCATTAGTTCTTCTGGAGCTGTGTCTACAATCTTGCAGTTTTTAAAAGCTGGGCTTCACTTACATTGTAATGTGCTTGGACAAAAGTGATACCATAATTAATGAGTTTGAGTTCACCATTTCAGATTGCTAATGGAAATAAATGCTCCCTCTGGCCTTGGGTAGGTACAGTGCTAGCAGCCTGTCTGCTTGATGTTGCTATTGTAGAGCATGTGCAACAGAAAATGCAGTTAGATCTTGAACTAGCTCTGAAGGACTCTAAAGGTCACATTTTAGCAGCTGGTTTCCTGCTTTTTTATGTAAGGTTTAACTCTTCCTTAGCAAGAATTTGGTGATTGTGATGGGACCATCAAATATTACTAGAAAAATTCTTGCCAATGCAAGGTCTTATTTCCTATCAAGACACTTTAGAAAGAGAACTCGTGGAGGAAAAAAAAAAAAAAGTGTAATACTCCAAGTATCAATGAAAAGAAGTCTAGCTCAGCTGTTCATAATCCTTAGAAGAAGAGTTTCTAATCTCAGACATTTCACCCTAAGTGTAATTACAGAAGACAAAGTAACTTTCATTCTGTAGTAAAGCATACTGTCAGTTATGGTGTATCTTGTCATCACACAGCACGTAACATAATACACTAGAATTTGTTTCTGGGTGTTGATAACTTCATGAAGATCACTTGAAGACACATACTATAGACCATAATAATTTAATAATTTATCTTACTATACTAGCAGATAGTTAAACAAAAAAAAAAAAAAAAAAGAGAAAAAAGGAAGAAATTTTACTGCAGACCGAAAGGTTACAGTCTGGGCAATTAGCAGGTAAAGGATAAAGGACATGTAGTTAACCTTCTCACTGTTTCCCTCAGCCTTCCTTGTTTCCCTCAACACACATTTCTCCTAGGCTATTATTTCTTCTATTGACTATGGTAATACTTCCACAGTAAAGAAGAAAACTACCCACTAAACACATGAATTTGTCCTAACTTGCCCATGCGTATGGATAAAGAATATTCCTCTTTAGTTAGGATAACTAAAACTCGTGCAAAACTGCCACATAGGAAATAGTACACAGTCTTTTTGAAGCCTATAGATGGAAAGAAAGGAACTGACCTAGAAGCACCTGAACAGAATGATTTAGGCTCTAAGCTAAGTTGGTGAGGGTAGGAATGGCTTTATGGAGGCATTAAATTTGTCATAGGAAAGAAGGCAAATAAAGATTCAGACCTTTGCTGCGAATAGCACTTTATGACATGTATGCCCATCTTAGTCTTCAGATATTGCTCTTTTCTTAAAGCTGTGGAACATCACAGCCTCTCCACTTTCTTGTTACTTGTTGGCTTTCCTTTCAAGTTTGGTTTCTGTCTTCCTCAAATACTTGAACTTTCTAACTATCCTGTATTAACTTAAAATTTATTATTGGTAAGTATTTCTGTCTTACTTTCTTCAGTCTCAGACCACATTTTCCTATGGGAACAATTTACCAGTTGAGATAAAAAGTTACAGAATGTATAATGTCTGTCATACAAGAGCAAGCAAAGTCATCCCCCAGAGCAATTTTTTCAGATAAGGTTTCTTTGCACTTTGGCAGACATGACAGTTGCATTTCTTATTGATCACACCCTGTCCCTGGAAGTCCAAGAATTAACTGAAATTAGTACTTGGATTTTAGTTCCTGTATATACTATGTATCTTATGAATAGGATACACATTTTAACATGTGCATGTTGAAAAGATTTAACTAGGGATACAAGGCAGGCCAAAAAGTCTTGGTGCAGACTGCAATATCAGTGATTGATTAAACTGTAGGAAACCTCCTTCAGCTTGGATACTACCTTTTAAGCTAACAGAAACTGGATATATTAGCTAAAAATAAATCTAGTAAAGAAAGACAAATCAATTTCCTTGTTAGGATTTGAAGGGTATTTGTCAAGATGAAATAGTACTACTTCCTAACAACAAACAAGAGGCATGGTATTATGGTTTGTGAAATGTAAAGCCTGAAATGTGGGGTCTACAGCTATTCTTAAGTCATAGATATAGGCAGGAACATTTCCACCTGAGAACCTCAATGCAGGGGAATATGGTTAAATATCCCATGACACAAGCTATTCATTTGCAATTTGAATTTAACTTCCTGATAAGTTAACCCATAGCAAATGTTTGCTTAAAAAGGTAGGTTTGAGAAACAAAATGAAACTGTCAATCAATCTGAGCTTTGAGTCTCAAGACATCCACATCCAAGACTACGAACTGTCTACTTAGGTAAACATAGCATTTTGGCAGAGCCCAGCTATGTGCTTTGATCTTTTATAGAACACCACTACATTCTCATGCACTTCATACTGAATGAGTTTTTCCTCAAAATTCTATCTTCTTCTGTAGGTGAATAAATCTTTTGATATTAAAGGTGTCATACACATGAAAATGTCAAAATATTTATGTGGTTGCATACATTAGAAGGGACAATTGCAGCAGATTAATCCATATTGTGCCCTCTCTCCTTAAGATTTGACCACTGTCACATTGAAGAATTTAGCTTCAATTTCTTCTTGCATCAATACCTCTGAAGTGAATTATTCTTATTTGTAAGGTCAAAAAAGGAAAGTTCTCACTTATTTTCTTGGGCTAAGGAAATTGTTTATTTTTATATATCAGGAAAATTTCTTCATGAATAATTTGTTATTTCACGAGTTACTTTCTATCCTGTTTCCAATCAGATATAGAGTTTGTTTTTGCCATGTTGCCAGCAGGAGAACTGTTTGTTTTGGGAGGTTGGATCATGGTTTAATAGATGAAAGACCCATGCAAACTAAATAAGTAGAAAATAGTTTTGATCAACTCAGAGAGGGGATAAATAAGTCTGAATTACTGTCAGCTTGCTAGGAATTTATTATTTGAGTAAAAAAAAGAAACAAAAATATCTTAAATATATAAACATGCCATTTTGATTATTTCAGTATCTTTTTGTTTGTTTGGGTTTTGTTTTATAATGAAAAAATGTGATTGTCATATTCTAAACTCCTACAGAAATCTCTAGAGAACGTCTATGTTTGGACTGTTTTATTATTGTTATATAGCTTCACAGTGGAGACTGTAGTTCATACTTCTGTTGATGTCATTCATTCAACAAAATGCTTAGCCAAATTAGTCTCCTTAATAGCATTAATGGGGGAAAAAACTTGAGCGTACTGAATCACAAAAATCTATCACCCAGTGAGATCCTACAAGAAAAGGGCAGGATGAATCATTAATGATGATTCAGCCTTTTTTTTTTTTTTTGCTTATTTGAACTTATATATATATATAAATATATATATATATGTATGTATATATATATACACACACACATAGACACATACATATCTCCTTACCTAACTGTAAAACTTGAGATCTGAGCAATGATGAACTGCACAAGTGAATTCAAAGGAGTAGCATCCATGTGGAATGTGGAAAGCTAAGAACTGGGATTGGAAAGTTATAGTTATTTTCCATTTCTGTATTTATTGTGTTATTGGCACTGAGCAAGCTTGTAAGATGATATGTTCGTAGCTTACCCTTATTCACTAACTAAAGAGAGGCAGACACAGTCCCCAGACAAAATTTAACACAAAGAACAAGTACAACCAAGATGTATTCATATCTTGCTAGTTCCCATAGATGACAAAGTTATCCCTATGACTCTAAAGTGTTAAAGTAGATTTAAAAACAAACACCAAAAGAAGAAGCACAACCACCACAGAAATCTGTTAACTCTATCTTGTTCTTAAACTCATGGATTTTTATTTTAAATCTAGCTTCATACCTCATCTTTCTTCTACTGACCCATTAGCAAGATAACTTTGGTCTGGGGTACTGCACTACTGTCAGTGCACCTCTACTCATCATTAAAGAAACCAAGAATGACAGGCACACCCAGTGCACTGAGAGATTTGTTAATGTTTATACTTAAAAAAAAAAAAAAAGCACACTTGGGCCTGTTTCTCATCTGAAGTACTCAACTACTGATCAGCCTCATGGTTTGTGTTTCAGACAGTAAACACGCCTTAGAACCTTAGAATAAGCTACTTGCACTTTGATATTCATTTGGAAAGCATAATCAAATAATAATGAAATTAAACAGCCTTTTTTTTTTTTTCCCCTCCTCACAGCACTGTGCAACAGTACAGTATGTTCCCTCAATAGTATAGTTTGTGTATTAGTCTTACCTATAACTTCGTTATAGTCTTCCATAGTCTCCAAAAAGGACAGTATTCCTTACAGTGAAAAAATAAATATTACTGTTTTTAAACAAGCTCCAAAACAGAAATAATCCTATAGTTAAATAAAATTACATCCAATACTACTCACAGGTTACTCCAGTATAATTCAGTTTCACACTTACTATGCAAAAAAGCTCCTTTTAAAGTGTAGTTAAAAGATATGGCGCAGAATGGAAGAAGAAGCCTTTTGTTGTCTTACAAAGTTTTGGTATTTGAAAAGTCAGAACAAACTTGTGATTGCACATATGAATAGTTTGTGTGCATATCTTATTTTTATGACTGTACTACACTAAAAATACATTGGTTTAAAAATGTAATGGAAAGAGTAGCAAAAGTGAGCTGGTCTGCAAGAGAAATCAGACCAGGAACTAATGATAGCATTAAGACAGCAGGTGCAGAGACCTCACGTACAAGGGATGCAGTCCCACTATCAGATGTGCTTTTCCCAGAGATATGCAGTCCCAGAATCAGATGAGCTTTGCAGGTCTAATGAGCACTAAGCCTGCATATAGGGCAAGGACAGCAAAGTGCAAGGCAAGGCCCAAACCTACAACATAGCTCAGACAAGGAAAAAGGAATCACCTACAACCTGAATTTAAATGCAGTCAGTGGATAAAATATGTGTGGGTGGGAGCCCAGATGAGGTTAGTCAGGGTAATTAGAGTTTGCTGGTGTACTCAAGGCCTTGAAAGGAAGTACATAATTGATTAATAGGTGGTGTTTGTAGTTAGGAAATATATTTAAGGTGTACTTGCTGTACAGATCCTATATGACTTATTGTATAACTGAGTAAATCCAACTAAGCAACCAACCTGATATGATCTTATGTAGATAAACAGAGTCAACCCACCTATATAATTACTTTGTAGTTATTTTTATGGTTTCCAGTAAATCCCATTCATAATAATACATCAAAGTATTTAAAGATCATCAACAGTGCAACTTTAGTAAGTTACAACTGTGTTTACAAATACAGGCTACAAATGAAATTATTACCCAAAGATGCATGTGCTCTGATCCAATTTATGAAATGTCAAAATACTGTGATTCATATGTCCACAGAGAATATCTTTATCCAAGTATTGATCTATACACCAACCAGTATTCCTTGCATAAATCAGCTCAATTCATAAAACAGCAGTTTGTTACAGAGGCAAATATCTAAAGCACAAACAAATCAATAAACTTTATGCATCAACCAATAGAAGGTGTATATACATATATACAACTAGTCCTTGCACAAGAAAAAATTCTTGCACAAGACTCATTTTCCTCTCTCTCTCTTTTTAAATGCATATAGCATATGCAGCAATCTAATATTGGCAGGATTTATACTAATTATAATTTTGATTATTTTTATTATCAATACAACTTCCAAAACAGTGAAAATAGAATAGAGCGCCCTTCACGCTTAGAGATTTCTGATTCAAACATGGCCAACATCTGCAGTGGTCTAAATCTCTGTTGATTTTACTGAGAATTTGTTTAGTTGTGGACCTATGCCAGACTTAGGTACACATTGTTACTCTGCCTTTTTAAACTTTGGTGAGTTACTGTGCTCATCTGTTCACATTTTCTTATTGATAATTCTTTCATCTCCCAAATTCTATTTGTTCAAAATTGTAGGCTATTTAGGCCAGAAGGTGCTTAGGACTTAAGAAAATGGTACCTTGATTTCAGCATGTAATTACTTGCTCAACTGACCAGTCAGTGTAGTTATCTAATAAAATCAGAGTGCACTCCCCACCACCACCTTAAAACAAATAAAACAAACAAACAAACAAAAATCAACCCAATTACTGTAACCTGTGGTGTCTAGTTCTCACTTTATTTGACTTGTTTTGGAAAAAACAAGAATCAAACAGGTGATTGAAAATGAATTCATGACCAGCAAAGAAAATAATCCTTCCATACGAAGAATGGTAATTACTGGCCAATACTATGTATATGATATTTTCCTGCTCTACCGTTATGGTACTGCTGAATTTGTATAGCTATTGATCTAGAATTTTCACTGAGGCAAATTAAATCATCGCCATCTGTAAAAAACCTCTATGATATGTAATACAAACCATGGGATTATTTTTCCTACACACACATATAAAATATAGTAAACGTGTATTGTCTTTATTGTGTGTTTTTACATTTATCAATACATATAGATCAATATTGCAAAGGTTAATCCTTTGCAATATTATACTTTATTATACTTTTATTACTTTTATATATATATATATAGTAAAAGTATCTATATTATATATACTTTTATATATATATACATATTG
>CM021735.1:44486092-44541559 GCA_011075105.1 Heteronetta atricapilla
CTGCTCCAGCCATTTATAATTCTTTCTCACAATATGATAAGCTCAGCTTTGACAGGTGTATTTAGTACACTGATGGTCCTCATACTAATAAATACATCAGGCTTCAGAGGCTACCGTCACTTTGGACTATTTAAAGAACCAGTCAACCATAAAGAATGACATTAACCTTTATTTTAATTTCCCCTCTCTGGTACTGCAGGAGATTTTCAGGAGTTTGCAGTCATGAGCTGTAGTCAGTGTAACATTTCTATGAACTGATACAGGAATAGCAATGGCATGATGTGGTCAGTTTCTAGTGACAGGAAACAAAGATGTACAGTTACTTGTAGTGAAAATTTCACTCTGAATGCCTACTTGAAAGATGTAACATGTTTAACTTTTAATGATTTACATGTACTTAGGGTGACTGAGCCACTGAACAGGTGCTGTTGGGGTGGCTCTGAAGAGGCTGACAGCACCAATAATGTCATCCAGAGATACTAGCACATCGCTTAAATAGTATAGCTGTTTTAGCTGTATTATGCCTAAACCATACTGTGTCATAAGTGATATGAATGCTTTCCTTTAGTAAACAGAGGTACTAAGTTCTTCAAGTGAACAGTTTTACGTTTTTCCTTCCACATGTTAGGCCGCTGAGGGCAACCATCACAGGCTTTGCTGCTACTGCCCAGCCCTCAGCATTCCCCCACCCTGCCGTGGCCCAGGACACCTGTGAGACCCTACCCCACTGAGGCCGCAGCAGGGCTGGTCTCCAGATCCCTATGACCATGCCCTGCCTTGCCATGGTCCCCACTGAGCAGGGCCTTGGAACATCCCCAACCCCAGAGGTGCTCAGTGCTGAGGGGTAAGGCTGCCCCAGTGTCCCCAGCTACCCTGCTCCTGCCTGGGATAGCGAGACAGGCGCTGAGTGCTAGGCCCTCCGGTGCCCTGCCAGAAGCCCCCCAGACAGCACCCTGACAGATGATAAATATTATCTTTCAGACCTTTACTGTTCTTCATTGGGCAGATATGAAACAGCAAAGGAAAAAAATGACTTTTAAAAACATACATATCTCCTGATAATGGTGATATATAAAGAGAATCTCATAAGGTCCATCATCTAAAATATCTGCAATTCATGCTTTTCCTACCCATACTTAGCTTTCTTCCCCTTCATTTGTGTAGGCTACATCATTTATGTAGTTATTAACAACTTGGAGCACTGAAACAGGCACTCATAAAATATAAGCAAAATTTCATATTAAAATTTGTTTGAAAAATATAAATGTGGTGGTTTAACCCGGCCGGTAGCTAAATACCACACAGCCGTTCGCTCACCCTCCCCCCTCCCTCTCTGGGATGGGGGAGAGAAATAGAAAAGTGAAGCCTGTGGGTTGAGATAAAGACAGTTTATTAAGATAGAAAATAATAATAATAATAATAAAATATGTACAAACAAGTGATGCACAATGCAATTGCTCACCACCCGCTGACCGATGCCCAGCCCAACCCCGAGCAGCCGGCCCCCCACCCTGGCTAGCCACCCCTATATATTGTTCAGTATGACGTCAGATGGTATGGAATACCCCTTTGGCCAGTTTGGGTCAGCTGTCCTGGGGCTGTCCCCTCCCAGCTCTTGCTGCCCCCCCAGCCTGCCCGCTGGCAGGACAGAGTGAGGAGCTGAAAAGTCCTTGGCTTAGTGTAAGCATTGCTCTGCAGCAATTAAAACATCAGCATGTTATCAGCACTCTTCTCACCCTAATCCAAACATAGCACCCTACCAGCTACTAGGAGGAAAAATAACTCTGTCCTAACTGAAACCAGGACAATAAATTAATGCCAAAAGGATGGTAGAACTACAGAATTATCTGTTTGTTGGCTTGAATATGTGATAAATGAATATTAAGATGAAATCATTAAAAAGAAACACTATATATTAAAAAAGCCCTCAATTTCAGAATTGAAAATTCTGTGTAAAATGTAAACAAATGTAACAAATAGACATAATGACAGCAGTAAAAAGTTATAGTTAAATATTGTGGACTTAAAAAGTATTTGCTTGAAGAAGAAATTCATGCTATTAAAGGATTTCTTTGAAATGATTGTCCCTTTCACAGAATAAAACATATACATGAAAAGGAATAAAACAACAAAAATAACATTAACGGTAGTTGTTCTGATTTCCAAGCCTTTAGACATCAGCACTTTAAGTGTCAAACTGTAGCAGTTTTTCATTTCTTTAGTCCCGTTGCTCAGACTTCTACCTCAGTGTTTATGCTGTTCTTTTTTATTTCTTCTGCATTTTTATGCTTTGTCTGCAGGCACACAGATTCACAGCACTCCCAGCCTATGTTTTGACCCTGCATTTACTCTATCAGCCACTAGAGAAAATGAGTTAAACCTAGTTGCTCAATTGCTGTTTAAGGCTTGCCTTGTGCATCAGCTTTTAATGATTACTCCTATATCATATCTGAATAAAGGGCAGTGGTTAGGCCTGAAAAATTCACTGTGGCTGTGAGTAAATTCCTAGATTAGTCTCTGAATCTGAAAGCATATTTCTGTTTAAAAGAGGTGAATTTAGTTTGGCATTTTAATAAAACCTCTCAGCATCCACCAAGTTAGAATCAGAATGGTGTAAGTTGAAAGGGTGTGAAAGTTTTAACCCTCTGCCACGGGCAGGAATACCTTCCACTAGATTAGGTTGCTCAGAGCCCCATCCACCTGTCCTTGAACACTTCAGAGATGGGGTGTCTGCATCTTTTCTGGACAACCTGTTCCTGTGACTCACCACCCTCATGGTAAAGAACTCATTCCTTATATCTAGTCTAAATCTTTTTTTAGTTATTACCCCTTGTCTATCACTATGCTCCCTGACAAAGAGTGCCTCCCCAGCTTTCTTGTAGGCCCTCTTTGGGAATGGAAGGCTGCTGTAAGTACTTCCCAGAGCCTTCTCTTCTCCAGGCTGAAAAACCCCAAATCCCTCAGCCTGTCCTCACACAGTAAGTTTGCTTGATCATCCTTGTGGCCCTCCTTTGGACCTGCACCAACAGGTCCGTAGACCTGCTGGGGGCCTCACAGCTGAACACAGGTACAGTCCTACAGGTGAGGTCTCACAAGAGCAGTGTAGAGGGGGAGAATAATTTTCCTTGACTTGCTGGCCACACTTATTTTGATGCAGCCCAGAATACAGTTGGCTTTCTGGGCTGCAAGTGCACATTACTGATTCATACTGAGTTTGAATCAATCAACCTCCCCTTGCAGGTCCTTCTCCTCAGAGCTGCTCTCAATCCATTCCCTGACCAGCCTGTATTTGTTCTTGGGATAGCCCTGATCCAGATGCAGGGCCTTGCACTTGGCCTCCAGCACGTCAACCACACCACACAGTGTGGTGTCATAAGCAAACTTACTGAGTGTGCACTCAATCCCACTGTCCATGTTGCTGACAATGGTGTTAATAGTGCTGGTCCTATTAACAACCCTGAATGAATGCCACTCTTTTAATAAAAGGGAAAGTATTAGAAGGGAATTTAGGAAACAAACAAAACAAATAATCCTCTCATATAGTTGTAATTATTTGAAAATTTGTGGTAATGAAGCAATAGAATAAAACAGTATTAGGATTTGTGCACTGTAATCAAGTTACGTTTCTCATAGTCAGTTGTGAAACAAATGAAGGTTTCAGAGTAGTGTTGTGTCTCTTTATATGATAGCCATTCAATTAGCATTTGAAAGATTAAGTACAATGGTAACAAGTTCCCAGTTAAGCTTGGACATACAACTTTTCACAAATATAATAGGTTTTCAATAAGAATTTCCAAAGAGGTATAAATCCCATCATATCCATTTGCTCTTATCCTTTTCATTTAAATCTTTCTAACTTTCCAGAACTCAACTCCCAAGATTTAATCTGATTGTCTAGGACAAAAGAAAGTGAACATAGCCACGTATGCTTTATACTAAGTGGAAAAAGGAACAAGTGCTTCAGCTTTTCAATTTATCTCTTACTCCCTTTCCTATCCCCACATCAAAGCAAGCTTGTTAGATAGTTGGGTCATGGTCCTACTGTGCGGAATATGATTAGTCACAACAGCTTTATGAGTCTTAAACAGACATTGGTACATAGACATTTGTAAACTAAAAATAACTCTTCCCAGGTCTCCCTGAATTTATGTTACTAGATTTTTCCAGCAAATCATAAGTCATTCCATGAGAAAAAAATACTGTCGTTACAGACTTAAATACCTAACACCTGCTAAATGGATAATTCATTTTATCATGTCTGACATAACAGAATTACTAGCTGTTATTATGCTACCCTTAAAAGAGTAGCCAAGGGAGCAGCTGAGCACTGATATGCTTCAAGCTCTGTTCACTTCTTAACTACAGAAGGCCATTTTAGGCAATCTGCATATTGATTGCAGAAATACTGGCAGGTGGTTTGATTCGGCTGAGAGTGTCATAACCTTCAAAAAAGACTGTCAGACATTTTAAATAGATATTTCTTGAGTTAAGACTATCGGAGATAACAAATCCTATCCTATATGTATTAAAGCTGAAGTTTAACACTAAGTATTAAATGTGGAAAATAACATCAAGATAATTTAGAATTTTGCACTGTTGTAATACAGTCTACATAAAGCAACCATGTTTGTGATTTAACAGCTTCCCATGTCATGTTGCTATTTAGAAGATAAGTTAGAGGTATTTAAGTCACAGTATCCATAAATGACCATTAACTAACCTGATGCAGTCTTCCATCTGAATTTAATGTACACTTTGATCTTGTTACCTGCTGTTTCCAAAAAGAGTTTTCTGTCAATGGATAGGGGCATTTGACCTTATATATTGAATTTTACATTAATATATCTTCTTTGAAAATAGATTCAACTTCTAAAAAGACATCCAGTAGGTGAAAGTAGCAATTGATAAGGGACCAAGTTCTCTTTTGTTAAGGTAAGGCAAAGAGTGCTTTTAAATTAAATCTCAACATTGTGATTCATCCTTTTTGTAAAAGGTAAGTGAGAATGATAAGGATCAGCATGAAGAGATTATTTCATGAGGTTTTACTGGCAATGATGCAGAGAGGTGGAAGTAATTTTATAACCATTTGAGAAGGGTTAGAAAAAGTTAACTTCAGCTATTTCAGACCATACTAAACCTTTTTAATGCAGATCTATTCTTCTCCAAGCTAAATCAGATTTGCCTTATAAAATGGTTAAAATGATGTTGATCTTCTAATTCTTACTTTAAAAAAGTTCTAATTTATTATTAACAGATCTTAATAACTTATATGCTGTTTATAAAGATGTGTAAAATCTGAGGTAAATTGAGCTAAATTTTTGCTTCACAAGCTGAGTTTTTTCAGAAGAGGCTGTTGGTTTTTTTTATGTTAATTTGCTTTCCCTTGAAATGGAATCTGTACTTCAATAATGAAAAGCATTTCACTTTCTTGATTGTTTTTATCGTTGTTAGTTCTGTTAGTTCGTTTGTTTCTTAGAGAAAGACTTTGATGCTATTTTACATTTGAATTCCCTTCAGTGTTTGTTACATGCCTTTGTTATGGCATTCCAAGGTTGAGCAGTTGATGCATCTAATTTGTTCTAAATTTTTAATGCTCAGAAGAATGCCATAGTTACAGAGGCAATTACATCCACCACCAATCCTACCAAACAAAAATTAAACTATGTCAAATAATTCTGAGTTATTTAAGTAGTTAACTTTGTGTTTGAGTAGGTGTCTGAGAGATCTAGTAGTTATCAAGTTACTTCCATCCTTATGCATTCACCCTAACACACCTCCTTTGTTACAAGTTAAGTTTATTTCAATGATAAAGTTTGACACAATAGAAAATGTTCAAATCTTCCTAAATAGCCTGAAAACTGTAATATCTCAATACTGCTCACATTTTTCTTTTTTCTCCCAAGTTTCTCTGAGCCAAAATGAGTGGGAAATTACGATAGTTGGCAGTAGACAAAAATATATGAAGTTGCTGTGAAGCTCTCTTAGTGAGGGGCCAAACTATGTTAAAATGCACTGTAGAATCAAGTTAAATCAATCTGTTCATTTCAATTGCATCAGTGTGACCACAGTATTTGATGGATGAATTTTTTCAAGGCTCTGTATTATACAGAATATGATTACATGCTTAAAATTTACTTAATGTATCATGAGGGTAAAGGAGAGGTGAAGAAAGGTGGGGATGTTTTTTTTTTTTCTGATCTTATGGCATATAAAGTAAGCAGTATCAAAAAGCACGTACAGAAATAGAAAATAGTATAACTTCAGTTACTAATGTGAAGTTAAACTAAAAGATAACAGTTTAAAACAATGACTGACAAATTCAAAGAGGAAAAAAATCATGAAGCGTTTTTAATACAGTGGTATGACTTCTGGTTTAGAATGTCCCTATAGCAAGTTGGTAGGCTTACTGGGAGATAAATATATAAAGCATAGATGAATACTTTCTTGAATACTTATCTCTAAATATTCCCAAATTGCAGCAGAATTATGTGGACCTTTGGTGTGGCCATTTTTATTGTGTCCAGGACAGGACCAGGAATGTGTTTTAAAAGGAATTCCTTCTTCTGCAAAATAACAGACTACTATATAACAGCATATATTTATTCTGTTGGCAGTTGACATAAGTCTGAAAAACAATGCTATAAGTGTGCTAACAAAAAGGTTGTTATTTAGACATGTTTGTAATAACTATGGCTCTGTATCAACTTTGGATGACTTTTGAGGGGAGAGTACACAATAGATAGTGTCACAAACAGTGACACAAATAGATAGTACACAAACAGATAGTGTCTGTGAGACTGCCATGTAATGCTGAGATTGTGTTTGTATGCATGGCATATTTATTTGGTTATTTGATATGCAACATCAAAAGGCATATATAGCAAAACATTTTCATTTTTGAAAATGGTAAAATCTTGTGAAAATGTTTCCTGTTTCCTGTTTACACTGGAAACCACATGGTGTAACAGGTTCCTTTCTGATCCTTCTATAAATAAAAATATTAGCAAAAGCTGTGTTTAGGTTCATGTACCTGTGCAGGTGGGAAACTGCATGCTGAGTGTCTGGATTGTCTGTTAGAGTGTCTTTGTTGTTTCTTTTCTGAGATAATATGTACCTGAATTGTACTGACGTGCCATGTTAGAATAAAACTATAAAGTACCTTCCAATCCACACATCTGCAAATTTCAGGCAACCTTATTAATTTATTTATTATTTTAACAACTGTTTCAGAAACTCTCAAGGAGCCTGGGACAGTAGTTAAGAATAGTAGTTTAAGAAAAGATTTTACAGAATATTAATAATGATCTTGTAGCGGGCAGGCAAACAAACAAAAAATAAGAACTGTTCATCATTTCTCTTTTTCCTGGACATAAGGGAAGTTAATTCCTTTTGCTTGAATGTGCAAGTGTATTCTACTGGGGAAGAACAATGCAAGGTCTTCCGAGGATTTAGCATCTGATTTGCTGAAGAAAAATGCCAAAAACTTACTAGAGACGTAAGCAGACAGCAATGCAAAAGAGCAGTTACCTTTTATGTGTTGTCATGCTGGACAGTGAAATATAAGTATACTGTCATATGTTCATGGAGGGATCTGGTGTTTTTCTTGCAAGAACGAATGATTCAGCTGCAAAATTTTTCATATCCAAGTTAAAGCAAATTATTCCTTTGACAGGTCCAATTGTAGTTCCTGTACTATATTCATCAGTCAAGAACACATTCTTTAAATGAATGCTTAAATAAAGAAGATGGGTCTGATCTTGCCATTTTCTTTTAAGAGTAGCAGTTCTGTCATCTTTGAAGGAGACTCTCATAGTTAAGTCATGCTTAAGTTAAGGCAGCAGAATCTTGTCTTTTGTTTTAGAGAATAAACAGTGTGATTGCTTTGAAACAATGCTTTTTAACGCAATTACTCTTTTCAAAACATACAGAAAAAATCTTCTATCAGAGCACTTATTTATCTGAACCTACTTTGATTAAGAATTCGGCCTGGTAATTTTGTGCTCTCAGTGGCCACCTACTTTATGTATTGATACAATAGACATTGAGAATAAGGAAAGATATTTTAGGGTTTTAAAAACAGACCAGAAGAGCTGCAAAATATAGAAGTGCATAGAATTATTAGTTTTGATAAAGAGTGAAGTCCAAATATTAATCTATTCTTGTAGGCAGAATGGGATCAGAATCTTGAGATTTGAAGTAAGCCTGCTTACTTAAAAATGCTTCTTTCTCTGGTTTTGGATGTACTTGATGTTTAATGTATATATTTATGATACGTAGCTATTCGTATACTCTGACATATGAGTATACTGTGGTGTTAACAGATTCAAACCTGAAAAATAATAGTGCAAGCTGATATTTGGGTAGATTTACTACAAGTCCTCTGTTGCAATTTTTCCGCATTTTCCTCGTAGCTTAAGAAACACTGACACTTTCTGCTGCCGTAACACTTCAGGGCTAACCAAAAATTAAACATATTATTGAGAACATTATCCAAATGCCTACTGAACACTTGACAGACATGGGCTTTAACCAAGGTTGGTTCTATGATTCTATGATTTACTTACATACCTTCAGCACACTTGCAGTGGCTGCATCTTTTTTTTTTTTTTTTTTTTTTTTGTTCTCCTGTAGTACCCAAATGAAAAACTGCAGTCCTTACTAAAGAAACTGCAGTGCTTACTAAAGAAAGTTTGATAATATGTTGTAGATCTGACTGGAAATGTATAATCCAAGCCTGAGTCCTCCATTTCTTTATTAGAAGCTTTAATTAGATTTGTTTTCTGGATAAATAGAAATAATATAAAAAGGTAGATCACTATATATTGTTTTTGCTCTTCTCTCTTTTCCATACTCAGTGGGCTATTTATGGAAACACCTCTTGCTGGAAAAGAAAAATAACTATATGTTATTATATACTATGTTTAGAACAGTTGACAACTCAAAAATTAGTAGTAGATTGGAAATGGCCCGACAGTACATGGTATCTACAGGTTGATAGGAGTAATATATTGAACTGATAGATGATGTATGAGATGCTTTTGGAATAATTTTCTCTATCACACAGAGGACAATATTTACATCCATGCCTTATGTACTAGCAAATATGCAAATTAACATCTTCCCACATGGGCATGTGCACCTTGTCCAAACCTTTCACTGTGTTTTCTATTCAAGTAAAGTTAGAAGATGTTTAAAATTTTAGGAGGAAAATCATGATAAAAGAGGTATTTATAATGGGCTATTAACTAAATAGTTATCAGGTTATTCTTGTTTCTCAATAAAAACCTTTGAAATTTGTTCATCAGATTGTTTACTCTCATCACAATGAAAATTGTTGGTGCTTTATTTACTATGATTTATTGAGATGCCAATGACAATTTTTGAGTTTATAAAGGAAGAAAGAGCATGATTAGATAAATTCGGAAGTTATCTGAATATTTATAATCCGTTATACTTAGTCATTGTTTGAACTGAATCTGGACTGTAGCTCCTCTAAGGTGTGTTGCATTTAATTTAACTGTTTGACTTAGGGAAAAAAAATAAAAAATCACCGATATCATGGCCTTTAGTTTGAAGCATGTGCAGAAATTATAAATGGTTTATATATGCGAGTCATCAAATGAAGCTAGCAGATAGCAGATTGAAAGAAAATGAAAGGAAGTCAGTCTTTTTAACTTGTGGTATTCCTTGTAGAACATTCTAAACAATAATAGGTTCTATAGGTTGAAAATAAGACTAGACAAATTAATAGGAGAAAAGTCCACCCTGTGCCCTAAGTGGTTACAAACTAGGAGATCATTTAGGTGAAATATTGTATTTTCACACCCTAGATATTTTTTTCTGTCTTTTAGACCTCACTTTTGATGGTTGTAAGAAACAGAATACTGGACTGATCCACTATGGCTGTTTTTTTGTTGTCGTTTTTTGTTTGTTTGTTTGTTTCTCTTCCCTCTTTTTAATTAGATAGCATAATTTTCCTACCCCTTATTTTTTCTCTCTACATGTGTGCCAAGAAAATTTTCCAATGTATGAAACACGTATCTAGCAAATAATTTGTCTGTATTTCATTCATAATCTTTCCACCAAAGTGTTATCTAATAGATTGTTTCTCCAAACATTTAAGAATCTAAGTGCAAGAGAACACAACAGAAAACAACTTTAAATAAATAAGCATTGCTTTGTTTGAATAGGAATCTCTCTTTTTCCCTAAGATCCTATAGAAGGAAAAAAAATATTCTACATAATGAACAACATTGAAATCAGACTGGAGCTTGCCTAATCAAGTGAGAAGCTGATTTCATAGATCTAAAACCTTTATCTGATCATCAGATTTCATTTATAATTAGGAAGTCATATCTTGAATGTTTCCTTTGAGCTTTCCTATAATAGAATGACATAGAGAGATGTGCTTTCTAAAGTTATACTGGATAGACTATGCAAGAAGATGATCTGGGGAGATATTTTTGTCTGTTAAATGGGACAGCTGTTCCACAAATCTTAAACAAAAGACAGTGTAAAACTGATATATCACTGAATATAGAATTCTGAAATGTTTATGAAATATAAAAGAATATCTAAATTTGATGGAAACTTACTCATTTCAGATGCCTCAAGTTCACTGTTCCCTCTACAGTATTATTTTACAGGGATGTTTGATTTTTATTTTTCCCTAGTATAAAGATAGTGCTTCCTCCGTTTTAACACCACCTCACATAGTCTTCCTGTTACTCTTTGCCTACACATGTACATGATAATAAATATGATACCCATGATATAATTCAATGTAGTAAATAACTTGTCAGTCTTTCATTTGGAACAGTTGCATCCAAAACCAGGAAGACTGGAAACTTAATGTCTTATATATATATATATGTATATATATATAATATATATAACTATACCTTTTAGTTATTTCAGGCTTTTTCATGAGTATCTTTTGTAATCTTTCTAATGAAGCATATACACAGCCCACACCATTTGTAAAAAAAAAAAAAAAATATATAAAAATGCAAGGCTTTCCTTTTGAAGAACTTTTTATTCTTCCAGCTTCCAGTGCAGTTCATGTGTCCAAGGCTATTTGCTGCCTTTACAGTAAGGTATCAAACTGTGGCACACTAGAGGATTAAGTTGGCACATCTGCAGTTAAGCATTCTGAACAAGCAGTGTATTCACACCTGTCTGCTACTAGCTGCTAGAGCAAGGAAACAAACATCATTTTCTGGATCTTCAGTCCAACTTCTCTCTTTCCCTGTTTTGAAAACACTCTGTGCTCAGAAATAAGTAACTTACTGTTGATTAAAGAGTAGGATAACGTGTTCAGCTCAGCAGGTATGATTTTCATTCTGCTCCATTTGATACATATGCCCCAAATTTTACTAACACAACTCTAAGCCTCAAAGGAAGACTCCATTCAATACATTCCATCAAATTAATTACCTAAACTATGTTAAGCATCCTTAATTTTAGCATATTACACAGACTATTTAGAGCCTTTGAAATAGGGGTACAAATTCTTTCTTACATGAAGTTAGATGATCTTTGGCTTAAATAAAACTCAAAACCAAAAAGCAAAATATTGGCCCTTTTAGAAGTGGTTAAATTCAATTTGGATTTGACTGCTCAGGATTTTACTTTATAAAAGTTCAAGCAACTTAAACTACCACTTGAATTTCTTGCAAATATTCGAATACAATTTAGAGCAGAACCTTTCCTTGTCTAGCCCAGCAACATGTGAGTTCTATTGTGCTCTTACAGTAAAGATATTAGGGCTTACATAGCCTCGTAAGATGTTTTTACACATTCTTTTTTTCCTCCCTTCCCATTCTTCAGCAATCCACTTACATCCAATCACACAGTTTCATAGAATGCGTAGCTAGCTAAAGATCTTAAAGAGACAGATATGAATACAGGGCATTTATTTTCTTTTTGAAATAGTTAAACCATTTTATATGCTCTGCAGATTATGAAACTGTTCCTTGTATGTTGGCAAAACTGCTAAATATTTTTTCATCCTCATCTAGCTTGCAAATAATAGTTGGTCAGCCGCCCACTACTATTTAAGGTCACAAATAATTTGCTTCCTGTGAAAATAAAAACATAAACTTTCCAGACTACCTCAGATCAGTAGACTTGGAGATGCACAGAGAGCTTTGAAAGATAGAATTTCATTCTTCAAGCATTAGCACATAAACAGAAATTGATAGTTTTGCACTGTTTAAAAACTCTAAGTAACTTTTTTTTAATACTATTTTCACAAAAAAATCATGCTTAATTTGTTTTCAGTATGAATGACCTCAGGGACATGGTTTAGTGGGTGACATTGGTAGTAGGGTGATGGTTAGACCAGGTGATCTTTTCCAACCTTAATGATTCTATGATTCAATGACTGGTCTTTGTGACATAGGGATCTTGTCATGATTTAAAGCAGGTTATATACTCTGACTCAGAATCCGCAATTCAAAAATAAAATGTCTGATTTTTTGTATTTTCTGTGCCTGAGATTGTTGTTCTGTAAGAGAGGGTGAAAATCCATCTTTCTGTATTTTACTACTCCCTATGAAGGCATTTCAAATTAAAATCAAGTTCTTTATTTCAGACACCCAACTGTGTAATTTAGATTTTGAAAACTCAATTTCCTCATTATACTGAGTAAAGAGACAGAGCAAAAGAAGTGCAGCAGAAAACAGTCTATACCTGTTGTATATTTAAAAAGGTTGTGTTTGTGTGAATAATATAGACTATTTTTTTATTTTTTGAGTTTCATTTGACTCGTTTTCATTAATTGATGACAAATGAGAGACATGATTCATTCAGTTTCAATGGTGCCTTTGAGTACTTTCCCTTTCTCAAGAGTACTTGGAATTTTTAGTCATTGTTATGGAATGTGAAATTCCCATAGCTTCTGCAAAGCCAGAATAATTGCTTTTTTTTATTGCTATTTCTAGCATCTTATTTGTAAAACATAGTATACTTTTTATAAAGGAAGAACACTTCCTAAAATTTGACTAACATGTCCAATCATCCACCAACAATGAATACTAAATAATTAAATTCAAGGCTCTCAATTTATGTAAAACCTGAAAAAGAACACTTTTTGTTTGTTTGCTTTGTTTTTTATTATTGTTAATTTGTTTGTTTGACAGTAGCATACATCCTTTTCCTGTGGACAAGTGATTAGTTAAACCCTAGAGAAGACACACATATACTCAAATCATCTATCCTCTTAAATAACTGCATCCTATGTGCTAAGGTCATGTAAAAATTCTTCACTTTCTCCCAGTTGTGTTGAGGAGATTGGTGCTGGAATCTGTATATCGCACACATCTGTATAAACAAACATATTGGCTGTTGCATAGAGGAAGTCTAAAATCCTTCGAGATAACTATCATAACTCTTCAGCCTAATTAAGATGTCATCCTTGTCAAAAATATATCTGCATTTTTCCCATCCTTTAGTCTATCTAAAAAAAAAAAAAAAAAAAGAAAAAAGAAAATTGTAGATGGAAATTCAGCGGTTAATACTCCCCCAGACCACATAGAACTCTTGGCAAAATGTCCTTGACATAGAAACAGTTTGGAATTTTCTTCAAGAGAAATAGATCCATGTTTTTTTTTAACCACTCAGTGACTTGCATAATAATAAAGCATTTGGATTCTCTCTGTCTATAGCCCCTTGTTTCAGAGATGATACATGTCAATTTAGTAGTGAAAATAAAGCAAACAATAGAAAGTTAAAAAAATGTTCCTTTTTCATTGACCTCTGCAGATACAGTGCTTGAATTGTTCAAATCTCACAACTGACCCCACAGAATTGTGCTGCTGAAGAGCTGCTATCAACTGAGCTCTAAAATAGCCATAAGAATATTTTGGGTCATATTTCTATTATAGCTAATGGTTTGGATCTTCCATCTTACAGATCTTTAATTCAGGTAAATTGTTTTATCTTACTTGACTTCTGTGAATTTTAGGAGGTGAATTTTAAGCAAATTGAGAATCCATCCTTTTGGTGTCAAGATGCCTTAAATGTGGCATGTGGAATGTTGCTGATGTGTTTTAATCCTATCAATTTCATGGTGAGTGTATTATCATGTGGAAATTAATTCCACAGGTTATTTATTCATTGTTTCAAAGGCACTTACTTTATTTTTTAATGTTTCCTTTTTTTCCTGTATTACATATCTCCATGCTTTTTTAACTTCATGTGTAGTAAATGTGATAAAAAGCATATTTTCCCAAAACTTTAAACATTATTTATACATATATTTTTTCCATGAGTTCTTTTTCTCTCAGTTAATTCCTCTTTTGACTAAACAAAATCTATAAATTCAGTGGATCATTGAACAGTTTTGTTTCACATTATTTTCCCAATGTGTCCTCAAAAATCCTCCTGCCCCTCCTTTTTTTTTTTTTTTTTTTTGATAACATGACAGAAATTAAATATATGCCAATTACATGTAAGAACATGCCATGTGTTTATATAACTTAATTAGAATATCCCAACAGTCAAGACTTTCCCAGTCTTTCTGAACCATGATACTCCTTCTTTTCGGTTTTCCCCTACAATCAGTGCTTTGTGCTGAGCAGAATGTCTATTGAACTTCCACAGCGAAGCATTTTTGTTTCCTTGGATTGTCACAGTCATGAGAGATGTTCGCCTTTTTAATCAATACCTGGAAAGCAATAATAAAATTACTGAAAAGCTTGATGAATGTTTGAGTGTTTTTTGTGACAGACCAAAGTTAATAAAATAAAGTTCTTTTTTCTGTCACCTTTGACAAACACATTCAGGCTGGTTGCTAGTCTTAGAGTAGTTGCTCAGCCTTGTAGTCTCAGAAATGGATGTTACATCAAAACTAAGGTGAATTAGTAAAAATTTGGCACATTAATATTTCCAAATACTGATTTCAGAAGTGATATAGGAAGTTCAAAATTCTGAATAAACTATGGGAGGATTGTTTCTTTTCTGTAATCTATTAAAACATAGGGAGTTTTCTTAAAAGCATCGTGTCATCAGTTTATGGATAGTAGCAGCATAATCTATTTATGAGCTGGAGGTATTTTTATGGCTTGATGGCCAAGAGTCCAAGTAGAAAGCCAATAAACAGTTTCCAAGAAGATCCATTAGCCATTCCTACTCTACTGGAGTGTTTCGCTTAATGTTTCTGCTCACTTCTCAACAATATCTAGTATCACTTCTATCTTACCTGCATCTGAGCTAGTTAGCCTGGAATATGCTATAAAATATACCTTTTTAAGGAAAGAAAGGCAATGTAAAATTTGTTATAGCAAGCAAGATGTCTGAGGTTAAGTAGAGGGGACTAGGAATCAGATTTAGATGGTCTTCAAACTTGTTTTTTTGATGATGATACTTCTCAAACTATTTTCAGATTGAAGACATTTTAGTATTTCCCCATTTATATTCCATGCATTAAATAAGAGCGAAAATCTGACAGCTAGATGTCTCCAGCAGCCAAAATTGAACATAATCTCTGCCTTAAAATGATGTAATATCTAATCTTTTTATGAGACTGACAAATAATTATTCTTAAATCTGTGAGTTTATTGATCACAAATCCTCTGACCTTATAGCTTTCTCTCCTCTTAATTATTACATTAATTTAAGATAGGTTCAAAGTATCATAA
This sequence comes from Heteronetta atricapilla, assembly GCA_011075105.1. Lineage (NCBI taxonomy): Eukaryota > Metazoa > Chordata > Aves > Anseriformes > Anatidae > Heteronetta > Heteronetta atricapilla. The sequence goes on from CM021735.1 coordinate 44,501,734, forward strand.
TATAGCAAAAAGAAGCTTCAAATTTTTCATTCCTTGAACCCTAAAAAGGTGTTTAAAATAATAGATACCATCATGAGAGTCTCTATTGAGAGATGGGCTACAGACAGTAAGTTAAAACAATATTATCAAAAGTTTAGGTGGGACTTAAAGATTATCTCACCAGCTGTGCCAGTGAATCACTGTAAGACTTAAAGAAGTTCTTTGGCTTACAGTCCACCTCATCAATTTTTAGGTGTCTCAGAATTAAACTTGTAGTGCAAGTGAGTCTCTAGCCTTTCTTTGTAATCAGTAAAAATACACGGTTACAACCTATGGGCAATTCATACAGCTTTTTTAAAAAATATATAAGTATTAAATTTATATAAGGGAATTTATAAGGGAAGGCTGAAATCCCCACTGTAGTTTCCTGTTCTCTCCTTTGTATACAATGTGTTGATTAGACACCCTAAAGTTATGTCATATGGTACGCTAATCCTACTCATGAACAGATAATGCTTCTATTTTCATCCTTCAAAAAGGAAGCAACATTAAGCACAGGCAAGTTTAGTATTCGCTGCCGAAATATTTGAAGGTGACAATGTAAAAGTGCATTATGAATTCCAAAGCCTTCAGCCTTTCTTTGTGACAGGAACTGAAGTACTCATCTTTTTCTTAATCTGCCTTGTGATATCAGCTGCACTTTGTGTTTTCTATACTTTAGAATCTAATTACCAACACTTCTAGTGAAAAAGACTTAGGACACTCATAGATGATGACAACGTTAAAGATTACTTCTATATCCAAATGATGTTTGGAAACCCTTTATCTTTGCAGTTAGTTTAACCTCCTCCCCTGCTGAAATGAGCTATTTTAAGTTTTTACTACTTCTATTTCTTTGGTCTGAAGATACCAAACTGTTTTGTGCAGGTAAATGTAATTTAAAGGAGCAAAAGGTATGTTACTTGCTGCAACAAGTTAAGTTAAGGAACTTAAGTCCATATCCATAACCAGAATCGATACCCATGCTTATCTATTCCTCTTTCTAAAGGCTTCTTTATTTATAGGTATTAAAATTCAGGCAGTAGGTTTAAAAGGCTCTGAAACTCAAACTTAATTAAAGCATCTGTTTATCACTAAACATAACAAGCCATAAATTATATAGATGTTTCAGTTTATTTTGCTCTACAAACATGTCACTTTGATCGATGTGAATTTGACTTCTCTTGTGTACAGGAACAGTCTTGAAAATGACAGCTCACTTTTTTTTTTTTTTTTTTTTTTTTTTTCTTCCTACAACAGTAGGAAAAGTTGATGAACAATTGTCAGACATGATTGACTAGGGGGAGACTTTCAAAGGCACAGGTGCCCACTCCATTTTAGCTATCAGTATAATGTAGCTGCCTGGCTCCTGTTAGTGTCTTTGAAAGTTTCCTTCCTAAATATATCAAAGACCTTAGGAGGAGTTAGCAGAAATAGAGATGAACTCCATATCTTTAAGAGGGGCTGAAATTTATGGAAAATAAAAATAACTACACAGTCATTTTATGAGTTGAACAGTTAATTCTTTTATTATTTTCTTGCAATTCATACCAACATTTAAAATTTAATCTCTACTTTTTTTTTTTTTTCTTTTTCTTTGCCATCTAGATAGACATGTGACCCAAGTCCATTTATTCATTAGAATCACTCACAGTTTTCCAATTTATACAGTTTACTCTGGCAATTAAGTGATAGATTTTCAGTTTTGTTTCTTACATCGGATGTCATCAGACATGATCCGTAACACAGAAGAGGAAATATGTAGTATATATTTAAGTACATATTTAAATGTATAAAGAAAATTTTACTATCTAAATATTTTACAACTCAATAAAATTTAAATGCTTAGTCTGCTGTTTTTGGTATTATACTTAAATGCAGACTAGTTACATTAACATAACATCCAAATATTCTTGGTTTTAGTACTGGTAACTGTATTGCTGCTTGAAAGCTTTTAAAATTCCCGGTGGTGTACTTTTAGGTGAACTTGTCTTTATCTTTCTGGTGATCATGAAATATTTCTTCCCTTATAGCTCAGGTGGATTGTGAATTCTGGGAAATTTGCAGAGTTTGGGGCTTTTCTGAGTGTGCTCAGTATTGGATAAAGTTTGTTAGGAAACTGGCTGGATTTGTGATGTGATACTAAGTTAGGAAAACTGTTCTCTATTCTATTTCTGTTAACTATTCTGTTTTTATTAACTATTGAGCTATTTTGAGAGCTGTGTGCACAGTGGAGAGTTTGATTTTATTCATAATAAAGATGTGATAAACTTTTTTTTTCCCACTCTTTCAAGATTAAAGCAAGTATTCAAAGTAGGATAAGTGATCCACAATTTGCTTTTCAGCAGCATAAATCTCTAACTTTTATTATTTTCATTGTGATAGCACATCAAGGCTCTTACTAGTTCAGAACACCAACTAGGTGCTATACATGCATGACATCTTAGTGGTTTCTATCCTGTGGGTGTTATAGTCCAAATAAGCATTATAAAGTAGAATAGCATAAAACTTTGAAAAGGTAAATGAGAAAGCTAAACATGGGCTCAGGCTTTTGTAACTACCATACCAATGTCTTGGTTGCTAAACCAGGCTGTCTCTCTTGGCCCAGCCTAAACATTTACTCTAAACTGAAATAATGTTTATTTAGAATTGTTTGACATGCTTCCATTTCTAAATTATTTTTTTCAAATAATATAAAACTCAACCAAATGGAGGAAAGGGAAGAAGAGGGAGAAATTGAAAACAAAACAAGAACAAACAGTCTCTAGGCTATGTTGCACCTAGGCTACTCAATGATAATAGTGTGTGAATCAGCAGTACATCCTGATGAATTTTTACTATCATTTTGTCCAATTATTTAAAGCACCTTAAGTTCAGGACTTTACATAGAAAGGACTGACAAACATAACACATCCCTTTTGTTTTTAAACAGTAGGCAGTCACTTGGTGTAAGCAATTGCGTGAGGCTTACAAAAGAGGAAGGTTTGTTAGGGTAGATGGGTGAACTGCACAGATTCTTTTTTATGCAACTAATCAAACTTTGTCTTAAAATTGTTTGTTTGTTATAGTTTTGCTGAGGCTGACATCTGTTAGTGAAAATTCTTGTGTTTGTGACATAACACATCTGCTTGGCAAATAGCAAAGATTTGACGATGCTGTTGAGCCGAAATGGGGAAATTAGTTTGCATATACCAATAGCCCCTCGTGCTTACCTTCACCCACTATGAACTGTAGCCCAAATATCAAGCTAACTCTGTTTAGAAACAGAGTGAAAAACAAACAAACAAAAAAGTCCTCCACTTTACTTTTATTTTCTTCTATTCCCAAAATGTCAGTGTGATTCTGCAGGTCTGAAACATTAGGTGAAACTCTAGAAAAGGCTTATCTTAAACTAACCCAAAACTTCTGATGATTTTGAAATTACTGAGAGATATGTAAGAGCAGAGATTTCTTAACTTGCAGGGGTTTATCTGGCCAGTAGAACTCAAAGAAAACAGGAAGTCATTTTCTCACATGAAATGAAAGCTAACATATCAACCAAACCATCCAAACTTTTGAATATTTCAGCTACACTCACATAAAGGCATGAACAACTGCTGTACCTCGTCTTTCCCTCTCATCTTCATTTACATTAGATTCTGGTTCACTAGCTTTTGATTGCAATTACCTGGTAGAATTTAACACTTCTGGCTTTAATTTCTATATTATTTTCTCAGTAAACGTCTGCCTTTTTTCTTTACTGTTGTCTGATACCTTGTCCTCAGCGATTGGTACTAGGACAGGTATATTTAACATTTTTGTCAGTGACATGGACTGTGGGATTGAGTGCACCCTCAGCAGGTTTGCTGATGACACCAAGTTGTGTGGTGCGGTAGACACGCTGGAGGGAAGGAATGCCATCCAGTGGGGCCTGGACAGGCTTGAGAGCTGGGCCTATGAGAACCTCATGAAGTTCAACAAGGCCAAGTAGAGGGTCCTGCATCTGGGTTGAGGCAATCCCAAGCACAAATACAGGCTGGGCAGGGAACTGAGAGCAGCCCTGAGGAGAAGGACCGGGGGGGTTGGTTGATGGAAAACTCAGTATGAACTGGCAATGTGCGCTTGCAGCCGAGGAAGCCAACTGTATTCTGGGCTGCATCAAAAGAAACGTGACCAGCAGGCCAAGGAAGGTGATTCTCTCCCTCTACTGTGCTGTCATGAGACCCTACCTGGATTACTGCATTCAACTCTGGAGCCCTGAGCACAAGAAGGACGTGGACCTATTAGAATGTGTCCAGAGGAAGGCCACAGAGATGATCATAGGGCTGGAGCACCTCTCCTGTGAGGACAGGCTGAGAGATTTTAGGTTTTTCAATGTAGAGAAGAGAAGGCTCCAAGGAGACCTTACAGTGGCCTTCCAGTATCTAAAGAGTACCTACAGAAAAGCTGGGGAGGGACTCTCTGTCTGTGATTGTAATGATAGAACAAGGGGTAAAAGCTTTAAGCTAAAAGAGGGTAGATTATAAATAAGATATAACAAAGAAGTTCTCATGTAAGTGGTGAGGTACTAGAACAGGTTGCCCAGCAAAGCTGATGCCCCATCATCGACTTGAGCTGGTTGCAACCCTTATATGCATCATAGCAACTAGGTATGCCTAGTATTTTAACAGTGACCCACTGGGTTACAGAACTCACTAAGAAAATTCTCTTTTGTATTGTGATTCAACTGAATATGTCAATTGCTGCTCTCTGCTAAGTGCGATTTGTAATTGAACTGTGATTCATAGGATCATTAAGGTTGGAAAAGACCTCCAAGGTCATCTGGTCCAACCATCCCCCTACCACCAATGTCAGCCACTAAATCATGTCCCTAGGCAACACATCCAACCTTTCCTTAAACACCACCAGGGACAGTGACTCCACCACCTGCCTGGGCAGCCTGTTCCAATTCAAGTGCATTGCTGTCTCTCTCTTCTAAATCAAAATCCCATGGAACTTCAAAGAACTCCAGATAAGTTCTGTATTACACACTAAACCCTCCATGAGTAGAATATCTAGAGGAACCTGGTTAGAGTCATGGACCCTAACGCACAGAGTCTGCAGTGCAGAACATCCATGTGAGCTCCGGACTTGCAGAGCGTATTTATTCTGTCAGTTTATCAGAAAACACTACATTCCCACTTGGCCCTGCATCTTCCTCCCTGCTTGTTGCTTAGTTCTATAAGGTAATAATACAGTGGGTTCTTTTTGCATGTTTAATGAAAAGTGCCTCACAATGTTATCTTCAATGGCTGCACAAAAGAAATGGCATGCTTCATAGCTAAGGAAGGAATGTTCAGCCTTGGCTCTTCATTTTTTGTGACCCCCTAATGATGAGGTCTAAGTCAGCCTCTTATCCAGGAAAACAAAATAAAAGAAAGCTGATGAACAAGTTTAAAATGGACACTCTGATGGACAGCAGTGTTTGCATAGTAAAAAAGAAAAAAAAAAAAAAAAAAAAAAAAAGAAGTAATAGGATGAAATTAAAGGCTGACTAATCTTTCATTAAAATTATTGTTAGCACTAGCATTCATTTGAAAACAAACAGCACGCAATGGTAGGCCTAGACTCTGAAGGCCATTTCAGCATTTACTTCTTTTGGCATTCCAAAGAAGATGAGCACTGGAATACTCAAAATGTTTTAGTTTCAGGTGATAAATCTGTTCTTTGCTCATGTGTGTTTCCTGGATCCTACTTACTTAGAAACTAGCAAAGGGAGATATTCCTCCATGGATTAAAAGTAGATCATCAGGCCTTAGGAGGTTATGGGGAAAAAGTTCACAGGGGTTCTGAAAATCACTGATTAAAGTCATAGAATTCAAAGGAGGACATCTGAATTTAAAAGAAACTGCATCTTGCTCTAAGAGTCCTTAAATCACAGACTGATAGCATCTGGTGCTATACAGATATATAGTAATACTAATACATATACTAATATACTAATGTACTAATATATATCCAGATATATACTAATACTGTGGGTATCAATATATGCTTGTCCTGTTTTTACAGTCTTACAAAAACATCTCCTATTGTCCATTTTAAGAGACAAATCTAGAATTACCTTTGCCCTGAATAGTGCACTCATTCATCTGCCCTAATGTTTTTTTACAAGGCACAGTAAAAAGTACTTTTAACTATTGCAAAGATGTCTCCTTTGACATATAGTGGTGGAGGTTGGGGACATCTTGATGGGGGGGGGGGGGGGGGGGGCCAGAGGTCATTGTTCCAACTGCCTGAGCTTACAGGGTGGAACCTGCAGAGTCAGCAGGCTTTTATCCCTCTCCCTTCTCTGCTTCCTCTGTATCTATTAGTAAGTGTATAAAAAAATCTTCAAACAGCACTGCATAAACTGATTTATCTGCCCTGGGGGCATGGTAGTTGTGTATTTAATTCCTAAAAATCTGTAGATGGCCTGCTACCATTAAGAAGAGGCAGTGGAGAAGTGGGAAAGTGGATAGCAAAGAGTTGCCTCCAGTCACTTTTTCATCCATTTCCTCTAAATGTTTTGACTTTGAAAAAAAAATATTTGATTATAAATCTGTGCTATTTATATGCAGAACCTAAACATGCCAATAATAAATATCTGTCTGTGAAAACAGTAGATGACCCCTTAATACAAATACCATGTGAAGGGTACTTAGTTTTACAGATGATTTGTTAGGTGAGAGGATAAAAGCACTGCATGGAATTCTTTGGTTATTTGAATTTGCGACAATACATAGAAAGCCATATGGTTGTTATTGTAGGGGGAGGTGGAAGAGTTTGGTATCTATTTGAATTCCTAATGGATTTTAGTATAAACTAGCCTGGGTCTACTGAAATAAAAGTATGTGAGCCAGTAAGTATGTGTCCCAAAATTTAATTACTGCTTTTCACTTGGCATGTGTCTGATCTGAATGATCACTTCTGCCACACAAAATCACTATGGTGGGGTGGTTACTGAAAAAAACATTTTATTTTATGACATATTCTCCAGCTCCTAGATAATTAATACTGCTGTACAATTTTTAAATAATTATTTAGGAATATAGCTCATGCTGCCATGGCACATAACTTGAATTGGAACATTCATTCTCTGAACTTGCTCACTGTCATTAAATGTGTTAATAGCTCTCAGACTGAAAAGAGGAAAACTGGACAATTACAGGATGTTGAAATTAAGAAAATAATTATGCCAACTGTATCTCAGGAAAAAAAAAAAAAAAATCTATTATCTGGATTTTCCTAACCTTTTATTATAAATATTTTATTTTTTGAAGAATTGTCACTGCTTCTCAGGAAAATATACCAAATTCAACTACATCTCAAAATTGCTATAGAAGAATTAGCAAAGACACAGAGACTGGCAACAAGCAGTTACAAGGTGATACTAATGACAAGGAGAGACTAAATTGATTTAAGATTTGTCACCATGGAACAGAATAATATGAAAAATGATATGATAGAGATGTATAAAAAGAAGAAGGTGTAGATAAGACTTTCTCACAATAGGAATATCAGGGAGCATGGGTTGACAGCAAATATAAGGTAATAGAAAGATTTTTTTTTTTTCACATAAATGTATACCTAAACTGTGGAACTCACTGCCAGAATATTGCAGATCTCTTGCATTACAAATACTTATTTATATATGTATATAAATTCATGAAAAACCCACCTAAATAGAATGATCCAGGTGCAATTTCCCTATACAGAAACTCTCTAAAAATTATAATCTCTACATAGTAGGAGTTTATGCCAGGGAAGGAATAGTCCATATTCATTCTATTTCTAATATCCTTCTTGGGTCACCCACCTAGCACCAGTGGAAGATGGTGTTCCAGGATGAATATATCTTTAGTTTGATCTTGTGTTCCTCTGTTCTTCTGCAGACTGGGATTTGAATTCTACCCCCTTAGAAGTCTGCATGTATGGATATGCAGGGAGGTGATAACACCTGTACAAAGACTTAAGTTCAAGTTACCTTCAAGTACAGATTAATTTCCCTCTCAAATGGCCAAATGCAAGAATAATACTTTGGGCTTATATTTTGGCCTAGATGTTTTGCTGCTGCGCTACCATGAAGTAGCGGAAAAATTAGTTCCAAGGGTAACTTAAATTCTGTAGCCAACATTCATCAGCTAGTCTATGTATTTGTAATCTATGCTTTGTAAGTGTCTTAAAATAGTGAGAAAATGCTTCTTAACAATGTACTACAGAGTATATTGTTAACTTTTTACTTTTAACTTTTTATTGTTATACTACAGAGTTACAAGTTAGTTAATGTTATGTAACTGTAATGTCTTGAATATGGGTTGTTGCATCAGCTATAGATTAAGCTGTTTCTCAGCAAGAAAATGCACCAATAGCTTTACATAAATAATTTGGCCATCACTTATACCAGACTCGGGCCTGCCAGCTTTCACCTGAAATACAAAATACTGATAAAGCACAAGAACATTCAGGGAAAAAAAAAAAAAAAAATTAAAAAAAATCTGCTAATCAGAGGTGTCTCAGTTTCTTTGTATTCACACTAAGTTTACAAATGATATAATCAGATTTTCAGGGATTATTGGTGCTTTGAACCTGTCTAAGTCAAAAATAGAGGTTGGAGGTTTGGATATCCTGAAAGTCACATCATTTTATCTGGAAATTTAAAGGCGTATGCACTTGGTTTGATTTTATACACAGACATTTAAAAATATTTTACCTGCTAGCTAAAGGTGGCAGAACACCCTTCTACCTTTGGGAGAAGGCAAACCTGGAGGAAATAAGAAGATTGTAAGTATCCCCAAATACAAAAATTTTGGAACTCCACTGTGCAGGTGGATTGTGATACTGTCTACATATACAGCATTTGCACAAAATTCTGGTCAGGCATTACCAGGCTTTTTGGTTTGCAGTGAACTGTTGCCACTTGTCTATCTTGACAAACTGGTTTATATGAAATATAGCTCTTTTAATGTACAGCATACTCAGGATCTTTCATAGTCAAGGCAATCATTATTTACACAGAAACACTTAAGATTTTTTTCCTTGAGGGGGGAGACATCCTTCACTGCAGCTCCAGCAAAATAGGCTAATCGGGGCAGGTTTCATGTCTGTCTGCCAAGTCAGAAACAGAGCCAGCAAATATACCACATACCTCACATGCATGCAAGTGTGCACCTGGTGTTAGTTAATTGGGTGAAGAGTTTTTGCCTCTGGGTGGAAAGGTTTCAGTGACAGAAGGTTTTTCTATTCTCCCACTATCACCCTATGCAATGAGAAGAAAACATGACTGACAGGCCTATTTTGCAAGAATATCTGGGTCAGGACCTGGGAATGTTCAAGGTTAAAAGGGGAATTATTTGATTTTCAAAAGATAAATAAGCAAGTGCTAGGATACATAAAGGATAATTATCATTTCTCTCCCGAATAAACCATAAGTCCTCACTGGAAGGGAAGTGGAGCGTGCAGGAAGAAGGTTCATTATTGCTGATTTCTCCAGCAAGGTGTTTGGAGGTGGGTGAAATACAGCTGGTTTCTCTTCCCACTGTGTGTGTCTACACAGTGCAGATAGGCACAGCTACCAGAAAACAGCACACTGATGGCTGGCAGGGATAATAAATAAATGACATTACAAAATCTTTTCCAAAATTTAAAGCATGCTAGAAATATTTCAGAAATTCAGATTCAAAACAGCCATCTAGCAATCTAGTAATGTAGACTGTGATGTGAAGGTTGTGTTCGTGCCTCATACAACTTCACCAAAGATGTTTATTTATGCTCACAAAGGAGTTGGGAGGGGTCTAGTGGAGGATATTTTGAGGTAAACTGTACTGATGCCCCAAACTGTGGATACCGTTTCAGTTATTTTAACTGGTTGCTTCAGGAGTCTTAATGGGATACTTCTAGTATGAATTTTATTTTTCCCCTTTTTAAGATATAAACTAGATATAAATAAACTTTTTTGTCCCTTTTGACAAATATATATATATATATATTATTTTATGGAAGTATGTAGTTCAAGCAGTAGTGGAACAAAATGAGAAACTCAACTACCTGTGAAAGTCATATATGCTTCTCCACTAATAAATAAATAAATAAATAAATAAATAAAAAATGGTGCAGCCCATAGCCTTGTCCAGCTTTCTCATGCTTCCATATATTTTTTGTCTCTTTTCCATTGTACTCTTTTTGCTGGTAGTTGAAAATGTATTAAACTCTTCAGGAAAGATGCTGTCAGTGTGTAAAGGCAAAAAGGTTATAACTATGCATGATGTCATTTTAGGCTGTGGTTCAGCAAAGCAGTTAAAGAGCAACTAAACTCCGAGTAACTAAAGAGTAACTAAATCTCTGAGTTGTTTCTTTGGAGTGACACATTCTAAAGGACTGTCTCCTGATTTATGTGTTTTTGTCAGTATACATATTAAGCACCATATAAAATGAAAACTTAAATTCTGCATCCCCTCACTCAACTGTTTGAAAGCCTCATATTAAGCAGTTCTGTAACTTAAGAGAGAACTGGAATTTCTGCTGGTTCTCTGAAATATTAAATTTTTCAGTATGTACAAAATATGAATTCTTAGAAGAAGAAATTGCATGGAATGAAAAAGCATGAACTTAAGTCTCAGGATCATTAGAATAGCTGTCCAAGGGTGAAACAAGGTGAGGTCTATAGAGCATCACAATTTTCTGTGGTCTTCTGTAGTCAGAGAACTGGTTAATTTGAGGACACAAAACAATCTCACAGTGGTATGGCCACTCCCACCTATTTAACATTCCCTTTGCCCAAAGTGCCTGGCTGTGAGGACTCGGACTTCAAACTGAAACTTTTCACTCACTTAACTGATTCTGCTTGACATTTCTACTCCGAGTCTCTCAATTTAAGCATTAGGTGAGTCACAAGAACTGTCTTTAGAATTAAATTTAACTTATTGTACCTTCTCAAATGGTAGCAACTGGCAATATCCTTCTTCTGAGGAGAGAATATTGTGATGAGGAGATTCATGTACAGCTATATTAATAGCATTCAGCAACAGAAAGAATGGAGTAATGGATCAAAAATGGTTAAGGTATAAGAGAAATTATTAGGGAGATTTTGAAATGATGTTTCAAGCAGATGTATTTGTAGTCCTACGGATAGTCAGATGAACAAAGATGAACAAACTTGCACATTAGACAGGATGAGAGTCCAGAAGGCTTACTTTGTCATGAAGTTGCTCTAGGTTAGTGAGTAGTTTCAGCAGTTACAGAATTATACTGAAAATAAATAGTGTACGTTAAAAAAAAAAAAATCCACCACCACCACCACCAAAATGCTCTTTGAGGTAAGAGCATTTAAGACGAGTGCTATTGACATGTGCCATACTTAGTAACTTAGTAGTAACAGTAGGTTGGGTGACTATCATTCTTAGATGTCAGTGTTTGAGGTACTACCACCTGCCTCTTTGCAATGTGCAGGAATGGAGGAAAAAAGACAAAAAAAGAGAGGCTCAGTGCTCAGATTCCACTGGAGATGCATCTGCCTTGCAGTTATTCATAGAAATAAAAAAGCATCTATCTCAGAAAAGAAAGATTCAATTAAATATTTTATTGTAATAGAATCAAATTTGGTTTCAGGCAGGAAAGTTATCTCTCTTGGATCAGGAAGCCAAAATAGGGCATGAGACTTTGAGAGTAAGTTACATTGCTGAAATACTATATCATATAGCTAATTCAATTTGAAGGTGGATAACTGGAAATATCAATCCATGAGCCATGGCCACATTTGTGAAAATTGTCGATGGCTCACTGGTAATTTTTTTCATAGGAATATGAACTTTTTGTTTGTTTGTTTTTTTCCTTTTGTCATGTAGGTTTCCTTTTTCTGTAACAGTTATGGTCAGTGTTCAACCACATGCCCAGCGACCTCCAAGTCTTCTTGCCCATGTAGTTCAAGTGCAGCCTAGTTGAAGACTTGGCTGATTCAAGATGGCATCTAAAATTGGCAAGGAGGAATACTAACATCATGTGACAAAAGGAGAAAGTCTGAAAATGTCACCAGTTAGAGTTAAATTGGAAATTTGTCTTTGGATTTATCATTCATATATAAAATTATTACAAATTGGTTTTGCTAGCCACAAAAGCCTATTGGATATGGTTTGTTTGTCTTTAATAAATAGAGAAAAGACAATTTTCCACTTTAGATCAAAAAGAGAAAGACTGAGAACTTGAAAACAGTGATAATATTATTTTGGTATGTCTCCTTGATTTTCTGTCTTAGGCAGGTTAAAAGCTATTTTTAATAGCAGGCATAGCAAGGGAAGACTAGTTATTTTTGAACTTTCAAGTCATTCTGTTTTAATCTGTGATCTGATATTTTTATGAGGCATTGTTGAGCTTGGTGGGGAGTTTCCTGTCTGACTGCAGCAGCTTTTCCTTCAGCTTTCAAAATGGGAAGGTTATGAGAGGTCCAGCTACACTCGTGCAAAAATTATAATAATAAAAATGTAATGGAAAGCAGGAACTTGGAATTCTGCAAAAGCATGAACTTTTTACCCTTCTAAATCCAGCTTTTGCCTCCTTTCTTCAATGTGTCAGAAGTCATTTTCCTATCGAACATCTGTTGTGGTTTAGCCCCGGCAGGCAGCTCAGCACCACACAGTTGCTCGCTTACTCTTCCCAAGTGGGAGGGGGGAGAGAATCAGAAAAGTAAAAGTGCATTTATGGGTGGAGATACTGACATTTTACTCAGTAAAGCAAAGCTTACTGTGCAGGCAAAGCAAAACAAAGAATTCATTTTCTATTTCACATCAGTAGGAAGGTGTTCAGCCACTTCCAGGAAGGCAGGGCTCATCACACAGAACAATTTTTGAGGGAAGACAAACACCATCACTCTGGATGTCCCACCCCTCCCTCCTTTTTTATCCCAGCTTTTGTTGCTGAGCACGATGCTGCATGGGACATCCCTCTGGTCAGTCTGGGTCAGCTGTCCTGGCTGTCCGCTGCTACTCTCCACCGAGCCCCATGTGTACCCCCAGCCTTATTGACAGGGCAGAAGGAGAAGCAGAAAAGTTCTCTGTGCAAAAACCGCTATGCAATTAAAAATATCAGTGTGTTATCAGCATTATTCTCATCCTAAATCCAAAACACAACACCATACCAGCTACCAGAAAGAAAGTTAACTCTATGGAAGCCAAAACCAGGACAAAGTCATCAAACAGCTATTTGCCTCATAAAATTTCTAAAATTGGTCTGAACATTTGTTTCTTTTGTAGACATTTTTTAGGGATAAAAATAACACCAGGACACACAAACATCCCTGATATTTATCCCTAATATTAATCCCTGAAATTTATTTGGTGTCAAATACCTACTGGCTTTGGTCTATGGATTCCAAATTGCAAATAATTTTATGTTTCTCAAATACACTGCTCAGCCAGCACATCTTTACTGTCTCCTGCAATTCCTTCCTGCAATTCATCAGAGAATTTCAACTCCTGCATTCCCAAATTCACCAGCATTTATGGTAATACCAAGTGGAAATGCTGGGACAGCAGTGTTAGCCCACCTCTCTCTTCCTGAGCTGCTAAGACCCCTGAGCTTCCTCTGAAACTAAAATAAACTATCATAGGTCTTATTTATTTATGTCCTTCATAGCTAAGCTGCTAAAGGAGATAGTATGACACCCTACAGAAAAGAAAAAAAAAAAAAAGGAAAAATAAAAGACAAAAACTCTCATATCAATTAACAGCTACTTCCAAATGCAGAAGGAAGGTAGGGAAGAAACAAAACCAAGTAATATGCAGGTATTTAAAGGAGAAAGAATCAGCATGGAGTATTGATGAAACAGTTGAAATATCCACACTAGAAGATGCACTAAGTCAGCACTTTCAACATCTTGATCTTTGACTGTAAATGGATTTCAGATCTGTTCTTGAGTCCACATTGTTTCAACAATCAGTCTTAAAAAAATAAATGAGCGTCCATTTTTGTCTTTTGGTTTACCTACGTGCAATGAACTTAACAGGCCCTGCTCGTAGATATGTTCAATGAGTCAAAGTTCCAGAGGGAAAGACACTGTAAAAATGTGAAGCTGTTCTAGTTATGAGTTTGGCATTACTTTGCAAGTGCACAGGCAAGGCTGTAATGCCAACAGCTGTCTAATGCTTCCTTCATCTCCCCTGTTTCTTGTAAAATTCCATTTCCTATGACTGGGAGTTATTTCTTCATATATCATTCTCTGTATAACGTTATATGTCCAAGAAACAGGGAAAAAAAAAAAAAAAAAAAAAGGAGGAGAAAAAAGAGGGCATTTCCCCTGCCTTCTTCTTTCCAGAAAAACAAAAACGAAACAAAAACAAACAAAAAAACACACAGTAGCTAAATTAAAACATAGCTTGACAAGAGTTGTGAGTAGTCTGTAAAGAACAGAAGAGACAAAACACTCACAAAATCATGCAGTATCTTTCTCTGGTGATCATCATAGATATAAAAGGTACTTATTTGTAACTTCAGTTTTTAAAGTGCAGGACTAGGACTAGGATTTATACTTTGGGCTTGCTTAAGGTTTGTCAGATTTAGTGTGAATGATTTTATGGAGTTCTTTCCCACTGTTCAGCATAGCTTTTAGATGCAAATATGGCAATAGGTGAGTTATTGCAGGAGAAAATGAAACATCAGGATTTTGGCTCTGTTGTTACCTTAAAATTTCCTCAGGCAAATAGTTATTTGTGGTTCAGAAGTCCAAATGTAGAGTTGATATCTCAAGGCAAAAAGTATTATGCAATTAGTCCCTGTCATCCTTAGGGAATAGCTTGATTACTATTATTACTACTATTATTTCAATTTTGTATTTAAGGCATATCCATCTGAAATTCCGTATTTGTTATCACGTGATTTTTAAAATCATGATTAAGTGAATACTAACAAGAGTCCAGGTTTAGTGGGAATGATGATCACAGAGTCACAGACTCACAGAATCATAGAAAGGCCGACCTTTGAAGGTCATCTAGTCCAACCTCCCTGGAGCAGGATCACACAGAACACACTGTGCAGAATGGCATCTAGGAGGGCTTTGAATATCTCCAGAGGAGACTCCACAGCCTCTTGTGAGGGAGACTCCACAACATATGCCAGTGCTTTGTCACCCTCACAGTAAAGAAATGCCCTTTCATACAGGACAGCCGAAATGTCCTGTGCTTCAGTTGGTGCCTGTTGCCTCTCATCCTGTCACTGGACACAACTGAAGAGACTGGCTCCATCTTCTTGACACCCTCCCCTCATATTATACACATTGATGAAGTCAATGATCAATAATAGCTTTATGAAAATGAAAATAAAATCGGTTAAAAAAAAAGTCTCAGATTATTTTTAACAGTATTCAGTAATACACTTGGAAAACCCATCATTTTAACATAAAGATATACTGAAAATGTTTTGTCTCTTGCAAATATAAAAGAAGCTGAGTTAAGTAACTCATTAGTTCTTTCAAATATGAAGAATCTGAATGATATTAATATAAGATACTGCACTAACAGTCTAAACACTGAATTACTGCAGTGTTGGTTTTATCACAGCCTGTTTTACTACAGACCACGTTTTATTCTTCCTATGCAGTTTTAGTCTATTTTCTTCAGCATGGTGTCAAATCATTGCCTGGAAATTGTTTTTATGGTTGACAGTGGATTTTTATCTTCATGATTTGTTATGCATTTGACCTTTATAGAAGATGCATTGGGGCTTAATTCTGCTGTGGATGTTTACTTACCAGGAACTCAGACTGAGATGCATACAACAAAGTTGACATAAGCTGAACAGTCATTAGGAGATAATGACTTTCAGTCAGTTACTCTCTGAGGCTGAATTTGGAGCAGCATCTTAAGGGTCAAAGGCTTTGACTCATATTTCCTTTTCCCCTCTCCTTGGCACCTTAGCAGACTTTTATCATGTTAATCAGCAGCTGTTTAAACAAAGGTATGAAGACATGTTTATTTCCTTTGAAAGAATCATCAGTAAATATTGTGAGATGGTGTTTTCTCAAAGATGGTATTGAGCAGGTAGCAAGACAATCTTGTGCAGTTTTTTAACAACTTGAATTTCATTGCAGTGAAGATAATGATGAGTTTCTGAATATAGAATACTTTCATTTAATGAGCATGAAGGGTGTTAAATCAACCTTGGGAACAAGCTCCCTTTCATTTATTGATGGAGAGAGGCAGAGAAGAATTATCTGATACTGCTCAATTCATGTGACTTGGTCTTATCATCAATTTCCTATGGAGTCAGGAAAAGATGATGAAACTCTGAAGTCTTTCTGATAACACTAGTAAGCATTTATAATACCTTTTCCTTTCCTTTCCTTTCCTTTCTTTTCCTTTCCTTTCCTTTCCTTTCCTTTCCTTTCCTTTCCTTTCCTTTCCTTTCCTTTCCTTTCCTTTCCTTTCCTTTCCTTTCCTTTCCTTTCCTTTCCTTTCCTTTCCTTTCCTTTCCTTTCCTTTCCTTTCCTTTCCTTTCCTTTCCTTTCCTTTCCTTTCCTTTCCTTTCCTTTCCTTTCCTTTCCTTTCCTTTCCTTTTCTTTTTTCTTTTTTCCCTGGGTAGTGGTAGTACTACTGCTTTTTAAAAACTACTTTTGTGTAAGTACCCGTGATGGATATGGAAATTATTTTCCTTTTCTGATATAGAAGCTTTGAGAAAAAATATGATTATTTGTGTTGAAACTGAATCATATTATTGTTTCCAATTGTTACTCCTCTTCTATTTTCAATTTACAAGCTAAGGGCTCAACAAACCAGTGGTCAGGCTTATCAACAACAGTTCATGAACTTGAAAACTGGATTTCTTGAAAGGAATAGTAACAATGTCATTGCCTGCAACATGGTTTTTAGTTTCCCTGTAATAGAAAAGAACTTTAAAACAATATTACAACTTAAAATAAATTTATTTTTCCAGGGAGGGAAAAAAAAGAAAACACTCCCAAATGTCAGGCATGGCCCTGCTTAGTTAGCTATAGAGCAAGTTGAGATAAACTGTTCAAAGTCCATGAGGGAAAAGAACAGCTTTACAAAAACTGTAAGAAACATGAACTAAGTCATTGGAGAATAGAAGTAGATCTAGGATTTTCCTAATACTGAATTGAAAACATTACCATCTATACTAAAAATGTTGATGTGACATTTCATAGTTCTTAGAAACAGTGGTCTGAAAGCAGAATTGCCAGATGCAGTTTGGACAGATTATGTCACTAATAGAAGGAGCACAGAGTACCAGCACTTAGGTGGAGGACACTTGGGTCATGTATGTTATGAAGCAACAGTCAATAGTTTCTCTCATCAAACCTCTTCAACTTTCAAAACTCTCTCAAACCCATATATTTTCTACTTCCCTCATCTTGCTATCTATACTATATTCTTGCATACTCCTCATTTCCTGTTTATACGGGAAAATACATTTCCTCCTTTACACCCACAGCTGGGGTCCAGCATCAACTCTTTAATATCTCTTTGGCATGTGTCTTCAACTGAAGAAGCTTTGCTCTGAGGACATAAGGACTGGAGAGATGTGTCAAAGAATGTGTGCCTACATTGAAGGTAGTACTTTCTAGAAACCAGTAAGTAATACTGTTCCTATCATATAATCTTGCAATACTAAGTTTTCAGTCTACTTTCCAAAGAGGTTGCTCACATAGCATGGGTAGAATGATGGGTAAAACTACCTAAATGTTAAAATGAATGCATGAACATTTGGCTATGTCTATGCGATCAGTGACATATTGCTCAAAAACTTGTTAGGTAATTTATTCATTTATTTATTAGTTCCAGAACTGATCCAGGAACATTTCAACTAACACTAACATTAGGCCAGAATCATTACAATAGATTTAAAGAAAGCATGATTAAAACATATGGATATCTATTTAAACAAATGGTGGAATGAACTTCAATGAAAATCTAGTCGCCTTCCCTCCAGACAATCATAATGTGTATTGGTTTATTTTCCAATGCATAGAAAATCCTTACTTTTTTTTTTTTTTTTTTTTTTTTTTTTCCTGAAAAGGGAAGTACATTAGCAGTCAGATATGGAAATATATCCCCTAAAATCTTCTGTTAGAAACATTTCTGTAAAATATTATTTTAGAATCCTAATTTCTAGAATTTCTTTATACAAAATGTAAGAGTCCAAGACTTAGCCTATTCGAAAAAAATCTAGCATTTATATTAAACTCCATCTTTAAATCTATGACAACTGTCAGTGCATTTATACATTAAAAAAAAAAAAAAAAAAGTGTTTGAGCTGGAAAATCTGAGGAAGTCAGAAGCTTTCTTAGATGGGTAGTGTTCAGTGAAAGAGGCCAACACTCTTTAAAACAGTGCCATATCAGTAAGTAAAATAAATAAATAAATAAAGTAAATAGGTTTGGGTAAAACTGACTTCAGAATGCATTATGTCTAGCTAGAGAAATGATCAAAGAGATGTCTTCTGAATGAGTTATACACAGATTTTCACTACTTATCATGTAACCTCCAAGGCCCAATTAGGATCTCTGCATGCATGTATGTGCATAGGGAACACAGTCATGATTTATTCCAGGATACTGGCAATTTGCAAATGACACATGCTTGTTTTTGGAGACTCGGTGCAAGTCAATTCTGCTTTCTTCTTTGTCAAAGCATTGCTATTCCATAATTTGCCTTTCATTAACAGTTTTCTTTTCCCTCACTTTATTTATATATATATATTATATATATATAAATTTTATTAAATCTGCTTAGCATCTGTCCTTATCTTGCAAACAATTTTGGAGGCTTGTAATTCTCAAAGCCACTCTGCTTCCAGGTAGCCTAGTTAGTTCAGCAGAATAAACACTCCTGAATAAATTATGCTAGAAAATTTTTGGTGATAGTCCAGTCTGTTGTTATAAAGAATAATTAATTTGTTCAAGTTAAAAACAATAATAATAAGGAATAATAGTAAGCAATTCAAGCTTCAAGCTATGTATACAGAAGACAACAGTTTTGCTTATTGATCTATCAGTTTTGGCTACTTTTTATCAAAGACTCCATTAGCAGATGTTCTTTGATGTGCTTCTTAGTCCCATAACACAGGCAGAGTCTTTTTAAGCTTGACATGTAAATTGCAGTTTAGGGAAGTGACTGCTGACTGCATTTATTACCCCATTTATTATTGGGCAATTTGTCAGTTGCTACTGAAACCATTTGCTTTCTCTGCCAGACACAAAGGCATCCCACAAGAAGAGTGAAGAGAGGAGGTAGCCTTCAACAAAATACTTTGTGATGTACCTCTACCGCATCAGGTTATGAGACAGTGAAGGAATAGGACCCCAGAAAGGAATACAAATTTGAATATAACAACAAGTTAATTATCTTTCATTCCCCCACCCACCTGTGTGTGATTGTCGTTTTAGCCGTGGTGCCACAGGGTGCAAAGACATCTGGATGGTTAAGTATTCTTCCATCAGTGTTTGAAAAGCTGAATGTGATTATTAGTTACAGAAAGGTCATTTATTGATTTTTTATTTAAACCAAAGTTTAAATACTACTCCACCAAATGAAATAAAGAATATCTAATATGTCAACTCAACAGCTGATGAGTCAGTCTCCAAAAAAGCCTCCAAGCAGCTCAATAGCAGCAATGTTAAACCTCAGCTATGTCTCTGGCATCTCGTAGTAACAGAGATGGTTTCTATGAAGAAGGCTGTTCATTTGCCTGTTGTTTTATCTGGCACTGCTCCCTGCACAAAAATCAATCTCCAATTCCTTTTAATGTTTAGCACTAAATCCAGAAAACAAAACAAAGCATATGCGTCCTGCATTTATTATAGCAGCCTCTTGTATTTGGCTTCAGGGAAGCCTTCTAATCAAGGGAATGAATAAACAGTCATTGACTCACTTTCAGGGAACATGGGAGACAGCTCAATCTTCCTGAAGGCCAGCACAGAGAAAGGGTCTCCAAATCAGCACACTATCAGCCCATTAGTTTAGCCTGGCAATTATTGAGATGTTAAAGCATTTGTACTACTATATTTATTGATGGAGACTGAGGGACAAATGCAAACTTCCTTAAACCTCCACCTTCATGGAAAATGACACAGTCTTATCACCAATATAAAGTTTCCAAGGACAGATTTTATTTTTATTTTCTTATTGACTTTTCTCCATCTAAAAGCTTCTGAAGTATTAACTTATATAACTAGATATATATGCATATCTATTCTGTTTTCTTTACAGAAACTATTTCTGCATGTAAACTGTCCTAAATAGGTGTAAGAAAGGTAGTACTTAATAAGACACAATATAATCTGATACCTACTTTCTCCCATGGGGTGGACTTTCTGGATAAGGTACAGAATCACATTTCCTCTTACTTCTGCTTTGGTCATGTGAATCTTCACCCTTGTGATCAGTCCAAAAGGAGTGGGAGCTTTCCCACAGCCTTTCCTTTAGGCTGCTCCAAAGAGACGTGTGTCTCATCACAGAGGTCCCAGAATCTGAACATGTTCCAGAATAAGTACTCTGACCATTAGTTCAGGTTATCAAAAATGAGCAACCTCATCTTTCAGTTGTCTTTCTACCAGCAATATATAGTTATATTGCTGGTAATTATATCTCAGTTATATGAGAAGTGGGCCATGTAGACCAAGGAGGAATCTTTACAATATTTCATTTTGCCTGTAAATATGAGTTTATATTCTTCATGGTTTTAGAGAACAGTTTGAAAAGGCATATTCTGGAGGATCAACCTGGAGAGAAAAATTTAACACTTTAAAATCTATTCACTATTGTTTATATCTCACAGTTCCTTCATTCCTTCTCCTGCTTCTCCATATTTTTTAATGTATTTTCTAAAACATTAAATGATGAATTACGGAAATAAATTTGAAAGCTTTAAAAAGACCTATAGTTTCCTTTTGTTATATGCCCTGAAATAACAGAGGTTCATTTATGTGGATAATGATCTATTCTCTTCAAAAGCATCATAGTTTCTCTGCAATTGTGCCAATTTTGATTAGGACACAAGCATATCAGGTAACCTGCTGCTCTAAATTATTTTCTAAAAACTAGTAGATGATAAAGGTATTCACATTATCCTTTCCTTATTAGCTGGAAAAAGTACATTTAAATCCATACGGAAAACAGAAAGCTGAGAAGTTGAATGTTACTGAGAATAATGAAATTTCAGTAGTCCCAGATGTCTCATCAGACTAAACAGATAATGAAGCATGCTGTTGTAGCCAACAGCAACTTTTGATTTACTCATCCACGGGGGAAGACAATACTTCAAAATCCTTCCAATTTGTGGATTCTTATACACTATTAGTTTTTAGCTGGCTGAATCTGATAATCTTGAAAAATTAAGACAATTTGATCAAGGTAAGCATAAAGAATGCCTAGAACCTGAAACACACATATGTTGCTAACCACTGAGCCCTGCTGGAGATCCTAACTATGCCTTTTAATCTTAACTCATGCTTTAAAATTGTGCATCCACAGTTTCCTAAATTATTGTTACTGATTGCCATATATTTGTCATATAGTTTTCTATATAATTTGTCTTTTATTCTTTTTTCCTTCCTTCCTACTTTCTTCTCTTTTTCTTACTTTCTCCCCCTTTTTCTCTTGCACCCTCTGTAATTTAATTTAAATGTAATTTAATCTTGAGAATATTTAAAATACAAGCTTGAAGCAAAGACCAGATCACAAAATAAAGAAAAATACAAATCATACACTGAGGTTAAAACACACCTCACACATACACACCTGGAGGATTTTTTTTTTTGATGCCTTTTTTTTTTTTTTTTGGAAAAAAAAAAAAAAAAGTATATTAGAAATGAGTTCTGTTAGTTTTTGTTTTCTTGTATTTGAGTACTAAATAAACAATAAAGCTCCACTAAAGAGCAAACAAAAATAAACAAACAAAAAATGTATAGAGCTCAAAATCATTGGTATCTTTGATAATTTTAAATTTAACATATGTTTTCTACTTGTCCTTTTCTTCAAGTCATTTGCTATGGGTCAATGTCAAAAACAGTATCATGGGTTTTGATCTTGGGTCTGGGTAGCAAAATCCAAATTTTACTCTTGAGGATGGAATTCTGTATGTACAATATTGAACTCTTCTCCCATAGAGAAAAAAACTCAGAGTTTTTTTTCTTAATGACATTGGTTAGAATAAAATTGAATCCCATCAGAGATATTTCAAATATATCTGTGTAAAATTAGAATATCCTGACCTTTCCACTTTGTAATAAAAATGATAAAAATGATTATAAATCAAGTCAACTTATATTTTAAATACAATCTCTAATAATTATAGTTGTGTCCAAAACTTTGTTCTTGCCTTTTTTTTTTAAACCCAGAAAGTAAAATCAGAGATAGTATTGACAATTTATCAACACTTCCTGTATCTTAAATGATAAAGAAAACATGAATCAAAGCAAGATAATTAAAAAAGGAAAAAAAAAAAAAAAGAGAGAGAGATGGAATAAACCTGCTTAGCAGAATTTATAGTTCAACCCTCTTGGCTGTACCAATCACTTAGAACATTAATTTGTCTTTTAAAGGTAATCCTTAATGTGTTAATTAAGTTTATGAAGTAATTCCTTAAAGGCTAAGTTTGTCTCTTACAGATTAATTAATTATTTAAAAAAAAAAAGAAAAAAAAAGAAAAAAAAAAAAGTAGCCTCACCCTAACCTAGCTTTTGTGGCTTATTCACACAATAAAATATTCTGAATTAGTTTCAGAATAACAGGTGGCTCCCTCCATTATATTTGTTACTCATTCTGTGTTCATATTATGTATAGAAAGAAAATACTCAAGCTCCCATAACGGTCTCTACAATTAGTGGAATCCTCTGTAACTCCTGAAATCAGAAGTAATACTGTAGATGATAAATGTAACAAACTATTGTTTAATCTCTCAATGGTTTACTTTATTCCAATGTCAACATGAAAAGATTATTCTTTGTTTTCCACAGGGGCTTTGGGGAAAGAGGGTGGAATGGCATGGGAAAGGAGGCTTAGCTGAAAAACATACATCCTAACTGACTTATGGATTCTGACATCTGTCTTTTTCAAAATCTAGATCTTATTCCAAAACAAATACCTCCCCCCAACTTCCCCACTGCTCTCAAAAAAGCCACGATTGTTTAAACTCCCTTTATTTGTTTATTTTCTATATTTTAATAACATTTTTGACCACTAAAAGGACCGTACTGTAGTTTGATGACCTAACATGCCAGTGTTTGACTTCTTTTATAGACTGTTGTGTACAATGTTCTAGTAGAAAGCCCTACTGGCTACTTACCTCTCTAATACGCAGCCTCATTATGTTATTAAGGTGTTTTACTGACACCTTATATGTTAACTACTGATATGGTTACCTAGTATTATTTTTAACAAATACTTTCTCTAACAATGTACAATGCAGAAAATTATATTTTCTTATTTCCCAAAATCATATTTATTGTAAACAAATCTTTTTTTTTTTTTTTTTTTTTCAAATAAATAACAACATGAAAATAATATATATATATTTAAACATTGCATGTTCAAAAACAGCATATTGTTTCTTGGGCACCTATTTCTTCATTGATAGTCATTAATATTATAAAGCTGTAATATGTAACATACTCCTAAGTATATGACTTACAAGACCTTTTCTATAATATTTTTAAGCTGTGCCTCAGGCAAATAAATTTGCAGACAATTGTCCCAATATTCTTTATAGACTTTTCCAAAAAAAACAAACAAACAAAAAAAAAAAACCACTTTCATGAGATGTTAAAGAAAAAATAAGCCTCCTGGTATCACATGTTTATGGCTTTGATTTGAACTAGCAATTAGCAAGGTCAACAGGGGAAAGGTAGCTTATGAGTCTTGTTATCTGAAGTTGACCTCTAAACAAATCTAAATTTTTGTGTACAAAAATAGTTGAAAGAAATTGAATTACTGCATGTTACTGAGGTAACATTTATTTTTTGAGATGTGATGAGCATGTTAGCCACCCCTTTCAGAGTTGGGAAGTAAAACAACACTAATAACTAAAAATTATAAATATTGTTTATTTCATATATTTATTTGTACTTCATAATATTTACATCAAAAACTCTATTATTTTCTTCTAAGAGCTTTGTGTTTGTCTGATTCTGTCATTACTTGCTTTTGGTATGTTTTATCTTTTGTGAGGGAAGGGAGGTGTATATTTCTAGAGACATCATCCATTTGTTTTCCCTTGACCTGACTATAAACATATATTCAAATTATCCTGCTGGCACTTCTCTGGTTGAAATTTAAAAAGCAGGATGAGAAATTTAATAACAGTGTTATGTATTAGAAAATCATCAGTCTTTTTGTTCTGACAGAAGGCAATCCAGATTTTGATTGCTGACGGTTTTTCTTTTGTTTATTTTGCAGAAAATATGTTTTCATTCAGAACTGTTTTGAAAGTCTGCCACTCTCCAGGTTTGCAGTTTATTCACTAATCCTATTGTCATCAGGCACAGTGAAATGGTAGATGACTATTTTTGCAAAGAAAATATAAATTTCCAGTTGTTTTGCTGCCTTGGTAATAAAATTAACTGATATAGTGGCTATTTGCATCACCTATAGATTATTGCCTTGATTGTGAAACTGTAGCACCTAGAGTCAGAGTTTGTATTTGCTTGTTATTTGCATTTTGTTATCACTAACTTATGCGTGTAAAGAAACACTTGTAATACAAGTACCCAGTAAGTTATAATGAGTTATACTTGAAGAGGTATCTGCTTGAACATGTGATGTAAAATCCTCCACAGTGTTTACTTGTTACTTGCATGATTTCACAGTAGCACATGGGAGCTGAAAACTTCACTTTCCTTAGGGTCTGCAAGTTGCAGCTCAGCTCAAAAACTTTTAAGTAGGAAAAAAGGAGAAAAAGAAAATGTTAAATGCTAATATAACTACTTTTTTCAATTGTGTGTTTGTAGAAACTAAGACCTTTTCCTCCCTTGTGGGGAACATCTTCAGAAGATAAATGCCTCATCCACATCTCCTTCAGTGTGTATGTGTTTGTGTTCTTTGATCTTCTCATTGTTCAGAGCTATTTAATGTTACAGGAACATTTCAGAAAAAAATAAATCAAGAATGTTTGCTATGATTTTTTTAACACAGTCGTTTTGCATGTAGATTTATTGTTCTCTGCTTTGAATATGTGTCCCCTCAAGACAAGTAGGCATACAGTCAGTCCCCTGTCCACAATTTAAAGATTTGCTTTGAACCTCAGAAGTTTATATCTGAACAGTTATAACTAAGAAGCTATATTTAAAAAGAACTAAAACATTAATATTTTAGCTGAAATATCTATTCTATGCCAATAACTGTCTCTTGAGTATACATACACGTAAATATATCAGTACCTGTTTTTCCTTCTGATCAATATGAGTTGCAGAACAATGACAAAGTGCTTCACCTTTCAAATGCTTTTATGGTCTAGGATTGAAACAGTATTCTGGTTTTGTACTAGTAGTGCACACTAATCATTCGCATAATTATTTCCACACACCAAAAGGTTCTTCAGATGTCTCCAAATGTGTCTGAGCATACAGGCCAGTAAAACTCCTTTAATACTGTAACATATCTAATCCCTAAATCACCATGAAAATACTGTACAAAAGTTTGCCTTTTGAACATTCCTAAACCGTCTTTAAAGTGGTTTGAGATTTGGTGCAAAGTATTCTATGTTTCTTTTAAAGACTGAAAGTTCTCAGTTGCAGCTAGCTCACAAAATTCAGGGTTTCTCATTTCTTCTGAATCTCAGACCCTTGTTTTTCAGTTATGATTTCTGAAAGCACATGCCATTCATGATCTCCCCTAATTAGAAAATCATATACTGCAGGTGCTACAAGGAGGGTCATTCAATGTGCCATAAATTTTGCAATACATATATTAAATCTCCAGGTGAGAGACAGTGAAATACTGTGATACTGAGAAGTAATTCTGTTGCTTAATTGTTAGCAGTCATTTCTGTTTGTACGGTATGGTGTACCAAGTTGGAGGTGGCAGATAAACCATTGGAATCCTGTGCATTCTCTAATTGCAGCCAGAGGCTGTCATGTATAAGGCATTTGAAAATGCATTGAATTTAGGGAGTTTAGGGATCTACCTGTTCTGTATGTTTTTAGTAGACAAGGTAGATATTGGTCTGAAAACTCATCTGTTCAAAAAGATCAAGTCTATTGACTTTGTGAAAGATAATTTTATCTGCTCTAGTTGGGGGTAAACCTGGGCGTCTATTATCAGAGTTCTGACCTCTCTATTAGGAAGGCAAATTGCAGAATTTACAGAGACTGTGTAGTAAATCTGCAATAATACTGACATTCTTCTCATAATCAAAGTATTTAAGCATTTTTAACTCAAAACAAGGAATACATTTTCCTAATTTCTACAAGGCCATGGAGTTAAAGCCAAGTCCTGTAATTTAAATTAAAACAATCCAAAACAAAAAGTTACCAAAGAATGGAACAAAATGGACTAAGAAAATCCTCTTTGATGTCCCCGTTCTGAAATGTCTGAATAGTGGATGAATCTTTCTGATTTTGTTAACCAGGTCAGTGTATTTATTCTTCTACCCCAAGCGTATTATCATCATTTCTCTTTTACAGAAAATCATGTGTTTAAGAGGAACATAATATGTTAATGGTTTCCAAAGCAAATTATGTTTTCAGAAGTTCTTTTGGAAGCAAACAACCATCTGGAAGCCTTAGAAGGTTAAAACATAAGATACTTCTACTATGTTTTTACAAAACATAGTCCTGCATTCCTTTTTATGTGTAAAAAAGAACCTTTTAGTACATTAAATTCAGCAGGC
The DNA here is from genome assembly GCA_011075105.1 of Heteronetta atricapilla. NCBI lineage: Eukaryota > Metazoa > Chordata > Aves > Anseriformes > Anatidae > Heteronetta > Heteronetta atricapilla. The sequence goes on from CM021735.1 coordinate 44,528,578, forward strand.
GTACCAGAGGAGCTCTGAGTGCTTATAAACCCTGAATCTTAGGTTAAGTCTTTTACCTCTTCTTCTCTATCTGAGTTACCCTCATGACTAAAAAGATAATACGTCTTATCCAGCACATTACATTTACCAGAGTTTTGTTATTTTTATTATGTTATTCCACACTCTCAGAATTCAGGAATAAAATAGGCCAGAAGGTTAATACCTAAATTTACCTTAATTCCAGACATAAGCAATAGAACGAAAGATATTCTTTCAGAGAATGATTAAGAATATGTATGATAGCATTTCCTCCCTCCCTCCTTGCCTCCCTCCCTCCCTCCCTCCCCCCCCAATCTTTTCATTAGAGGGTGTTTTTTTGTTGTTGTTGTTTGTTTGTTTGTTTGTTTGTTTGTTTTTTAATCTTGGAAAGATTACACACACTATACTATCAAATTCAATCTTCACCTGGAAGATTAATTCTTAAATTCACAGTCCCAATCACCTAGACCAGGTGGCAGCACTCATTCTAAGCAGAATCCTTTTTTGTCCCTTTTGTTCTATGTGGCAATATCACACTATCAAAGAGTGAGACAAAAACATGCAAGGCCAGGTTGGATGGGGCTTTGAGCAACTGGATGTAGTGGAAGGTGTCCCTGCCCATGGCAGGGGGTTTCGAACTAGGTGGTCCTTCAGCTCAAACCGTTCTATGATCCCATGAACTTGTTAGAAAAGCAGGGAGCAGAAAGCTGTGATACCAAAGCTCCCAGTTATTTTTGTTAGTTGAAGTCTGCAAAGAAGAAGAAGGAAATCTGACCATCTAATCGTAAACAAAAATTCTCAGGACATACAGCTTTTAGTTAGAACTCTGGCTGCTCTGGCTCTGATGATCTGAATGCATTTCAGCAATGTTCGGATCAGTGTTTGAACATGTACCACTGTCTATGAGTTATGCCTATTTGACTGGGCTTTTTCATAATGAGACACTCCAATTATTTTTTTTTTCTTGAAAGTTTGTACTTAGTTGACTTCTCTCTGTTAGCTGACCTCTCCTTGTCATTAACTTCATAAGATGTTTCCTGATTTTTTTGAAGAATATATGTAATTCAAGATAATCCACTTTGTGCTAATTCCATTCTGTTAATCATAACTGACATTTTTTGCATGAAAAGGCGTGTCACAGTCTGAGGGATCCTGCTAAAATTCTAATTTTATTAATTACATCATATCATCAGGAACATAATTCTTTTATGACCAATTGAATTTTATGTTCTCTGTTTCTAATTTGAGCCATACTGCAATATAACGTATCCCAGAAGTGGCAACCATTTTAAGGCTATTGCTTACTCTGTGACAGTGAAATAGTTAATCCATATTGGAAACGGTATCATTATACTAATTTACTACTATCCTTTTTGATAATTCTTTGGGTTTTATTCAAACATATCAGAAATTATCTGCATTTGAAGGCTGGATGAAGTGGAGCTTCAGAGAGACCTTCCACGCTGAATGAGTTCAAACCCATGTCGTTATACAAAGAGAATTTAGCAGACATGATACGTAGACACAGCACACAAATAAACCATGCCTTCAGTGTATGGTGATGGGATATGTTTTATTTTCTCTCCACATTGTTAATATTTGTGCTATAGAAATAATTTTTTAGTGCTGCAGTCTTCTGGCTAGATCCTGGCTTTGAGGTTAAGAATACAGATTCAGGGCAATAAACCAAACCTGCTGTTCTGACCAGACAACATGAATCAAGCCTGCTTCTATTCTTAGGAGGATTGTGGAGTTGTTAAGGAGCTTTCCCTGCCTCACAGAGGGAACCCAAAGAGACAAATCGAGCATCCTGACTTCACCAAGCCAGCTGCAGGCTTGGTGACATCAGTAACTGCCCTCCACTTTCTAGAGATGAGCTAGTGTGACATTTGCAATTCCAGATAATTCCTGTTCACAACTAGATAAAGTGAGTGAACTATTCCATTTTATTTCCTTTTGCCTGAAAAAAAAAAAAATAAAAATAAAAAAAATAATTATACCACTTTCTTGATTTTTAAACAACTGTAGGAGAATGATAGCATGTTAATGCATTCATAAACATAGATATCAACATCCCACCACTGCATATCTGTCCTATACTTTAAATCCTTTCCTGGAAATGATGCCAGATATCTGAGAGGCTATCCTTACTCCTTTGTTATGATTAAGTGCAGAATAAAAGTTCTGATAAAACAGTGGAGTTCCAGAGATAAATTTTACAGGGACCCAAAAGCAGAATGTATTCATTAGTGCCAAGCCTCCTACATGTTAGGTTTTTAACATCTCAGATAATAATCTGAAAAAGTGCTATCTAAGTCATCTTCATGTTTGTCTGCATGTTATAATCCAGTAAAACACACGCTGAATAATTTTACTAAATTTCAGTACAGAGCTGCTTGAATTTTCAATGTAATGATAATGAATGTTTGTAAATCCTTTTGACGTGGGACAGGGTGTCTAGCTGTGACTTCAGCAGCTTGGATCACCTTGCAGGGTTCACACCTGTATGTAAGCATTCTGTAGGTTTCCTAGAGACATGACACCAGCAGTCAGAAGTGAGCACCCCTGAAATCTACAGCATATTCTGACCTCATAATATGACTAAGAAAAAAAAAGAAAATGCTGTTAAAATCCATCCCAATTTACCTATTAGAAACAGTAACAACATCAGTGCAAGTTAGTAATCAAAAAGCAGCAAGGCACTATAAAATCTGGAAAGAGGTTCGGTGTAATACAGAGCTAATGCCTGTGGAAAGACAATCTCCAATTAGGAAACAAGCTGCCATCTGAGATAACTGATGTACAATGATCCACTTACATAAATGTATCTCAGTCCTGAGCCCTGCCAAGGGCTACCGTGATAGTAGTTCTAATGTCAGATAGCTCAGATAAAGTATGTAGAAGACAAATATAAAGAGGTTATTGGATCTTAAAGATCACCAGCATAATGAGAGCTATCTGACAATCTCCCCAGAGAGCATCTGGACCATGAAAACTGAACTCCTCACTCTGTGTTTTAGGACTTAATTTTCTGTCAGAGTTTGTAAAATCTCAGAGAGAAACTCAGTGGACACTTGCTCTGAATTTGCCCATCCTTTCTTCAGAGCCCGAATAAAAGGTTTCAATATCTAAGTCTATCAGCTCTCATTTCTAAGTTCACTGGTTATAGGAAACATCAGAAAGACATTAACATTTAAGACATTGGGATTTGCGTCACTAAAAGACACAATTGGTTCAAAGCTGGACATTCTCTTTCTCACTCTTTTTTTTTTTTTTTTTTTCATTTTTTTCTTCCTCCCAAATCTCCCAGTTGTCTCACCCCATAAAAGATATGTTAATGGAGACCCTTGTTCTGACTAAACATTAAAGAAGGGAAAGTCTCCTTCACGTACATGTGCAAATCTTTATCCCCATCTGTTTCTTATTCTGTATTTTAGGCCCATCTGTCTTCTTTATGGTCTAGATGCTCATTCTCATAACACTATCAATGTGGTGACTATGTTCATTTTTTTAATCATCTGGGAAATGTTTTTCCTTGAGTTGCTTTTTTTTCTTTTTCTTTTATCTTTTTATCTATTTCTCAGAGACTTATCTTTAAAGCTTTTAAAGGTCATTTAGCTCCCAGATAGTCTATTGCCCTTCCAAAGAAGCTTCAACAAACAAAACAAACAAACAAACAAACAAACACTGTTTTGTAGGCCCTTGCGGAAGAAAGATAGCAAAAGAATTGATGATAGGTTACTCACTGTTCAATACCCATTTTTTCTAAGGATACATAAGGCCTTTAGAAAACTGGCTGATAAACAGGATTCCTGAGATGACAGATTAAAAGGCTCTGCAATAGAGAGAAAACCAAACCATATGCGGAGTGATACTGATCCAATATTGCTCCGATCAGAACTGGGATTTTTGTACAGGGCAGGCTGGGGAAAGATTCAGCTGCCAAAGAGAAATCTGAATTGGAACTTGTACATAATTTAGGACTGTTTGGGCTGCTATATGGCTGCTATAGACATGGCAGGAAAGTTTAGAGACTTAATACTTAGTGGAAGGAATCCAAAAATAGAAAATAGTGTATTTCCACTTGATACAATTGTGATAACACAGAGGTGTATTTCCATGTTTCTTCAGATAATGCAGGAGGAGGGTAAGATGTACTCACAAAACAAAACTTTGCTTTCCCTAAGGGACTATGGAATGGAAATGATGTCTTGAGTTTCCTTTCCCATAACTGGAATATTATAAGAAGATAATTTTCTGTTTTAGGAAAAGACCTCTAAGATCATATATTGCAACCATTAACCTAGCACAGCCAAGTCTACCACTGAACCATGTCTCTAAACACCACATCTACATGTCTTCTGAATACCTCCAGGGATGATGACTCAGGCAGTTTCTCCTAATATTCAATCTACATCTCCTCTGGTGAAACTTGAAGCCATTTCCTCTTGTCCTTTTGCTTGTTGCTTGGGAGAAATGAACAAACCACACCCCACTACAACATCCTTTGAGGTAGTTGTAGAGAGTGATAAGGTCTGAGCCTCCTTTTCTCCAGTCTAAGCAACCCCAGCTCCCTCAACCATTCCTCACAAGACTTGATCTCTAGACACTTCACCAGCTTAGTTGCCCTTCTTCGAACATGCACAAGAACCTTGATGTCCTTCTTGCAGAGAGGGTCCTAAAACTATCCCTCTTTTGCAGAAGTTGTGGATATAATTTTACACCATTTCAACAAACAAATAAACCAACAAAGAGAATACTTCTTTTACAGAATGTTAGGGAAAAAAAAAAAAAAAGTAAAAATTTAGAGAATAATACATTTTTTTTCTTTTATATTCAGAATTTATAGTATTTATTTTTTTTCCCTATAGAACTGCATTACATTAATCCCTGGAGTGGGTGGTGCTGGGGAGTATTTTCATTTAAAATGAAGGGGAAGAAGCAGAGGCAAGATATAAGGACAGTGAAAAATGGACTTCATCCTGGTCCACTGAGTTCATTGACTTTACCTCAAGAAAATATATGTGGTTCAAGACAAGAGCTATTTAATAGGGGCCTGGAAAAACACAGTATTATATTTCAAGATTGTTTCTTCTAACTCATTGTAGTGCTCCTTAGCACCACCTGGTTCCCTAGTGCAAATGTAATTAATACTTTTTTTCTCAATCGGGTCATTAAATGTACTGATTCCAGGAGTCCAAGTACATATTCTTATCCTATGCAATGAAGCTAATGTGGAGAAAAGAAAAAAACCTGATCTGATGTGATGCTATAGCAGAAAGAAACATATATTAAAAAAGATATTCCTTTATTTAGGGGCTATCTTAGGGCTTATTACTGATGTATTAGGGTATAAATCAAGGTAAAAGAAAAGCTCAGAAAAAGCTTGCACATACTGATCATATCCATGCAGATATGTTATTATATCATTTGCTAAAAAGCAATTTTTGTTGTTGTTAATCAGAAAACCATCATTAAATATCTCTTCATGTGAATGAATGAAAAACGTGGTTAAGATATCACCTAAGTATAAAAAATAGTAAAGAGATATCTCAAACTTGGTGAATATATATTTCTGGTATGGAAATAGTGTATTCTTGGCTTTTTCTGATGCTATGGTGTTTTCAGAAGAGCAAAGTTTTTTCATGAGTTCCATTCCATAGTCACAACAATGGCATAACTAAATTATAGTTAGTCATGACTAAGCTACTAGGTTATGGTGTTGATGTGTTTATGTTCATTACTTTGTTCTCTGTTGTCAACATATTTTTCAAATATATTACCCAGTGGTAATATATTTGACCAGTATTTCTTAACCTATCTCTGAGATGAACGGGTAAGCCTAGCCTTTTATACTTAGAAATCCTCTGAACAGCGTGTTGTCATCTCTTTCTTATCTTTGTAGGAATCAACATACTATTTGGTGGTTTAGGCTACTAAATATTTGTCGTGTTAAAAAAGAATACTAGATTTTGGGCTTTATTCTCAGATTACTGCTTGCAATGATTTTTATTTTTTTCTGATTTATTTATTTATTTACTTTTTATATTTATTATCTAGATTGAGTTGTGAACTCATAAAATGCTATTTAAAAGAATCCAATAGGTTTCATCATTTAAGTGTGTATTTAAGTACATAACAAATTACAGTGGTAGAAGTCGAGCAATTTAGTTTGGGATAGCACAATATTACTTATACATTATCGTAGCTAATGATTGTTGACTCTACAATTAATATATTACCACATTGCACCATGATTTAAATTAGCACACATGGGAGGAAATTCCAGAAGGAAGAGAATGGAGCAACAAATATATGACACAAGAAGCATGTATTATATGCAGACTCTCATCTAGCTAGCTACATGATCAGACATGGTATTTCAAACATGACTGTGTTATAAGCCGTTTACACCGAATCAAAAAAAAAAAAAAAAAAGAAGACAAATATTTAACCACAGACATTTTCTTCACATGAGAATTTAATTCTGTTGGCTTGGGGCTATTAGAATTTCTGTTTATTCCAAAAGAAATTATAATCTACTGACTCCACTGACATTTTGGAATTTTGCTTTGCAGCTGCATGAATTATACTAATATACTGAGGACAGATATTGTTCTTGCTCCATACTTTACATAAATTAATAAGGATCTTTCTATTGCATTAATGAGAACAGGATCAGACTAAAGAGATCAGCTATTTTTTTGCATATTTTATAGACCACACTGATACCACTGACATCTTTATACGACCTGTGTCTCAAGTTCTTGCTTACTATCAGGGTCTCAGATGTTGATGTAATCACAATTTTTGTCTCTATATTTGTCTCTTATTAAATCCCCTGCTTTACTCTTGTTACTTTGGAGATAGAAAATGACTGCTTCTGATTATCTGATGATTCAGCAAAGAGGACTAGAGCAAAATGAGTTCTGGGACATAATCTATCCTGTTGAATATGCCCATTGAAGTTAAATGTTGTAGCAGAGAAGAATGAGCTTGATGTTAACAGAACTGTAAACTGTTTAGCTTAAATTTGTATATGAAACAGGACCTCCATCTAAAGGACACTGCTTCTAGTCTTTAAGCAGTGCTAACTGTAAAGAAAATACACCACGAATCTTCACACTGTCATTTCCTTTTTCTCTCTCTAATTGCTTTTGTCTTTGGAGACTACTAATTCTATGTTGGTTACCTGTGATCCATATTTGGGTCCAAAAGGTTTTTGAGAAAGATGCATGATTCAAATACATCCGTACAGCTAATCTACAGCTAACCCACAGAAGCAAGGACAAACTACTTATTCTGCAACATTTAAGTTTTTGAACAAACAGATTCTGTTTCTATCATGCTCCTGTGTTTTACTGTTCAGGGTTTCTGAAATAGCAGTTCTATTCATTGTTTTGAAGAAGCTGTGCTGGCACAGCCTGCTTTCCTTCAAGAGCAGCTCAGATATGGAGAAACCTCCTTGTATAAACAAAATTCCAGATTGACTTTGTTCTAATGATATGTCAGAATTTTCTAAGAATACAGATAAAAGTTCACTGGTCTAATTTGCTAAACCTGAATCTATTGTGGTAAACCATGTTCAATTTCATAATTGAGACAGGGTGAGCCATGTTATTTTACCATGTGTGAACAGCCACATAAAAACACTGCTTTTCCCTAAAAAAAAAAAAAAAAAAAAAAAAAAAGACCTTTCTGGCAAGAAGCTAAACTCATCTGGATGCAATTTGCAACCAAAGACCTGTTGTGTGCAGGTTAATTATATATATATATATATATATAAATTTATTATTATATATATAAATTATATATATATAAATTTTCTTACACTTTTTGACCAACTTTGTAAACATTGTCTTTGGAAGATGATTTCATCTGCTGTACAAGTGTCTAGAGAGCATTCATCCTTTAGAGGAAAAAATAGGTGCTTCACCACAAATTTAGAATTCTTCTTATTTGCCCTTCCGTGCTTTCTGCAGAAAAAAAGAAGAGGTGTGAGATGGTAGGGTGACCTCAAATACATGTCTTTATAAATGGTCAAAGTTGAAAACAACACAGATTGCAGTAGGCTTTGGAAAAATTAATTAAAATATCTCTACCATTTTGAACATGCAGCTGAGAATCCCTGTGATGTATCTGCCCCAAAATACAAGGATATTCATTTTTAAGATAACATTTTAACAGATAAAATGATTAGACAGACATAAAAACTAGCAATCAGAAGCTAACTTCATTTATCAAGAAACAAACATTATTCATTATGATTTTAAGCCTTCTTTCTTTTTGCTCCAAATAGTTTATGCTCATGGAATCCAGCTTTCATTAAAATCCAGCAGAGTTCTATCACTGATTTCAAAGCAGACAGGATTTCATCTCAGGATTCCAGTGGGAGTAATTTCCACATAAGGGACTATTCAGCATCAATAGCAGCAACTGAAGTTGGTCACAGAATAAAATAAACTCTTGGGTTTTAGTTTCCTTTGGCCATCTATAATGCTTTCTTGTACTGTACAGGTACAATGAGAGCTTGTCCAAGACCACATAGCACTTTAAAAAGCAGCCAGATAAAGGATGCCTTCAACAGGTATCGTGTGAGTTACAAAGGGTAACATATGACTTAATTCAGAAGTGAAGGAATTAAAACCCACATTGCTTTTGTACAGTGAGTAGTTCAAAATTTTCATTTTCTTGGCAAACTGCCTTTCCTTCTCTTTAACAGCAATAAATCCATGTGTTTATTTAAAATATCCATGTCTTCCACAATTTAGAAAGAACTCTCTCATGTATTTACTTAATCTAGGGCAGTAAAATTAATATAATCAATAGGGTTCCTTATATTAACCATATTTAGCCTGATTTAAGGATACTGTGACTTTGTTTTTGATTATTACACCTTGTTATAAACTTACAATCACCATTTTCATAATCTGCTAGAACTGCTCCTCTTCTTTTCTGCAATGAATCTAAACTGAGACAGTAGGACAGTTAAGGCAAAATCAGAGTAATGGAAAGTTTATCACCAATATTTGGAAACATTGACAATATGCTTCCAATAAGACCTAGGTGGTGCAGAACAAGTTCAAGCTCTATTCTCATTATTGTCATTTGTCTTTCCTTGATGGTAATATCAGGTATACCAAAAAATGAAGTGTAATGGTACTTGTGATACTGCTTTTGAAAGGCAAAGGTTTATTTATATTGGATTCAGACCATCACTCAAACTCACAAAAACTCAGGTGATAAGACCTACTTGATAAAATCCAGAATCTTATTAATTCTAGCTAAAAGCACATACATTTTGTCTCAGATGCATATATGATCTGGGATTGTAAACATTCCATCTCCTTTTTCTGTCTGCTATTTTTCTTCTCCTTATATCTCTTTCTTCACATCTTAGATACACATCGACTATTATTTTGCTTTTGAAACTCAGAGATTATCCATCTCATTGTCTTTCAATTGCTTTCTATTCTGTTTCAAATCCCAAGAACCTTGGTAGCATGTTCTCAGTGAGATGCCATTCACATGACACGTCATGTCGTAAACAATTTTGCAAGTACAAAGGTTTGCATACTCACATCAACCAGCTCAGGCTGATTTTTTAACACTTTTTTTCCTTCATGTTGCTACGTAAAATGAAAATATAACATGAGATATTCATTAGGATAGTTGGAAGTTATTAAGATAAAAAACAAGCTTATATATTCTCTCACCAGGAAAAAAAATATTTAAATAATAATTAAATTCTCTACAATTATTTAAAAAGCCATTCAGATGAGATTTAGATAAGATTTTGAATGGTGTTTGTTGATGCAAGTTCACAAGTGAAAACACTATACTGGCCCCCTCCTTAGGACAAAATAGGACATCAGGGTGATTTATGGATGTTTACAGATCTACCTCAACAAAAGTACTATGAAGCATTTTAATATTTTGACTGATCCTTTCAGAATAATTTGATCCTTAAGTTTCAAAAAGTTTAAAATTCCTACCAAGTCCAAGGTCAGAGCTAATTTTGTTAAAGATAATCAGGTGTGTTTGTATAATCTGTAAAAACTAGGAAAAGAGTGTTAATTGATGAACAGCAAAATATACGATCTCTTATGGTATCAGGATGAAGGTGTCCTAGTTACATGCTTTAGAACTGATAAATTCATAAGCTGAGAGCATTAGGGAAGAAAAAAGAAAACAAAAAAAAAGTTTTAAATGTAGAATGGGAATTATTGTAGAATGTCTCATTATTGACAAAACAGACATAAAAACAGAAACACAAACTGCCTTCTTTTACTTGGAATGGTGGATAATTATTTGTTTATTTGTTTGTTCTTGGAATCAAGAGAGAGAAGAAGCAACAATAAGATCTCAGGTTCGAGCAGAGCCCTGGTTAGAGCTGTGCACTCTCTATGAGAGACACACAGATACACACAAAGAGTAACAGGGCAAGGAAAGCTGGCAACAATTAATAAAGAAATGCACAGATCAGATGCAGGAAACTATAGACAAGGTAAGTAATAAAACAGCAGGAAAGATATGATTGAATAACCAGTGAAGGGTGGAGTAAGATCACAGGGATGGACTCTTCTCATGTCATCCAGTAACATAACAAAAGGCACATGGGCAAAGATGGAAATGCAGGAAATTCCACTTAAATGTTGTTGGTTGCTTTTTGTTGTTGTTGTTTATTTGTTTGTTTGTTTAAAGCAAGAGTAGTCTAACATTGGAACAAGTACCCTGTATAGTTTGTGGACTTCCTGTTTATAACAGTCATGAGCAACCTGCTGTAGCTGTCCTTGGTTTGTGCTGTGGGTTTGAATTGGTCTCAGTAGGTCCTTACCAAACTCAAATCTTTTTTTGTGATTTTATATGTCATCAGTAGATATAAATGAATTTTAAAATTACATGAAAACTAAAAGATTCCTAGAACTGGATTTGGTCACATGTTCATACAACTTATCAGTCATAAGAACTAAATAGTTATTGAGATACTCTTTGAGAGTATGTATTCATATCCCTATGACAAGTATTAATTATTTTATAGCTTTACAGTAAAACATGGTGCAAATCTACATTGGTATCTGTACTGATCTTGAATCAGCAGGTCTTTATAATTTATATCCAAGAAGAACCTGGCTTATTAATGAAGATTTCCAGTTAATTCTGGAAGATTTGGAAAAATCCAGTTAAACAGGAAAAGCATAATGTTGTACCAATATTTAAAATGTGAAAATGAGAGTATGAGATAATCACAAGGCTGTCAGCATGACATGGATTTCAGTGTAGTGTTTCAGTGATGTGAATGAGACCATTTTAGAAAAATCTAAAAGGACTTGTTTTTTACAGATGGCTAACAGCAGAATGAAAGTTCCCAGTGTACTATTATGGTCAAAAGGTCCATGTGATACTCAGACATAAATAATGGATTTTAGAGTAGAAGGATGATTATATTTATTTTTGTACCGTTTGACACTAGTACAGTTGTTACCATCACACAAGGTCTTTCTTTGGTACTTACAATTGAAAAGAATTTTGGCAAATCAGGGAGGGTTCAAAGAAGAGCTAGAAGAATGATCCTTTGTTAGGAGAATGTGTCTAATTACGGTCATGCAAAGTGAGAAATTTCAGTGTTTTTTTAAGATTTATATGCATTTAGATGGGGGAAATGATTTAATTATAGGGAATGTATTTGTCTAGAAACCCAATCTTCAGTATATGAAAGTTAAGACTGAGCTGTGGGCCCTTCCTCCTTTTGCCCCACACTGAAGAAAATGAAGAACTAGAAAGGCTTTCCAGGAATTAAAACCCAAAGTAAATTATTTTTATTTCTTTCCTTCTAAAAGATACGTTCCAGAATCCTTTTCAAATAGCTCTTTGCTTTGTGCTATGTGGGGGACCAGGTTATATGATCAAAATAATCCAGCATCATGCAGTGTAGAGATATCTGAGTTACTTGTCTTTGAACTAAATCAGTTAGGTTTAGTCTGGAAAGCAGTCTAGCTGTAGCACTGTGGAACTCCATGGGGGCTGATTTAACCTTCCTCTTGGTAGTGTATTGACTGTAGCTCTATAAATCAAACGTGCTCATGAAACGTAAATCTAATTATAAAAGAAGAAAAAATGGAATCTTGCTCACATAAAAGTGAAAGCAATCCAGCCTATAGAAGAATTTCAGAGGTCATTCATATATGTCATGGTGAAAATAAAAGATAAAATGGATTCACCTCATCTCACACATTGCCATCAGTGAGCCTACAAAAATTCTTCGTAATACATTGATCAACCCGATGTAAGATTTTTATAATTACATTCTTTAAGTAATTTAAGAGACACATTTTGCTGGAAAACTTAGCTAGCTAAGTAATTAAAAAAAATACATAGTATGATGAAAACAAGTAAAAAACAACACCTTAAAAAAAAGAAAAAAATCTGAAAACATACATTTTTATAAACATGTAAAACATAAATGTGATAAATGCTTGAGTCCCAAATAGGATTAAAATTAAAGTTTGTAATTTATTAAGCGAATAGAGGCAAGCAAACAGCGCTGGGTGCACCGGGAGTCTCTGCTCCACCCAGATGCACACCTGTTACATCAGGAGGCTGATTTTTATGCTCCTAGACTAATACATATTCATCACTATTCCTAGAAAAGGCAGGGTTATTATAATTAGTTCCCAGAATCCAAACCCTCTCCGGACGCATGCATATCAGTCTCTGGTGGTCTTTCTGGGGGTCTCCTGTGCTCGTAGTCTTCCTCCCAGGCTTTGTCCTTTGGTCGTCCTTCAACTCCCCCTTTCTCCTTATTTGGTGGATCCTTTTGCCAAACATCAGAAGCTTGGGCAGCATCTCATGCAGAAGTCAGTAGTTTCCAAAAAAAAAAAAAAAACTCCTTGGTCCTCTTATCTCCCAGACTCGAGTCTCAGTGTTCGTCCTTCAAGCCCTCTATTTACACAAATTGCTGGAC
>CM021735.1:44541569-44568436 GCA_011075105.1 Heteronetta atricapilla
AGCATTGTTTCATACACGACACGAATCATATTAACACTTTTCACAATAAACATGTATATATGTTTGTATTTATGCATAAATATATTTATGTTTAATTTTGCCAAGCTCATGTTAAGTATGATCATTGTTTATCACTCTCAAGTGTTCAGACATCTAGACTATTCAAATAACTGAATTCCAAAGTGTGAAATAACTGTAACACAAATAATAAGTTCTTCAAGGATGAATTTTGAATTAATAATGACCTAAACATGTGTATCAATTGCTGCTAGATCTTGCGAAAAGCAAGATCCTCACTTGATAGTTTTCTCTGCTTGGAGAGAATAATAAATAAGATAAATAATTAAAAACTCAAATTAAGTTAAAATTAAAAATTATTTAATAATCTCTAAGTTGAGAGAAAAAAAAAATTAGAGAAAATGCTAAAGCATGCAGTGTAGCACCAGTATATTATATATAGAAGAAGCAGAGCTGAATCTGAATGGGATCTTACTCCTTTCTCTCTACTTAGAGAGTCAACATAGCCAACCTTTTATATGTGCATCGAAAGACAAGCAATCACTAGTGTTCAGGGGTATGCCTATGAATACAGTCTAATCCCTTAGAGGTTCTAAAGTTGGGTTTCATGATGAAGACAAAAGATGACATATATTTGAGTGGTCTGTAGCACAGAAATTATTTATCTCCATTATTTTACAAATACTTACAGCTGACTAATTTTCTGGAATAGGTAAAGAAAATAAAACAATTTTTTAAGACCTTAAAGGATTATTTCTGAAAGATATTTTTCAAATTCTTCTTCAACAAGGAAGAACTAGCACCTGACTATATCTTTTTGTCTGACTTTTTGTCTGAAAAAAAATCCACACAACAAAACAAAATAAACAAACAAACAAAACACTTCTGCTACCTTCCTTTGTATTTAAAAACATTTATTCAAGGGACTTCTAATGTTAATGTACCAACTATGTTTGGCTATTTTTTATGTAAGAGTATATGTGTCCTTGCCTCCACTGAAAAATTCTGTTAGGATTCAGTTCAAAATGTTGAGTTAGATTAATTAATTGAACATTTAGAAAGATTTTTTTTAATGTTCAAATGTCAGTTCAAATGTTATTATAATGTATTTGACATTTTTAAAGGGAACCGAAAACACCATATTCGCTAGAAAGTATGTGGGAGTGTCAGGCAGCTCAAATTGGGATCTAAAACTTGATGACAAGCAGTAAGTTATTTAAAAATATAAAAATGTAGAAGACAAAGATACATCTGAAACCTTGATTCTGTGAGAAGCTTAAGTGTACTAGGACATCCTATTTGAGATTCAGAATTCTCTCCCAAAGGTAAATATCTATCTCAGCTTTAAAAGATCTGACCAAAAGTTCATTTACGTTCCTTAAGATGTGAGTCATGAAAAATGAATTGGTAGCAGCACATATTTCTTGTAGTGATTGCTGAATATATAGGAATAACATTAATGAATAAATCTAGGTGTAGGCCTGAAAATTCAGGATGTCACCATAGCAAATTATTAATGTGCAGTGTTCCCCAATTCCCTACTTTTGTATCTCAAACTATTTAATTAAAATATGTGCACAAACACCAGCAAAAACACCATTGTTACTTATGGAGAATCTGACACTGAACGTATGTTAAAATCCACCAGAAGCTCAAGTGAAGTTGTGTCTGATTTCTCTATCTTGATAAGGCTAGGCCATTATTTAATGGCAATTTGCTCAGCGTGTAAAAGAATACGCACTTCTACGCATACTGAAATGTACAACAATGAGCACTTTGGAAACTTAAAATAAAAGCCTGTGCCATTCTTTCCACAAGTAAATTTATGCTGAACAGCACTTTTTATCAGGATCATAGTTTTCAACATAGGCACCTAAAATTCACAGTTCTACTTAAGTTCCTTGGATCTCACTCCTAGTAAAAGAACAGGGTTGCAAATGACGAGATAACTGTTCACAGCATGCTTGTGTACTGTAAACCAAACAACCAAACTTTTATTCATGAATCACGCTATCTCTGACCTCTTCTGAATTATGGTAGAATGCTACACTGCATGCTTAAGCATTTTCTCTAAATTTTGCTTAGATGAAAGCCAATGATTTTTTTTTTTTCCCCAGTTGCAATAGCATGTAGTTTATTTCATGTAATTGGAGAATAAAGAGAGAAGTGCTTGGATTAACATAGCAATTTCCTGCACTGAGCTGAAACCTTGCTAATCAATTTTAAGTAACCAGCCAATGAATTTATGTAATAATCAATCTCAAATGCACATTTTACCATTTTGATTGAATTTAATACCCCAGCTTGGAATTAACTGACATTATTGACAATAGTTTGAGCATGTAATTGGTGATTTGATATTACAATTGGTGTCAGGTGCCTTAAAACAATTTTCTAGTAAATTTAGTACCATTAATTTATTTTTTCACATTATTCTGCAGAACATATAGAATGTAAAATACTAACCAGATTTGAAAGTATGAATTCCTGAGGTTTTAACCACCAAATTCCTGTCTTAATTCCTGTTCTTAATGATTTTGTAAAGCAAAACCAAAACAATAAAAATGTTATCAGCATCTATTTTTCTATAAATAAAAAGACTAGAAATATTTTGCAGTACATCCAATTGAAATATTTTTTGGAAACTATTTGGACTAAGGCCAAATAATTTTTTGTTACATACATTTTCTGCAATACTTAATGGCTACAAGATAATGCATTAACTCATAATTTTTCACAAGTGTGACACTTGCAATTTGGAATTGCAATTGCTTGGAAAAGAAAAGGTAGATACAAGTTTTTGTATTTAATAAAGAATTGGCTAACATTTAGAGAAACTTTGACTACCAGGAGCCCAAGGATCTTGTGCTAACAAGCCTTTAACTGGCTAATTCATTCATTCATTCATTTATTCATTCAGGTACTGAGCTTTTCTGGGAGACATTTCACACATTCAGAAATTTCTTGGATAGAAGAGATTTGCTTCACCCAGTGAGGGCAATCATATATCAGCTGCACAATCTGTCTGTTAGACACTAGTATCCATCTATTCATGGCAGAACTGGATGTTGTTATTGGTTAACTATCTTTGCTAGTTGGGCATCTGTTCTAGCCATTAATAATCCCAATTATGGCAGTTACAAAACTTTCCTTGACAGCGTATTCTATTGTTAACTATTCTTTCAGCAGTAAATCTTTTGTCCTAATATTTAGCCTACATTTTTCCCACTGAAGCTTGAGGCAATTATTTCTTGTTCTGTCTTCCTTGACGATGAAGTATAATTAATCTTTTTTTCTTTATAGCTTCCTTTTATGTTCTCCAGCCTTTACCAAAGCAGTGTTATATAATTCATTCCTATTATTTATTTATTTCTCTAGATTTAGCAAACAGTTGTTAAATAAAAAATAAATGACAGTAAAACAATAGGATATTCAGAAAGAGGACTTGTGTACATGTGTTTGTACAGCTATAAGCTTTTTAAAATGAGACAAAAAATACAACATTACTGAAAGTACAACTTTATGTGAAATTCACAGGGCTGTTTAGAGTCAATGACACGATGTGGCCTGTGGGGCAAAGTACACAGCTCCCTTTCAAAAATTTGCATGTTGAAGTTTCTAGAATTTCATTGAACTGGCAGAATTATCTTTATTCACATGGAACAGTTGTAAATAGGACCTGATGTCTAGTTGAGTACATTGATAATATGGTTGTAATCTGTATGTTCTGAAACTAAATAAAACCAGCCTAATTTAAAATGATCTTTAACATAGAGGAAAATATTTTTACCAAAAACTTTAAACACTCATAAATTCCAAATTAATTTTTTGAGCATCTTGTAAATAGAATGACCTGTATTAAAACTGCAGTAAAACTGTAAGTTCTTACACATTAGATGTACATAACGATGTAGCATACTAAAAAGGATTGTACAATATCAGCGTAATATTGTGGGGTATAAACATTTTTTAAACATTTAATGTCAGCCTTTCTCCATCACTTGATGTCTGAGGTTTTTTATTTATTTGTGTTTTTTGTTGTTGTTTTTTAATGAAGGAAAATCAAATAACGAATTAATCCTTGTGTCTCTTGCAAGGTATATCTGTGCTACCAGCCTCTGCCAGGGAAACCCTCTTGGTTTCAGCAGTGACAAGAGTTTCTTTTAGTTGAAATTTCTAGTACCCATGTAGGCAACTCAATTGACCCAGTTAGAGTTTGTTTACTTTTCACTGCAAGTATGAAATTCTCATTACCATTGTAATCTGATATATCCTTGTTATGCTGAATAACAGTATTATCAAGTTTGTGGAACCCTACTTATCGACAGAATCCTTTAAGTTGCTCTGTTAGGACATGAGAGTTAAACAGTGCAGGATTTGGCAAACATCAGTGTAGAAGTAAAGCAGCTTTGTCAGTAAAATTATGTGTTCTCTCTTGCACACAGATATTCTGGAAGCTTTTTAAGTCACTGCTGATGCTCAAAGCATTTCTGCTTTCCACAGACAGATCTGCGTGATGTTTACCACACTCATGTCCAGCAAAGAACAAGCTGAGTGTTAAAAGTTTTTGTTGTGCAGGTAGTATGTTGCCAAAATTCAGCCTTGTTCTGTCTTTTTGACAGTTTTTCACATTCTGCATATTTATCACATATTACCCTCATTTGGAGTCTGCCTGGAAAAGAGTCTGACCTCTTGGATATGATCTAATAACAGTTGTCTGTATTGTTTGCTAGCTGTTTAGCTGCAAGAAAAAGGTGCAATGACAGTAAGTATATATACGCAGTGCCTAGGAAAAAAAAAAATATATATATATAATATATATTTTTAATAATATAAAAATATATAAAATATATAAAATATATATTTTTAATAATTATATATATATAATATAATATATATATATTATAATATATAATATAATATATATATTATAATATAATATATAATATAATAATATATATAATATAATATATATAATCTATAATATATATATTATATATATATTATATTATATATATATATTATATATATTATCTATATATATTTTTTTTTCCATATTTAATGTTTTGCTTGTAGTGCATGAACAGTTTTTTTTTTTTTTTTTTTTTTATGGTCACAAGACAGGCTTTCTTATATTCTTTCAAGGTATAATATCCTCCAGGTAATTATGAGGGACAATGGGATGCATAGCATTCTGTTTATGGGATAAAGAAAAGAAAAAGAGAACAAAAAAGAAAGAAAGAAAGAAAAAAATAGGTACAATGTTGGGTTTGCAAATCTATTGTTGCTTGTAGTTATCTGAAAATAAATTTTTAAAAAATGTTTTCTTTATTACAATGAAATTTCCATTACGGTATAAAGACAGACACATGCATATATTTACACCTGAGGCTTTCAAAACATTTTACTAAGATTCTAATATAACAGCATGTCTGTTGGAGCTAGGGAAAGCATCAGAGAATCAACATGGTTAGAGCAAGCATCCCAGTCACCTGTTAGGATTTTACCTAACATGATCTCCCTAGATAAAAACAGGAGCAAATTGGAAGGAGTAGTTTATTCCACCTGAATGGTTTCTGGGTTTGCCTTTGCCTATCTGCAGACTAGATTGAAGTGGATTTGGTGAACATAACCTCTAGTTAAATATTAAAAGAGAGAAGTCCAATAAATTCATCTAAATGACTTTATTATCTTCATTAGATCTTGCTTTCAGACATGTCTACAACCTCCTGACTTTATAAAATAAACCAAACGTTTATGTAAAACAGCAACTTGAAGTGCATGTGAACATAGTGAATGGATTTCAGGGGTAATATTGGGGTTTTAAATAATCAAGAGTCAGTAATCTAAAAAGTTAACTGCTAAAGCTAACTGTTTGCACTGTAGTAATCATAACTGCTTTTATTTTTTTTTTCCAGTAGATTAAATAATAAAAGTAATGTTACATTAGAATATGTATCTAAAAATTCTATCAAGCTAGAATACTGTTTAGGCTCAACATGAAACAAACAAACAACAAAACAAACAAACAAAAACATAGCTTCATTAAATATTTGAATTATGTAAAATATTAAGTACACAATTAACTGTTTTAGGAGTAGTTAGTTTATGCATGGAAAACTTGATTTCTTGCAAACTGAAGAAACCTCTCTAAGATGTTTTAACAGATGTGGAAAGGGAAAAATAAATCATTTTGAAGAACTTTTGCAATTAAATTGTCATTATTGCACTAGATTTAATGTAGATACCTATAGCTGGGGTTCTATATTCTTTCCTACATGTTGAGGATCGATGTCGTGCATAATCATTCATACCAGCCTTACTATGGTGAAATTATACAAACAAGTTTCCAGTAATAGATATTGTATTACTTACTTTCAGTTTAAGACCCACCTCACCCTAGAATATGAAATACATCTATAGCAATTAAAAATAATTATAAAATAAAATGCTATAATAATGTGATTTTTATCTTTGAAATTTTCCATTTCAGAACATTTGAATTAAATTCATAATTACTGAATCACACCAGTAATGTGTGCCTGGCTGTCCAGCTAATAGCACAGAAATATGAAAAGAATATAAAATAAAAGGTGTGCCTATAAGGTAACTAAATACTAGTCATGTGCTTCTCTTTTCCCTGGCAATTTTGAACATACTAGTCAAGATCTTGATCAAAAATCAACCTTCCTACTCTGATAAAAATCCAAACAGTTACATTTCATCTAATAAAAATGAAGCCACTGGGCTTGTGGGTGTAAGTGCTTCTACAGGGGGAAGGAAGAAGTTGGGTGCAATGAGGAAGAGAATCAGCACCATGGGTTGCTGATAAATATCTTCTCTGAAGATATTCCCAGAAAATCTAGGAACAGCTTAATTCTGGTTAGAATGTTCAAAGTTTAATCATTCCCCCAGACAGGAAGCACTATTAATAATCATTATTCCTATGCACAAGAAAAAACAGCTTTATATCAATGGTTTGAGTGAGCATAGATAGGACCATCACACTCCTAGTCACAGGAGTGGAGAGCTCATAACCTTGATTTCATCTGATCTAGAAAGAAATGAGAAAGGCAATTTAAAAAATAAAATACAAAAAAACTTTCCCTTGAGAGCCCTCTTTGAGCTGTATAATGTGTTTGAAATTTAGCATACATGTCTTCTAAATGAGACAGGAGAGGAGTCACCGATGTTTGTTCATCTAGTTTCTTTGACTCTGCTTACAGTCAGTTGTACCTTGGATAGAATGTAAGTCAGATCAAAAGAAAATCCTTTGTGCTGACATGACTGGAGACAAACGTAAAAAAGATTTAGAAACAAAGCATTACAACAACAACTGAAAAACAGTCTCAGCTGAATCCTTTATCCAGATGGAACTGATCCTGTCAATCACAAGTGCTGTCTCTCTGCCCCTATGGCTGAGCTTGTTCCTTAGGGACACCTCATTCTCCTTGGCTCCCTTGTGCTATGTTCAGCTTCTGAGGCAGAGGTTCTTTCTACATAGGTAAGGTCTTGTATATCATTTAGAGAAACAGATGCAGTTCTCTGATGAATGGCAGGGAAGGATTTCTGTCTCCTTAGCTGGTGAGTTTAGTTGTGATCACATCTGACCTAATGCCCCACTTTGCCTTTCATCAGAGTGCCATCAGATATTCCAACCACCATATCCCCAGGCTCCTTTAGCCATCTGATTTGATCAGAATTCAGACACAGCTTTTCAGTCTCATGATTTTTTGACACACATCTCTGTGCACACCCTTTGTGTAGCACCCACCACTGAGAATTTAGCTGTTATTCTCCAGACTAGTTCTGACTTCCTAGATTACTTTTAGAGTCTTAGTGTACTATTGCTTCAATAGCAATATTGGCTTTTCAGTAATCTCTTGGCTTCGAGCTCATGCAATTCAATTTCAGGTTTCCCTTTTCCTTGGGAACATCTGTAGGGTGTTTCTTTCACTTTTGCTTAAAAACAAATAACCTGTACCTATACTGAAACTGGTAAGACCCTAGAGTAGCCCGATTTGTAGTAAATGTCAGACAAATCACATATGCCATACATGTGTAATAATATCCTTTTCTTGCCCCTCTGTTCACTGAATCCTTGCTCAAGGTGTTTTAATTACAACATTAAATTTTTGAACAACTCCAGGCTGATACATGTAGGAATTCTTTGCCAAGAATTCCTTTTTTTTTTTTTTTTTTTTCTTTGAATAGAATTATTTCCCAGTTTACAGCAGATTGTGGCTCAAGACAAAAGCAGATTGATTCATCCCATAAGAACTACTTACTGCATAAAAACAGCATTGTTTTAAAGGTTGGTAGCTTGAGATCTTGAAGAGAAATAGTTGCTATATCAGTAGTAACAGTTGCATGGCAATATTCTGCATTTCCAGCATAATACACTACACTTCACCTTTTAATCATGTTAACTTCTGCGATTCACAATTGTAACTAAGCAATTTAGAAAATATAATTTAGTCATTTTGAAAATTTTAACTTTCTATATATGTCGACTTAAGAGCTCAGATGCCTTATGTATTTGTGGACGAAACAAAACAAGCAAACAAACAGAAGTAAAAGAAAACAAAACAAGCTCTGAAAAAAAAAAAAAATCCATTCAGAAATATTAAAAAGAAAAATCACTTTCTTAAGTGATATCAATTTATTTTTCTACCATCAACAAATCAACATTTTGAAAATATTTTTTTTCTTCTCTTTCCTCTGAAAATTTTAGAAAAATTACTTTAATTATTAAAATTATTATTAAAATTACTCTATGTGAAATATTGATGGTTAGGGTTAAGTCATTAAAGTGGTTAAAATCAACCATATCAAGCTATGGAATTAAAAATAGGAGTGAAAGGAGTAAAAAATGATACAATGTAGTCATAATAATTAAAAAGTAATGTGCTTGTTTTTAAGCCTATCCTCAAAGATTAGTTTTGAATTATTTCTTAGTGATGAACTTCAGATGAAGAAAAATTCTTGTTCTCAGTAACGCAGATATATCCCTTCCCTTTCCATCCTTTCCTTTCCTATAACCAATGCATGAAACTTTAAAAACTAATATTTAATAGACTACAAATTAACTGAGAGAATCAAAAGTATTTTTCCTTTAACATTTATATTATCTTTTGAACAGCTGGTGGAAAGCGGTCTTTAACCCTTTTTGTCTGAACTTCAACATACTTATTATACAAAATACCTCCATGAGCAGTGGTTGCATGCAAAGCATGCAGGGTTATACAGCAGGGTTTTGATAATTTTCAGAATGGAAGGAGAAGCATAACTGATAGGGAAGTTAGGAAGGTTAATTTTATTTAAGGTTAGTTCGTTAAGTTCTAGTTCAGTAGATTTTGTAACAGTTGTTCCTTGATTTTCATGAATGACAAACATATACATATCAATGCATATGTATGAATGTCACATCAGAAATTAAACATGAATCATTTGATTTGACCTTCTGTAAAACAAAGACTACTCAGTTTTTCCTCTGATGAGTCCAATGAATCCTTTCTTACATGGGTTTACACTGTAAATCACACCCACACACAAAATGGAAATAGGAGCATAATTCCTTTGAAATATTGTCACATGTTGTTTTGTTTCTGTACAGAAACAATGGGGATGTAAGCTAAACCCTTATTCATTCTTCCACTAGACTAGTCTAGTGGGTTGAAGAAAGATTATTTCTTAGCTCAATGATTTTTTTTTCCTACTTGATGCTTTATCTAATACAACTGTGATGAAGTGAACTGTATTTTCTGTCTTGGACCAGTGCATATTGTCCTCAGTATAGAGCAATCTCTTAACAGGCTAAAATCTAAAGTTATAGTCTATACATTATGATTAAATTTGTGAAACCAAGAACAGAATATGTATCACTGACTTTCCATCAGGATACCTTGAACAATTACAAGTTAGGCTGTCAGGATTCTCCTGGACCAAACTGACCTTAAGCAAGATCTAGG
This sequence comes from Heteronetta atricapilla, assembly GCA_011075105.1. Classification (NCBI taxonomy): domain Eukaryota; kingdom Metazoa; phylum Chordata; class Aves; order Anseriformes; family Anatidae; genus Heteronetta; species Heteronetta atricapilla. The sequence goes on from CM021735.1 coordinate 44,551,559, forward strand.
AATGAACAAAACATGGTGAAGTTTTGCAAAGCTTCCTGAAGTTTGGCTTTTCATTCTATTTTACCTGGAAATCTCACTGTAAAAATAGGCAGAAAATGTCATCAGAACAGTTTTCTGGATATAAAAAGAAAAAAATTCACTTCCAAACTTACCCAGTCTCAAGTTACATCCAATAATGTGTTGCAAGGAAATCCATGTGTTTATGGATAGAAGAGCAAAAAACATGTTGCCTCAAAGACAACAGTTATTTATCTGCTTTTAGTGCTCTAATACTGCCATAGATGTCCAGACAGTGGATGACTGGACTCAAAAAGTCTTTTCCAAGGTATCTGTCCCATGAAGGAGGATGACCCTGCTTGACTAACTTTTAGTTCCATTGTGTCCATACATTAGATGCTACATGACCATCATACCGATTGATACCTTCATGCATATTGATAGTCCAAATGCTCGAAACCAAAAGCCTTAAAGCAGCAGACACTTGAACTTCAATACCTGTTGTACTATGTACTATTAGAATAAGAGTTAGGTTGAGGCTTGAATAAATTAGCTAGTAGTGTCATGATGAGCTCATGATGTCTGAGCTCATCACAGCAGCTGTGTCCACAGACAGCTTTTTCATACTTGGAAAAAAAAACGGGTTCTGAACTTCTCTTGTTCACATAGCTCATTGCCTTTCAACTTCTAACTTGGATTCAATCCCTCATGCCCCCTCCGCCCCATTTTTATTCACTCTGGACAACTTACTTAGTTTCTTCTCCTTCTGGGAATTTTCTCTTTCCAAACCCCTACAGTAGCACAGAGGAGATACAAGAGGCTAGAAATCCGTTGGTCAAATTTATATAATTGCCCCAGTTCTAAATGTCCATTGCCTTAAACATACAACTTAACATACAAATTAAAACATACAATTTTGTTGCACACAACAACCAAATATCCATATCTAATGCATTGTTCATGTATTAGCCATACATACATGTCTATACCTGGTTTGATTTATGGCTTTAGATGTAGAGCATAGGGATATGGTTTAGTGGGGAATGTTAGTGTTAGGTCAGAGGTTGGACTTGATGATCTTGAGGTCTCTTCCAACCTAGAAATTCTGTGTGATTCTGTGATTCTGTGATTCCTTAGTTTTAGTGCTTACAAAACATCGGTATTTTCCTTTCATTGCTACCTAAGAACAATTTAATGCTCATACTGTTTTGAAATATAAGTGTGAATCTAGAATGGGCATGTGATAAACTTTCTAAGGATTTCTTCTTTCCTTTTCTTATACAAGCACTTGGTTTTTTAGATATGATCTGAACTTCTGTTTTCAAAAACACAGGTAAATATTTAAATCCTTTGTGACTGTTTTAAAAAGTTCATTTAGATATTTCTCTTATTCATTTTGTTACTGATCTGACCATAATCTTGAAAACTATATATTAGCAAATTTTAAATACGTTTGATGTTTTCCTTCCTTTCCTACCTTTCTTTCATTTGAAACTATCTTTACATCTCATTTCAAGTTAAACTGAGTGAAAAGCAAAGCTGTATCTGATAGTATGATGCCTCCTATGCTTCCTAAGTACAACACAAAACTTTCGAAAGTCTTCCAAATGGTCAAAATAAGTAGTGGCTCTAAAAAAATGAGTTGTATAAGCTTGCTTTGGAAGATGAGAATGTTCTGGTTATGAATTTTGCTTTAAAAACAGATTCCCTATTCTCCACTGATGTGATATGGTCTATTCTGTTGTTCTGTATGTCTAAATATGCTTGATTTTTAAATGAAGTGTAAGGAAAATTCATGTTCATCTAGTGGATTCTGCATGCTTGTGTCTGTTTCTTCTTGGCCAGCAAAATAATAACACTTGGTATTTATAATATCATCTAATTATCAGGTCCAAGAACACTTGTCAGGTATTTCTAAACAAAACTTTTGCAACAGAGGTAAGCAAAGTGTGTTTCCTTGTACTCACACATGGCAGACATCCAAAGCATATAAAGTTTGGCTATGTTAAAAATTCATCTCACTTATAAACATATTTTCAAAAGAACTGTACGTAGTCTGTGGTCTCACATGGCATCCCCCTTACAGTAACTGTTGAGCACTGCATGCTTTTGAAACTGTAGCTACTAGTTATAAAAATAAATGGAAATTGAGATCTTTTGAAGCCAGTCGAGGCTCTTGAGCACATTAGACTCAAGACTCCCTGTAAAATATGTTAAAGTAAAACCACAAGACCTAGTTGCTATCCCCAAGTACGTTTGTTTCAGAAAGGATTTCAGAAATGAGTCAGGGACACCTGTGCTATATAGGCAGGCCTGATCAGTACAAATGAGCCATTTAGATAAAAAACAGAAGCTTATCGTCACCCTTTGTGGGTCAAAGAAATATAGTTGTGTATTTGTGCTAAAGTGAATTGTTCAACATGTTTCTGTCTCCAGAAAACATCTCTGCATCCAAATACAATGCGTTAATCTGTTTCGACTAGTACTTGCAACATGGCAAGAAGAGATTCCAACCGAATCCAACAAAACAGCCAAATAACTTCTGCCCTTATGAAAATACAAACCTTCTTTTTGAGAATGGAGTGTACTAGATACTAGATATACTACATGATAATAAACTACTTGATTTCTAATGCAGTTAGAGACATTTTTTTTTTTTTTGGTGACACGTTCTTGGACAGACTACAAAATCACAGAGACAGGTCAGAGTGTATTAGTCTGGGAGATGACAAGAAGACATTTGAGCCTCCAGAGTCATATGTGTGTATATATTCCCTGCCAGCCTTCAAACACAGAAGGCTTGTTTGAGTCTGCTTTGAAGCATTTGCCATGGGTAATTTAAGCCAATAGAAGGAAAAATGTTAAATAACAGAAAATCATATTGGAGTAATATATGAGCAAAATAATCAGTTACAGTTGAAAACAGCTATTATTGTAATTTTTATGAAGAAGAAATACAAAAGTAAATGACATTTAGCTTTGAAACTATTATGTTAGTTGTATCTATATGTCCAGTAATTTGAATGTTTTTACAGTCTCCAAAGCATTTATCAGTATTATCCAACTTTAAAGTTGTTTGTATCAAAAGTAATTTTATTAGATTTGTTATGTTTCAAGATGTCCTGTATTATTTTGCTCAAAGTATTATTCTATGTTGAGCAAGGGAGACTCTGAAAAAACACAACACTGAAAACAGAAAAATACTAAGCCTGATAACATAAGATTGCAATGTTAACTGCACTTTCTCAAAGGACATCTATGTCTCAGTTATTTCTCTTTTCCCTTCTCTCCCTTCATTGTTTCTCAAGCCTAACTAATTCCTAATTTTATAGTACTAAGTATCTACAAAATATTCTACAAAGTCTTAGTTATATTTGAGTATTAGAAACTTTAAAGGAAAAGGACACAGAATTAGGCTTTCTACTTAAAAGGTATGATAGGAGTTCTTAGAGTTAGCCTTAAAATAGACCCCTTTTTTCTCCTCTCTTGGGAGGGAGATAGCCAAAATCTGATTTCTGAGAGGTTAGTAACTGCTCTTCATGTTCATTCTACTCTTTTATGTTCTCCTGGTATAAGTAGTAGTAGATTTTTATTTTCTGAGACATATTTTCCTGCTCAAATGCAGTATAGTGGTCCCAAAGGCCACAATTGCAAAAGCAGCATTAATGAATGACAGTTTTCATAACCAACTGCGAAAATAAGTAAGAATTTTCAAGAGCAAAAATGCAGTGGAAGTTCAAAAGGGGTCCTGATAAATAGCATTATTCATGGCCAGGTAAAATGTTTTATATTGCTTTCATTACTTTTCTAATACCAAACTGTTCTAATTGTCTGACTTTTTTCTTCTTCTTCTTTCACTGCTGAGGGAAAAAAACGTAATGGGAAAATTTCACTACTCTTTTAGTTAGGAAAAGAAATGCACAAACAAAACAACAAAACTCAGAGTTGTTTGCCATTGCTACTGTAAACAAAGCAGCAATTGGGGAAAAATAAAATAAAGAAACGTAAAGAAACAATGAAGGAAATGATTCATGGTCTCCATCAGGCTACATTTCAAATGAGTGACAGAATTTGGAAGAGATGTGGCATAACAACCCTTTCCTACAGTGTGCTCACTGCAGCTGGCAGGGGGACTGCCCTCATCTTTTTACTATTTACTTTCATGGTTAGGATTGCTGTAAATTGGTTATAAGAATGTGGTAAACTCTCTCTCCTTGATATGTATGCTACACGTATGCTATACATATATTTAAGTTTACTGCTTTTCTACCCACTGTAGCCATACAAAAATCTTTTATTTGGTTATCCAATATTTTCTGTCTGTCATATACTTAAGACACACATATATAACTTTATTTCATATATAAATTTATTTGATTCAGAGTAATACAGAAATGACCTCTGTCTTGCTTTTTTGATGTCTGTGAATCAGATAGCCAATAAGTGCATTAATCCTTAAAGGAGAAAATTATTTTCCCAAGAAAGATACTTAGCAATCTTAGAAGATTTTTTCTCACTCAATAGAGATAATCACTTAAAAATAAAAATAATAAAAATAATTATTTTATTCTTAATATTTCAATGTTTTTAAGGGCAGAACAATTTTAATGAGTTGTCTGATTTTAAATCAATTTCTGAAATGCAGTGTCTCCTTCCAAAACATCCTCCATTAGTCAAAAATCTCTCCTTAATACAGTGAACTGAAGTCTAAATTCCCCATCCGTCTCACCTTCTAAGTCCTTACTCCATCCACCTAACTTTCTGCTTCTTGGCTGTTGACTTCTTCATCTTAATCTTCAGCTGTAGCAGTGACTTTATGCTTTTCTTACAAGAAAATGTTAACAGAATAACATTCAGACCCAGTTCATTTGATTTGTTTCTATCCATTGCATGTATATAATTGACTCATTTACAGGCTCATTTTCTAGATGGTTTCATTTCAAATATGATCTATTGATCTTATTTGGGGTTGTTTTTCTCTTACATAGTCATGGTGTTAGAAAAAAAAAAAAAAAGCAAGCAATCCACACCATCATACCAGTAAGGATCTCTGCAGTCCGTAAGGCCTTAGTCAGGGTTATGAGGAAAGTCATGCTTGTCATACATCAAAACCTTGTAGACTGTTTTTGTGATTCATCTTTAACCTACATTTTCCCAGAAAAGTCACATAAGTAAACTGCAGGGTTTAAAAGACAGCGCATGCAGATTTTGAAAATGTTTGAGTATGAAACACTATCACTATATACAACTGCACATATTACGAAGATAAGCTGAGACTAAAATTTCTTCCTGATGTAAATTTTTAGTTGGAATGTTTATTACAGTTTTTGCAATGAGATTCCTGTTAGTGATGACCATTTGTAGCTAAAAAAAAATCAAACAGATATTTCAGATATTTCCTTCAAAACTTAACTACAAACCTGTAGAATTCATTATGTTGGCATGTTTATGAGATTATACTCTTCTCATTCCACACATGACATTCCTAAACCATCTCGCTTTTCACAATATACAGATACACAAGTTGAGATTTCCCTCATGTATTTTCTGATTTGGTTTGTGTTGGTTGTTTTGTGTGTGCATGTGTGTGTGTGGTTAACTGTAAAAGAGATTTTATGTTGCTTCACCTCTCCTAATTTATAAAAATGTGTAAATCTTTTCCAGAGATAACTTTAAGTAAATTTAGTATTTGTGAATTCTTTGATATCTCTGACAAAAATGTACCTATCTTTTTTCATTCAGAGAACAGAAGCAAAACAGATAGATCAATTCAGGCTATTGCTTATGATGATTCATCCAGCCACACAAGGTAACACGAGATTTGTTTTATGATTACAGTTCATGGAATATGCTACAGAACCTTTTCCTGTAGTAGTGGTGCTAACCCCATAACTTTTGCTGGGACCATAGCATATGTTTCAGAAAAATGTCCTGGATTGTGTACTACTCCAATTGCCAATGCTTCAGTTGTGTATCAACATGGCATAGCATACCATCATATGGACATACTCTTTTTTGCACATCTACTTACGGCTGATCATATTATTCTAGAGAGATCTCCATATTAATGCAGCTAAACTCTGTCATAATACCTGAGTTAGTTCATTCAAATATTGCTTAAGCCTTTTGCTGAAATCATAGAGCAATTACCATGTAAAAATACTTGAAGAAAGGGAGAGTTGCAAATTTTTTTAAGGTAGGTTTACTTGATCTTTTGTCATTTATAGCTGTAATTTTTTAGGAAAATCCAGGGAATGCCATCCTAGATTAATGATAAATGTTGTCCTTAGCAAGTTTCTGGAAGAATGATGGAATGTGTATCTGTTTTATCATATAAATATTTTTTAAACCCTGAAATACTACTTCTAGTCCAGATCTCTTCAAAACTTTTCTGTTTGATGACTCACAGAAAGCTTCAATTTAGCTGTTGTTCAGAAATTTTCACTATTGTAACACTAATTCCAGTGGGTACTGTGCCTGCTTTGAGCTGAATTAAATTTTGGACTAACTGCCACTCTATAAACTTTTTATAATTCAGCTGGATTTTCTCCAGAAATTAATCTGTTTTCAGATTAATAAAAGTAATAAAAGGTCCTGATACAAACTATTTTTTTCTGGAACTCCAGTGGCATAAAATATTTGGAAATCTGTCTTCCAGCATGAAAGAATTCAGTGTCATGGGCCTCCAAAAGAGGCAGCTGTAAATATTTTTTTTTTTTTGGATCTTCATCCCTAAGTATAAGGTGCCACTGGTGTTAGAGCTCATAATAACTGTTATGACTTATCAAGGGGGCACTTGATACTATCTTAAACTATTCTTCTGAGACTTACTGGTCCTGTGAATTGATAGATATGGGGGAAAGAGAGAAATAAAAGTGTGGCAGCACATACAGTTTTGAGTCTGAGGGTAACAGATTCTTACTGTCAGCTAAGATATTCCTTACCTTCAGTGAGGTGTATTATTGTTTATTTTTTGATTTGAAGATGTTTGTCTTTCTTCCTTTGTCCCTTCCAGAAAAAGATAAATTCATGCTAAACATAAAAACCTTTGTTGTTGGTATTAGAATATGATGACGATAAGTTAGAAGTAATTCTAATGAATCCATGGCATTGTATCAGAGTAAAACCAGAGTGAATTCTGAATCAGGCTATTTGGAACAAGTAAACACAGTATGTCAATCTATAGCCCAGAGTTAAAGCACATTTCTACCTCCCGAGTATCTCTGGCAGCTCTCTTTGTGCTTGCTGCTCTCCAGTCAGCTTCAGCAAATGAAACCACTTAAACTTAATCCTACTGTCCAGATCAGTTATACAGTTAAAAGGCAGTAGAGATCTGAGTCTTAATCCATGTGGGACACACTTAATGCTTCCCTCAGAGTGGACATGGTTTCACTTACTAGCATTGTCTGTTTTCTATTTCTTACACTAACTCTTTATCTATTTCCGTGTCTCATAAAGAGTACTTGAAAGCTTCTATCTTAGGCAGGTATCAATTATGTGGAATTAAGCACAGGTTGTTGAAAATTCAAATGCTCATAGCATATGTACTGTCATTTTCAACACTGTTGGTCTTGCTTTGAATTGGAGAGGGTATGAGAATAGGCAGTAGTTTTCATTCATACTTACAATACTGTTTACTTCTTACTTCTTTAGAAAAAAACAGAAGTCAGATTAGCTGCAAAGTACAAAAACTTTGTCAGGGATTAGAGCTGTACGGAAACTGTGAAAGTCCTGCCTACAACCCTGCAGATGCTTATTAGCAAAAGCTGGTATCTGTGACTAAAGCTCAAATCCAGAGTGCAGCAATTCTTAGTAAACCATCTTGCTGGATGCTTCTTTTCCTTCCATTTTGTTCTGGAGATACCAAAATAAGCACAAACCTTTAAGTAACATGAAAAAAGAAAAAAAGGTAAAAAATAAAAATAAAATAATGGCACTTTCTCATAAGTATTTGTTATCTTAGCTAATTAAAAATATTTGCAGAAATATTACAATAAGCAGCTCTGTTTTAGAGTGAGGAACTGAGGCAAAATTAATAAAAATTAATAAAATCACTTATTGTGATTTTAAAAACCGCAGCTGCATAGCAACCTAGCAGAAGCTGTAGAAAAAAAAAAAAAAAAAAAAAAAAAAGAGGTAAGTCTTTTTTAATCCCTTTCTCAGTCCACCAAGAAAGACTACTTTTCCCTTTTTCCCTTCAAAATACTGCTCATTTGGTCACCAGTTCAGCTTTGCAGTTCTAATTTTATCCCAGCCATTTTTGACCATCAAATTTTTGCATAGAAAGCACAAGACACTCACTAGCAAATCCATGGCTTATATCATAGATGAATACTTATTCATCTTACACCACATCTTGAAAATCTGATTCCTATACAAGCAAAATCATTACAGAGATTCAAATGCTATGAGGATAGAACCAAGAGCACACAGGGATTGTTTTCCATAGAAGCATAAAAGAGTTTTAAATCAATTTCAAATACTCTCCAAGGGAGTGTAAATGAAGGAAGTATACACAGTAACTGCTTTGCCTCAGAATATTTTGTAAGTTTGCAGGTTCACTTTGGAGACTTTAGCCTTGCAGGTTCTAGATGGGTAAGTATGGAAATATGGAAACACCTGAGGGTCACAGTAGAGTAGACTAGAGCTCTGCCTTCTTAATTTTTCACCAGATACACTTGGTTCTTATGGTCAATGAATAACACCATTTAAAATGAATTAATTAGCCAACAAGGACAGGAAATAAGCTGAATTATAGACATACAGTTCACACATTCAGATCATTCAGCTATGACCAGGTAGTTCTTTGTTTCGGATAACTTTCCTAAGTTTTTTTTCCAGTTTTGTCAAAGGCAGTAAAACAGGGGTGCTGCAGGTGGCAGGTGTGGTAGAGAAATAGTTTGAGTTTAAAATAAATGATTTTAAATCACCTTTGTCAAAAATTTTGTGTGAGGGGAAGGAACAGAAATGGAGATTTTTACCAAGATCCTTTGAAGATACTTTGCTGTTTGAAATGTCAGAAGAAATTCCATTAGAGACACTATGAAGTAAAGTCATTTTAAAGTGGTACAGAAAACATAAAGAATGTAATTTATTGCAAACAGGTTAAAAAGCAGGCTACAGTTCAGTTTATTGAAATTAATAAGAAATATTCCTTGTTTACTATGTATGCCACTGTGTACCATTAAAGATGTTGTTAGGAATTCTAGCAATTAATTGGCTTTTATTTGTAGTACTCACCTTAATAAATATAAAGCATTAAATTCCTTCAGTTAGGTGGTGATGCTAACAGCCTAAAAATTTTATGAAATATTGCTTTGTGGGAAATTTGTCAGCACACACATAACTGTTATCCCTCTTTTTTAAATACTCTGCTAGTATTTTTTTAGCATTAAATAACTCTCATATTAATCAGAAATTAAATGCCTATCAGAGATAGTTAATCTGAAATGTTATTGATTCACCTAGCTAAAATCAAACTCCATCCTTTCCAGTGGCTACGAAATCTAATTCTTCACAAAACCAAACCAAACCAAACCAAACCAAACCAAACCAAACCACCACTTGTAATCTCTGCTATTAGTATATATGTCGCCAGGAATATCTGTGGAGTATATGTCATCTTTGAGCATGTTCACAAAAATAGATAATGAGCTGAGCAGCTCACGCAGCTGTATCACAAAAAATGGTTCATTAATTGCTTGAGGAATAACCTGTATCTTGAAGGCAAGTATCCTTTCTCTCGGTATGAATCAGTTATTGCATATATCCTTTTTATATTAAACTTTTTTTTTGTCACGCATTCACACTACTTTGTTCCATTTAAAGATGTGTTTAATATTGCAGGGAAAAAAAATATTTTATTTTTTTTTTTTTTAAAAAGTGGATTGAAGTTCACAATAGGAATTTAAATCTTCTTCTCCACAAGTTTAGTGATTCAGAATAACTATGGAACTAGTCAGCACAATGCAGACAGAAAGTTTGGTTCATTTTCAATACACATATTTCCATCAAATCAATAAGATTTTGAGATTACATTTTGGATTTTCCTTAATACTTATTTTTTAATTTTTATTTCTTAACTTAAAAATATCTTGAAAGAAAGAATATATCTCTGTATGTAACTTTAGTGGAAGTTGAATACAATCCTTAGTGACAATGCAATTAATCATCTAAGCAGTATTTAAGCACTATTTATATTAATTATTTGTTCTTAAATACTGTTTACATTTGAATTATTGTTTGATCTTATGAAATTGATCATGTTGTATATATGCAGGAATTGTTACTTATTTAATTTCATTAACTATGGAAATACTGAAAGCTTGCAAGATTTGATTCTTTCATGTTCTGATGAGAGTATTCCTGGCATGGACAGGATCTAAAACAAGAAAGAAAGAAAAAAAGCTCAAAAAGAAACTTAGCTGGATAAAAACTGGCTAAAAAGTAAGGGAGCTGTACTATATTTTGCCTTAAATCAAAGAAACTTTCAGACATCTATTTTAATCAGCCATCAGTCTTGGTGGTTTTTTGGGGTGGAAAACAGTGATTAATGAATGTTAAATGTGAGTTAGTATGAGAATCCTAAATTAGCATTCATCGAGAAACAGTAGTAGAATATGGGAAGACTCTTCTGGAAAGAATCAAACTGCTACTCTTCAGCAGCCCAATGAGAATATTATTTCTTATTTCTGAAGGATTCTGTGGACCAGTTTTCATTGAAACAAAAACAGAGCAGGGACGTTGTGGTTTAATTGAAGACTCTCTTAATTAAAACTATGGTCAAAATTTAAATTTAGTGGGCAACACTGATATTTTTTAAACCCAAAGGACACAGAAGATCACCTTTTTTCACATTTTGTGAGATACATGGATATATATACACATCAATAGGCACATGCACACAAATATATATTCCATATGTGGCTGTGCACTGACAAATGGAATAAGAAATACACGCTTATGAAAACTACATCTAGGGATTTCTTCAAAATGAAACATTTTCAGAAAGCTGACGTGTGAGATGGTGGGGGTGAGGTTTGAGCAAACAGTATTGAGAGAGAAGTGCTTGCTGACAGATTGACAAAAGTACATGTAGCCTTTTCTTTAACAGAGGAGAGAGGTTAGGCACTATACCACCACAGCAGACAAGACCTTGGGGTATTACACAGCTATCCATTCGCAGCTTTCACAGTGATGAATGAGGTTTTAGCAGATGCTTTGCAGAGAACTGGAGAGAGAGAGAAGCAGAAAGGAGGAGATTTCTCATGTGTCTGCCCTTTTTACCCCCTTAGATTGTGTCAGGCAGGTGATTAAAAGATAAAGGTTTGGGACATTTAATGAAACCGATCTGCTCCTACTCTCTGCTGTCAAATGAGAGAAGCACTCAGAAACTTGAGGAACATGAAGAGTTGGTTTCATCAGAAGTTAGACTCAAGCAAAAACATTCTTGTAAAAGCACTCAAGGGCTCCAAGGACAATACTGCTGTTCACAATGGAGTTTTAGATTTATGGATATAACTTACTTAACTCATGCTCAGACTTCAAAATATCTTTAGTAACATTAAGCAAAATTAGGTATACAGTACATCGAGATAGATTAGAACATGCGGAAAAATAAATAAAAATTGTCTCAAGATAGCTACCTGAAGGGGAACTAATTCAATAGTTCCCCTCTATGATGCTTCTTGAAGGTTCTTGCAAAGCATTTAATACTGGCTAAAAACATCTGAAACAGGCCTATTTCTGTTTGATGATAATAAGCCTCATTCAGAAGATTGAAATACATAAACATGTGTTAACTCAAAATGTTTTTTGTTTTTTTTTTCCAAATCTTTCATAATAAACAGAAGAAAAACCTAATACTATAGTCTGGTATTATCAAACCCTTTGCCAGCTAGGATGAGACCTTTACTAAATGAACTACTGTTTTTTTGTGTGTGTGTTTTGTATTTTTTTTTTTCAAGGAAAAAAAAAAAAACACACATATAAAGTAAATAAACACACTCTGGGGAAACTGCGAAGTTTAGTCTTTATATAGATCTGCTCCACAATAATGCAAAGTTCTAATTTCACTGGGCTGTGAACAGAAAATGACAAGCAACCTTTCAGGTGAAATGGCTGCTGTAGTCTGTTCATGTTCATGCATGAGTGCTAGTCCAGCGAGACTTGGCCATTTCCAACATCCCCAGTGAAAAGCTGCCTGGCATTGCAGCAGAGGTTTGTCTGTCTTTCACCTATTTTTATTGTATTGCTTTTTCAAATCATTGCTGGTGTGTCAGCTACAGTCCAAAGAAATTCAGCAGAATTTTAAGATGTGCACATTTGCAGTATTGAATCTATTTATGGAGACAGTATATAGTCATTTTCCCTAAGCTTCCTCTGATTTTCTATGCAAATACTGCCAGACTCACTCAAGGCCATAGGATTTAGATACTCACTTAACTGAAAAGCATGTCAATGCAAAATCAGGCTGATAAACCAGCATGCAAATCTCAAGGGCTTCAGCAAGTTATAATTCAACCAAAGTACTAACAAAACAAGATAGCAATTATGCAAGGAATAGCTGAAAGGTTATTTTTAATTTTAAATTTCTGCCTTCGTACAGCTGGGTGTTGGAAATAAAAAGCAACACTGGGCATGTTTCCCCATTAGCCAGGCCCTCAAAAACCAGGCAACATACTGTACTGTACATTACTCTGTGTACTCTTCACAGTAAATTTATCAGTGTTAGCCCTGAAAGTAAATGGGTTTCTGGTGTGGTGGAACATTGATTTTAATATTTGTATATAAAATGCTTTTGACTTTGGAAACTGACCGGCAAACTAATGCTGACTGAACAGAGGCAGGGCTGTGTGCAAAAGTGAGGACATTAAAAGGGCTTTGCTGGTAGCCACCAGTCCTCACTTCCAGGACTGCTCTGTTCTGAGCTCAGACCTCTTCCATGAATTCAGAATAGCTGAATGCTTGACTTTACCATTCTCTACTGTTTAACTGCTTGTTTGATTTCCTTGTAGATGCTCTCTAACAGACTTAGTACATTAAACACCTTAAATACTACCATTTGCCTTAGGTAAAGGCATTACTCCTCCTCATTATGAGCTACTCTGCAATCTCCCACTGCTTAAGGCTGATACTGTTCCCTCTGTAGTCAGTAGCCTCTGTATGAGTCTCTATTAGAGTCTCTCTAAGTCCATAATGATACTGATGCTGAGGAGGTCACTGTCAGGCCCTGAGAGCACCCCCGCAGGCCTTGCTGCTGCTGTTTGTCCACCCCAGGACTCCCCCGCCCTTCCCATTTTCAGGACCCCATGTCCCTGAGGCCATCAGTACCTGCTCCAGCAAGGCCACAGCAGGGCCCAGCTCCAGCTCCCCACAGCCCTGTCCTGCCCAACCCAGGTCCCTGCTGAGCCAGGCCCACGCTTAAGCCCATGTCCTGGCCTGGCCCAGGCCTGGCACCAGGGAGGAGCCTGGTGCCTGCATCTGGGGCTGTCCTAGTGCCTCTGGCTGCCCTAATCCTGGATGGGGTGTGGAAAGGGCCCTGGCTGTCATTCCCTCTGACTGGACGCTCTGGGAAATCCCCATGGACCACAAGGGACCATCAGCACCCTGTCAGCAGCCTGAGCACACACTCAACATCTAAGTGAATTTTGGAAAGGGAGGGTTAAGGTTAAACACTGGGAGTGAATGTTGATGCATATTTTGACTACTGTTTTCAGTTCTCCTCCTGAATCAGAATGCATCTCATCATGTTTATAGTATACCACAGGACACACATAAAAATCATTTTTCAACAGACACATGGAGTCCCATTCAAATCTTTGTAAAATCTGTTAGACACTTTTCTTAATTTCCTAGAAGAATTTGTATTGCATCTCTTGGGATGTAACATTGTGGTGGATGTCTTAATATTCAAATGGGGAGCGTCACTATGCAGAAATAGTTAGCTTTGCTTTATCTAGGCAGCTTTGATCGTGTCTGTGTTCTGTGTGAATTTCCATGTTTATGATTGCAAATTTTAATTGCTATAAAGACACCTGGAACCTGTGGCAGGCATTTCAAATTACATCAAAATAAATGAATGGATATTGGTAATAATATTCGTTGCTTTTGCTGGATACAGAAACTGGCAAAACAGTCATTAGTGTAATCTGCATGTTTGAACAACATACCTTTAAACCCTTGAATAGGATGAAAATTGGCTTTCAAATGACAAAGCCTGGACTCAAAGTAATTTCATGAATTTGCCACAGCCAATGAGTATTAAGAGGAGGAGCAAAATAAAAGAGATGAGGTATAAACAGTGGACCTTGAGGGCCTGATTAGTGTTACCAGCTCTTCACCACCTGTATTAGGCAGGAAGCTAGCATGCTCTCCACAAGTACCTTTCTTTAAGCTGCTTAAGTAGTCTATGAAAAGGTGCTTTTATTATTTGCTTCAGCTTCTCACAGTTAGTTCAATGGAATCAGTGAAACCAAACTGAAACTGCCACTTCTGAAAACTTAGCATTGGTCTGTTCTCCATCTACCTCAGCAGTTTGTACTTGCCATCTAGTATCTAGGGGTTTTTAGAAGCAGCAGAATAGAGGGGGAGGAGAAAAAAAAAAAAAAAAAAAAAAAAAAAAAAAAACTTTTGAGAACTTACTGCCAGTGATCACAGATCAAAATATTTTGTAGTAAAGGTATTACTTATTTCTACTGTTCCCTCTCCCTTTTCCTGCTCCAGTATTTTTCATGATCCTTTCCTGAAAGAGGTTGATCACATTACATTTCTGATAGTTATATCTTTTTTTTTTTTTTTTTTTTTTTTTCGATATTTTTATATTTTTTTTTTTTTTCATTTTCTTTTGAAGGGCAAAATACTGAAACAATATCCCTCTTGTTTTGTTTGCTCTGTTTCCAAAGGGCAAATCAGTGTGTCTCTTTTCTATATGTCTGGTCAGCATGCCATAGTTTTCATTTTTCTTCTGAAAATTCCATCTGGCAATTTCAGACAGAAAATCTGCATCCTAGGACAACTGCCAATCCACAAGTGGTAGCACCAGGAGATTTTTTCCCCCTTTCCCTTTTGTTCATTTTGATGTTTTTCTTTCTGAACTGTTTCTGCATAAAATATTTTGCAAATTTGCTCTTCCAAAAACAAACAAATACCAAACACCAGACAAAATGATGAGCACAGAATTACCAGGTTCTGAGCAGGCATACTTTGTTGTGCAGATGTGAGAGCAGATCAGGAGGTGGAAATGGAAAAATGAGAATGTTTGCATTTAAGTTAGACCATGTATCTTAATGATTGTCATACCTAACTATCACAGAGCCAATGTTCATAAAATGTAAAAACATTACTTTGGTGTCAGACCTTGGCAGGGCTATAAGGAAATGGTATAATCTTGTTTTCCATTTATGCTGGCTAGCTGACATTTGTTTCAGTCTGGCATGTGGTAATCATTAAAAGAGCCTGGCACTTCACAAAATTTGGTAAACAAATGAGGGCTTTGGGGATTTTTTTCCACTTTTTTTTGGGGGGGGGGGTGGGGGGGAGAGGTATATAAACCTGCTATCAAATGTGACTGAGAAATTACAATTGCATGCCTACACCTAAAGATTCTTTTTTTACCTATAACTTCTAAAACTATTTTAAATTCATACTGTGCACATGTATATGTGCATACATTCATGCATACTTTTGATGTCACATATGTACATACTCTAGTTAGGACAAAATTATGAGCTTTTATTTATGGACTTGAGTGGGATTGTGGGAGTTAAGAATTGCCCTTTAGTTCTGTGTAAGAAGTAGTAGTGGGACACAAAAACAGAGGCAAAGCTCTTATATTAGGCTACCTATGAAAGCAATGAAAATATATGTGAGGGACAATTGATGGTCAGAGCATTTCATTACCTTTGCTTCAAACTAACCTGGGTTCAAGGAACTTAGTATCACATTCCTAAAATAACTGAGAAAGTACTACCTGGATAGAATTTGATTGTCTATGCCTTAGCAGCAGGATTCTGAACTCCTGAATGCACAGACTAATTTTAAGCCTATGGCTGTCTAGATTTTGTCTGAAATTATCCAGGCGTCAAAAGCATTATTTCTATTTTTAGGAAAAAATACCTCCTTTGGAACAAGACTAAGCTACTCCTCAAATGGACAAATTAACAGTTTTGCCAAGTAAGGCATTTCATGATCAGCTAAAGCTAACTAATTCACAGAAGATCCATCTTTATATTATAACTGCATTTACCATAGCTGGAGAAAGATAATACTTTCCCTTTCCTTCTCTTATTGCTTTGGTACAGTAGTGCACTGGTTATAGATACCACACAAAAAATCACAAACAACAGAATGGCTGAGATGAGATCTCGGAAAATTGTCTTGTTTAATTCCCCTGCTCAGAGAAGGTCATTTGAGGCTACATCCAGTTGAATTTTGAATATCTCCGAGGAGGAGACTCCACAACATTGGGTAACCTGTTTCAGAGTTTGACCACCCTCACAGTGAAAAAAAAAATCAAAAAGCTGAAATGTCATTATTCAAATAGTAAACAATTCTGTGTCTTTCAACTTCTCCTCATATGACAAATGCCTCAGTACCCTGGTCAGCCTTATGGCCCTTGACTGGAATCTCTCCAGTATGTCTTGACCTTAAAAAATATTCTAGACGTAGAGTTTTCTGTCATTAAAAAAAAAGAAAAGGAGAGATTTACAGAATCAAATCAATTTTCTTATCTCATATTTAAGTAATTTGAATCGTATACAGATAAACAGTTGTTTGTTTCTTTTTGTGCAAGTTGCAGGTGTTCAGGTTATTTCAAGATTTGGCCTGTTTGCTATATCATCAGCCAGAAGGGAAATAAAATGTTTCTATGTTGAACCTTCT
>CM021735.1:44568536-44605107 GCA_011075105.1 Heteronetta atricapilla
CCCTTCCCTCCCCTCCCCTCCCGTCCCCTCCCCTCTCCCTTTTTCTTATGTATTGTTAAAGAATGGAAACAAACAGTAAACAGCTGTCTGATAAGAAGTGCATCCTGTCCAGGTTTTTAATGGAAAAGCTGAAAAGCTGTTTCTCAACAAAAGCTTAGGCTTAGTTGTACTAACTGGCATTTTTGCATCAAGCATTATATTCATGCACTTAAAAAAAAAAAAATAAGAAAGAAAATACTGCAGGATCTCCACTGTGCAGGATCTTCACTGTGAACAAATGGGCAAGGTTTCACCTGCTTTACCTCTTCCTTGGAAAACTGCCCCTTTGTGCTATGACCTTTAGAACCAAAATGAATTAGTCCCATCCATAAAGCTTTGAGTTTGACTATGTCTGGAATATCCTCCGTTTGCACCATCAGTACATACTCAATTATATAATTAAGGGCTTAGTTCATTATTAAGAATTCAATTGTTCTGTTGAGTGTTTTTGCAAAAATCTGAACTTAAGAATCAATTTTAACCCTCACGGCTTGGAGGTGCAAAAACATTCAGCTTTTTACTTCTTGCTAATAATAAACTTTCACCCTGATGGAATAGGTATCATCTGAGAGCCTGAATGCTCACCTGGACAAAAGTATCTGTTTTAAAAAACAACTAACAGTATCTCCCACCTCCAGCTTTCCCTGTTCCCAAATGATAAAATGTAATCACTTACAAAGAGAAAATCAATTTCTTGAAATGACTTCTAAATTAAATTAAAGTTGGTGAGAAATCTAATATCAAGAATTCTAGAGACTAAAGTCATCACTGAACAAAATCAATACAAGGTCTCCTAATTCAAGCTTCTCTACCTATTTACCTTAGCCCTAATTTGGAAGAGACATTCTTAGGTCAAGATATGTCACATTCATTCCCTGGCCTCTCAAGTAAGACTTGTCAAAATGATGCCCAAATCTTATCAAAGTGCATATTTATATACCTATGAACTGGAAAATGCAGTGAGCTGAGCAACTCATTTTATATAGATCATTAAATAACTGTCAGAATGTAACACTCTAGGGCCACTACTACCCTCAACTGGAAGTGGAAGAGTGACATGTGATAGGTAATAAAAAGCTCCATATTCCATTATTACCAGAGTGAATTACTTTTATCTTTATTCCAACTCTTTTTAGCTGTCACTAAATTTCTAAAGTTTACTGTGACTTCTGAGAGTCTGTTTTTCGTTTGGGTTAGCATCTTAAAGTATTTGAGGAAAGGTAATATATAGCCTTTATTCTGCAAGGAAAATGAAAAATTAGATAAAATTTATATAAAGGACTCAGGATGGACTTTTGTTGTCTTTCTATATTTTGATTCTAGGATCTGGCAGAGGATGTTTTGACTGACATAAGTTGTTATTTACTTGGCTAATTTTGGTGAGAAAGTCATGCAATTCTACTCTAAAAATTGTATAAAGTAGTCAAGGCAAGTAGAATAGGATGTAAGAGAAGGGCTTTAAAAATATTAGGGAAAATGTTGGTATTATACTAAGAAACATATAAAGCAAATCTACTTTTTGTTCAGTTTGTCCAGACACATGATGTATGTGGTGTAGAATCCCCCCACGCCTGAATTCAGACATCTAATCACCAGCTATGTTGTTGTCCTTGCAATGGAGTTCTCTTGGACATTCATGAACCAATGAATGGAAAAAACAGTAGTCTAGGAAAACAGTTTTGGAAAGAAACAAACAAACATAAACATATAAACTGACTGAAATGATTCTGTAGCAGGCCAGAGAGAAAAGAAATTGATGTATCTTCTTGCCACAAAAGAGACATACAAATGAATTCATAGAGCTTTTTATTTTTATTGTTCATGTCCTTCTCATTAAAATTTTAATAACAGTTATATTGTTCAGCAGAAATAAAAAACACAGAGTATCAAACAGAATCACAGAATCATAGAATCATCTGGGTTGGAAGAGATCACCTAGTCCAACCTCTGACCTAACAAGTCCTCCGCTAAACCATATCACTAAGCTCTATATCTAAACATCTTTTAAAGGCCCCTAGGGATGGTGAGTCAATCACTTTCTTAGGCAAAACCGGCAAGACTGTATGGTTCATGTTTGCTTGACAATAAAAGTTTAAATGTTGAGAGTATTTGTACCTATTTGTACCTTGGGGGGTGGGATCTTTTCTAGGGAATCTCTTCTAGGAGAAAAATAATTGAAAACATTTCTGAAACTTTTCTTCATCTCATGTTTCCTGAACTACCACAGACTTACAGACTTGCTTGACATTAAACCATCTTGAGGATCTCATCAGTAAATTTGAATCTTGCAGTATTGATTTCAAAGATGTGTTTTCTTCAAACAAACCTACTGGCATGACTCCTAATTATATAATTACTTTGATACTCATCTTTTAAATGATTCCTCAATATGTAGGCTATGAGATAGAAGTAAGAAAAAACTACTAAAGTAATTACCTGTATATTTAAACATTAACAAATCATTAAATAATGCTTGTTTGCAATTCCTGTTTCTCAATTGGTAGAACATACATTAAGCCATGTGAAGCATGTGGGCTGCTGTTTCCAAGGAAACTTTATCTGAATAAAGAAATTGAAGAATTTGGACACAGCAATCTGCAAAAATGAGTATACCAGGAAATCAAGTCTTGTTTGCCTTTATGGGTTGAAGGAAAATTAATCATGGGAACATTCAGCAATGGACTCTCTCTGCAATGGCAAATGTTACTTGACTGAGATTAGACATAAAATTAATTTAAAAAGCAAAACAAACGAACAAAAATGAAACCAAATTAAACCAAACAACAATCAATCAAACAAAAATCAGCTTAGACTGGAATTTGATTTGCTGTCCCTGCACCTGAGTGACATTAAGATACATTGGTACAAGTGTCCTTGTAACCTGTCAGAAGTGGACATTAAGTTAGAAGAATAGGGGATGAGAAAAATTATAAGAGCAAAATCCACGATGTTCATTGGCACTGAATTACCCTGTCACATGGGGATCACTCTGATTATTCATGGTAGAGTACTGATTAGACTGAGTAAGGGTGGTGGAATCTGAGGCCCTTAGCAGGGGAACACTTACACCTTAGTATTCCTGCTGTCTTACGAGCAAGTGGATTGAAAATGCCAAAAACCTCTAGTGGGAGTTATATCATGTGGGAGTTGATGTGTTGACATTCACGTTGTTTCTCACCCACCTGGATGACTGGGAGGATATAATATCTTGGACAATATTGCCAGCTCTCAGTCCTTTTTTGCCGAGGCGATCGGCTCCGGGGCAGACACGTTCTGCAGCGGAGCGGGGGATCGGGCCAGGCAGGGCTAACTTTTCCGGCACCGAGCCTACTCGAGGGAGTCGCCAGGACCCGGCAGCCCTCGTGAGGGAGGCTGACGAGGCGTAGGCGGAGCCAGCAGCGCCCCCTCCCCGGCCGTTCAAAAGCTGCCCCTAGGGAGCGTGGCGACCAGGAGCGCGGCGACCAGGACGGGCAAACAGGGCGTGGCGCGTCAGAAGGGCGTGGCGCGTCAGAAGGGCGTGGCGAGGCAGTTAGCGCGGCAGTTCGAGCAAGAAGGGCGGAGCGCTCCCCCCACCGCCCATACGTAACACCTCCTAACACCTCCTTAACGACAGCCGTTAGCGAGGCGATAATGGTCTTCACCAGGCACGGTGTGCTCTCCAGGAAGTCGGTACACACCCAGACCGACTACCCGTTCAAAAGTGCAGCGGTTCAGGTCACCGGATGCAGAGAATGTCTGAGCCTGTTGCTGCCATCGGTGGGAGGCAGAGAAACTGAGTGTGTGAGGTGCGAGCAGGTGGATGACCTGGTCTGCATGGTGGCGGAGCTCAAGGAGGAGGTGGAGAGGTTGAGGGATATCAGGGAGTGCGAGTGGGAGATAGACTGGTGGAGCAACTCCCTGCAGGGCCTCAAGGAGAGGTACCAGGGTGAGACACCCCAAATGGGGGTGGACCCCCTGCCCTGTCGCCGTCAGGCGGAGGGAGGGGATCTGGGAGTTGAGGAGGAATGGAAACAGGTCCCTGCTCGACATCGCAGGCGATGCCCTCCCCTTCCGGCCCCACCTTCCCAGGTGCCCTTACGCAACAGGTTTGAGGCCCTGGAGATTGAGAGACCGGTGGCTGAGGAAGAGGTAGCAAGTGTACCCAGGAGGAGGCCTAGGGCGAGGAGGTCAACTCCACGCCTCAGGACTGCCTCCACCAAGAAAGACAGAAGGGTGATTGTTGTGGGAGACTCTCTCCTCAAGGGAACACAGGGCCCTATTTGTCGGCCTGACCCTACCTGCAGGGAAGTCTGCTGCCTCCCTGGGGCCAGGGTGAGGGACGTTGCCAGGAAGCTTCCCAACCTGGTTCGCCCCTCTGACTATTATCCTCTTTTGATAGTCCAGGCATTGATGGCAGTGATGACATTGAAGAGAGAAGCCTGAGGGCTATCAAACGAGACTTTAGGGCACTGGGACGGTTAGTGGATGGAGCGGGAGTGCAGGTGGTGTTTACATCCATCCCTATGGTGGCAGGGAGGGGTACAGAGAGGACACGAAAAGCCCACCTGTTAAACACATGGCTCAGGGGCTGGTGCCAACGCAGAAATCTTGTTTTTTTTGACCATGGGGCACTTTACTCGACACCAGGCCTGATGGCCGCAGATGGGTCCCTATCTTTTAGGGGAAAACGGATCCTGGGCTAGGAGCTGGCGGGGCTCATTGATAGGGCTTTAAACTAGGTAAGAAGGGGGATGGGGCTAAAGCAAGGATTGTTGGAGCTGTGCCAGGGGGAACGATAGCAAGGTCGGGGGAAAAGGCAATGGCCCAGATGAAGTGCATCTACACCAATGCACGCAGCATGGGTAACAAACAGGAGGAGCTGGAAGCCATCGTGCAGCAGGCAGGCTACGACTTGGTTGCCATCACGGAGACATGGTGGGACCACTCTCATGACTGGAGTGCTGCAATGACTGGCTATAAACTCTTCAGAAGGGACAGGCAGCACAGAAGGGGTGGTGAAGTGGCTCTCTATATTAGAGAGTCTTTAGATGTTGTAGAACTCGAGGCGGGGAATGACAAGGTTGAGTCCCTTTGGGTTAGGATTGGCAGGGCCAACAAGGCTAGCGTCCTGGTCGGGGTCTGTTACAGACTGCCGAACCAGGACGAGGAGACCGATCAGGAGTTCTACAGGCAGCTGACAGAAGTTGCCAAATCTTCAGCGCTTGTTCTCGTGGGGGACTTCAACTTCCCTGGCATATCCTGGAAGCACAACACAGCCCAGAGAAAGCAGTCTAGGAGGTTTCTGGAGAGCGTGGAAGATAGCTTCCTGACACAGCTGGTTAGTGAGCCTACCAGGGGAGGTGCCCTGCTAGACCTTCTCTTCACAAACAGAGAAGGACTGGTGGAAGATGTGATTGTCGGGAGCTGTCTTGGGCAGAGTGACCACGAAATGGTGGAGTTCTCTATTGTTGGCGAGGCCAGGAAGGGGATCAGTAAAACCATTGTATTGGACTTCCAGAGGGCTGACTTTGTGCTGCTGAGGACACTGGTTGGTAGAGTCCCTTGGGAGGCGGTTCTGAAGGGCAGAGGAGTCCAGGAAGGCTGGGCACTCTTCAAGAGGGAAATGTTAATGGCGCAGGAACGGTCTGTCCCCACATGCCCAAAGACGAGCTGGCGGGGAAGAAGACCAGCCTGGCTGAACAGAGAATTGTGGCTCGAGCTTAGAAGAAAAAAGAGGGTTTATAATCTTTGGAAAAGTGGGCAGGCCACTAGGGAGGACTATAAGGATATCACGAGGCTGTGCAGGGACAAAATTAGAAAGGCCAAAGCTCATCTGGAGCTCAATCTGGCTACTGCCGTTAAAGATAACAAAAAATGGTTTTATAAATACATCAACACAAAAAGGAGGACTAAGGAGAATCTCCATCCTTTACTGGATGCGGGGGGAAACTTAGTTACAAGAGATGGGGAAAAAGCTGAGGTGCTTAATGCCTTCTTTGCCTCAGTCTGTAGCAGCAAAACCAATTGTTCTCTGGATGCCCAGTACCCTGAGCTGGTGGAAGGGGATGGGGAGCAGGATGTGGCCCTCACCATCCATGAAGAACTGGTTGGTGACCTGCTACGGCACTTGGATGTGCGCAAGTCGATGGGGCCGGATGGGATCTACCCGAGGGTACTGAGAGAACTGGCACAGGTGCTGGCCAAACCGCTTACCATCATTTATCAACAGTCCTGGCTATCGGGAGAGGTCCCAGTTGACTGGCGGCTAGCAAATGTGACGCCCATCTACAAGAAGGGCCGGAGGGCAGACCCGGGGAACTATAGGCCTGTCAGTTTGACCTCAGTGCCAGGGAAGCTCATGGAGCAGATTATCTTGAGAATCATCACGCAGCACTTGCAGGGCAAGCAGGCGATCAGGCCCAGTCAACATGCGTTTATGAAGGGCAGGTCCTGCTTGACGAACCTGATCTCCTTCTATGACAAAGTGACGCGCTGGGTGGATGAGGATGTGGTCTACCTTGACTTCAGCAAGGCTTTTGACACTGTTTCCCACAGCATTCTCCTCAAGAAACTGGCTGCTCTTGGCTTGGACTGGCGCACGCTTTGTTGGGTTAGAAACTGGCTGGATAGCCGGGCCCAAAGAGTCGTCGTAAATGGAGTCAAATCCAGTTGGAGGCCGGTCACTAGTGGCGTTCCCCAGGGCTCGGTGCTGGGGCCGGTCCTCTTTAACATCTTCATTGATGATCTGGATGAGGGCATTGAGTGCACCCTCAGTAAGTTTGCAGATGACACCAAGTTAGGTGCGTGTGTCGATCTGCTTGAGGGTAGGAAGGCTCTGCAGGACGATCTGGATAGGCTGCACTGATGGGCTGAGGTCAGCTACATGAAGTTCAACAAGGCCAAGTGCCGGGTCCTGCACCTGGGGCGCAATAATCCCAAGCAGAACTACAGGCTGGGAGATGAGTGGTTGGAGAGCTGCCAGGCAGAGAAGCACCTGGGAGTGATGGTGGACAGTCAGCTGAATATGAGCCAGCAGTGTGCTCAGGTGGCCAAGAAGGCCAACGGCATCCTGGCTTGTATCAGAAACAGTGTGACCAGCAGGGCTAGGGAGGTGATTGTCCCCCTGTACTCGGCTCTGGTGAGGCCGCACCTCGAGTACTGTGTTCAGTTTTGGGCCCCTCGCTACAAGAAGGACATGGAGGTGCTTGAGCAGGTCCAGAGAAGGGCGACGAAGCTGGTGAGGGGCCTGGAGAACAAGTCCTACGAGGAGCGGCTGAAGGAACTGGGCTTGTTCAGCCTGGAGAAGAGGAGGCTCAGGAGCAACCTTATCGCTCTCTACAGATACCTTAAAGGAGGCTGTAGTGAGGTGGGGGTTGGTCTGTTCTCCCACGTGCCTGGTGACAGGACGAGGGGGAATGGGCTTAAGTTGCGCCAGGGGAGTTTTAGGTTGGATGTTAGGAAGAACTTCTTTACCGAAAGGGTTGTTAGACATTGGAACGGGCTGCCCAGGGAAGTGGTGGAGTCACCATCCCTGGAGGTCTTTAAAAGACGTTTAGATGTAGAGCTTAGGGATGTGGTTTAGTGGGGACTGTTAGGTTAGAGGTTGGACTCGATGAACTTGAGGTCTCTTCCAACCTAGAAAATATGTGATTCTGAAGGCAGCCCAGTGGAGCAAGGTTGTGAGGCATCTTTTCTTTGCATGTAAAACAGCTTTAAACAGTGGAATCCAAGCTCTTTTCCTAAACATTCCCATATTCATTCTGGTTCCTAGTATTTTTTCCAGCAGGTAACTCCATTAAACATAGATTTCCTAAATCAGAAGTGGCTCCTCTCCAGACATCTCAGCTGTGGTTCAGGAAAGCATGTCTATAATTTTGGTAGCTGTGGGTAGTTGGGCTGTGGGTCAGTTAAGATATCTGCGTGCTACTGTCAGCACCGCTGAGAATCCTTCACAGTCCAGGATGACAACAGCATAATCTAATGAACATTATGCCAAGCTGAATTTATAATGCTTAATTTATAATCCTGTTGTGTCCACACTGATTTAGTTGGTAAAAAATTAAAAAATAATTTTAAAAAATCAATACATTAAGTTAAAAATAGCAGAGAGTGAGTCGATATAGTTAACATGGGACTTTGGTTGTCTTCATATGGGCAGCTTTTCCAAAACTACCTACAAAAGTAATAAATTTGTATCAGTGACTGAAGGTTTTGTTTGGGCCATCATCATTGCCGTGATGCAATCCTGAAAGCAACAGAAACATTTTCTGAACAGTTCAATCTTCACAAGAGATTTCAAGTTCACTTTAACTTCTGGTGCAAAACCATTTCCTGGGGTCAGAAAATGTCTTTGGAATACAAAGAAAGTACTATAATCATCACAAAAATAAATTTTAAAGCTATAAGTGTCAAAAAGAGACAACTTGGATAGATGCAATAAACATACCTGATGGATCCTGATGATGTGTTAAGTATGCAGAACTCACTGCTTTCACTGAAAGTTGCAAATATTAACTCAGAAAATTAGACTTTTCCGCTTCTGGGCTTAGTGCTAAATGAGACTTTTTACTTGAATATTTATGAGGCAAGCAATTATAGTTACTTTACTAAACAAGACTAAAATGATTGTGGCCAAAGACCTATTGACTGTGGCTTTAAAAAATAACATATTAATAGTTTTAAGAATTATCTAACATTAAAATCTATTCTACTTTACTTCTTAGGAACCTGATATTTCCCTATATTAAGTTGGACAAAAAGGACCCAAAGGAATCAGAAGCAAAGAGGATCAAGGGTTAATCTAGACCTACAAAATAGTTAGCAAAATATGTGAAATATGTGAACCTGTAGAAGGCAAATTCATAGCTAAACTCACGCTAAAAATAATAATAATAATAATAAAAGTATTTTTTTCACGAATGAGAAGAAACAAATTTCAAATTTTCAACCTGTGATAACTCTCATAAAAATGGAACTATACTGACTCACTTTGGGGGTGAGGGGACTGATAAGCATCTGTAATTTTTGTTTTCAGTTTCTCTCAAGAGCAACTGCTATGTATATAGGGGATATATCATTTAGGAACAATATGATGGTGAATTCTTTTTCTACTTACACATAATAATAATAACAGTAAAATGGATGAACCTGTTTATTTTCCAGCTTCCCTAAACAAGTGCTTTCTTCATCTTCCTGCTTATATAAGAATGAACATATGATTTTTCTAGAGATGTGACAGAACACATAAATGAATTAAATTCCTACTTGTGCTTGTAGCCTATTAAGTTCTTTAGAATTTAGACTGTATTTTACATGTCAATCAGATAAAATAATTCCCAAGTTTAAAAATACATTTTCTCCCCTTTCTACCTTTTCCCATGCAATATTGAGAAGTTAGCTACCTTTTTATATTGCCACAGAATGAAGGAGTACTCTTTAAGACTTTCTTCTAGTTATTTTGGTTGTTTCTAGTTTTGTTGTTGTTGTTTGTTTTCTTGCTTGTTTGTTTTTAACTTGCTACTTAATACTGCTTTTAAAACTGAATTTTCAATCAGTGAATGGTTTGTATAAACTTTTCCATAAACCACATATCTTAAGGACAGGAAAAGATATAATACTGATGACTGTGAAACACAGGAAATTGGAATAATATTTTTTGATGTTTTCAGAAGAATATTTTCAACATTACATAGTTTTGGAATTGAGGACACCACTAAACAGAGACTGTGAAGATGGGCTTCAAAGAGATGCTGTCAATAAAAAAAAAAAAACTGTCTGTTGAAAAGATGCCATTGTTCTCATTTCTGATACTCTTAAAACTCCTGGGTTTAGATAATCTAGTTAGGCCAGCCATGCAAGGTATAACATCAGCTTTTCATGGGTATTTCTCTGACTCATGCTTACTTCACTGAAGGTAATTATGAGACTTCAAGGCTTCAACAAACTTCCACTTTTCTTCAGATGACAATCTACTGCTTTGTCCACATTTAATCACAACTGCTTTAATTCTTTTTTCAAGCTTTTTTTTTTTTTTTTTTTTTTTAGCTGAAAAACTCTCCTTGAACTCCGAAAACCCATTTAATTCTACATACAGGTAGAAGACTAGAGTTTTGGTATTTGGAGGAACTGAATGTTGAAGAGGGTTGAATAGACAGAAGGGTTTCAATTATGTTAAGAAGTGTAGAAGCTCTTTTGACAGTAGGAACCACCGAACCACAGGAGAATCCACCAGACACTATCTAGAACACGTTTCATTGGAAATCCAATTAAAATGAATGTCAAATTAAAAAAGAAAGCAAAATAACTAAAAGACCTCAAAATCCTACATTAGGACAGCAGTCCAGAACGAAAGTTAAGATTATCACAGAGAAAAGGTCAATATATAAGAAATCATTCCAATTATGAAGAACTGCAGAGTCAAGAAAAAAATGGAACTCATACATAAGCAGGAAATAAAACTCGAACAGAATTTGTATAGCACCTGGCAAAATATGCTCATACCTCATACTGATAGTAAAACTTTCTCTAAGCATACCAAAAGCATGAGGTCTGATGAGACCACATGGAGGCAAAATTGTGAAAAATCGATCAGTTATGGTAAGACCACAGCAGATAAGCTCAATGAATTGTTTGAGATGGTCTTCACCACTAAAGGCATTGGACACACTCCCCAGACTCAAGCTCTTTATGTAACACATAGGTCAGAGAAATTTAATAATTTCTGAGCAATGAATGGGATATATTTGAAAAAAAAAAAAAAAAAAAGATGTTCATTATTCACCAGGATCAGATGATATTTCACCATGTGTTCAAGGCCATGTAGGATGGGGCTTTGGGCAACATGATCTAGTGGAAGGTATTCCTACCTATGTCATGGTGGTTGGAGCTAAATTCGCTTCCAACACAAACTGTCCTATGATTCTATGATGCTTTGATTCTATGATGCTATGATTCTATGATTCTATGGTTATGAGGACACTGCTTACAGGACAGGAAGATTGTCAATGTGAATCCTATCTGAGGAAAGAGATCTAGCTAAGATCGTGGCTATTAGAGAGCAATAGTTCCAACTTCTACCCTGATAGGATGGTCATGTCTGTAATAAGAATAACAACAAAAAAATCTTTGAGCACATTGATACATGCAGTTTGTTGGGAAAGATTCAGCGTATCTTCAGCCTGGAGAAGAGAAGACTGAGGAGAGACTTCACTGTAGCCTACAGCTTCCTCAAGAGGGGGTGTGGAGTGGCAGTTGCTGATCTTTGCTCCATGGTGACCAGTGATAGGACCTGAGGAAAGGACTTGAAGCTGCAATGGACAATTCAGGCTGGATATCAGGAAAAGGTTCTTCACTGAGATGGTAGCCAAGCACTGGAACAGGTTTCCAAGGGAAGTGGTCACAGCACCAGTTCTGCTGGTATTCGAGAAGCATTTGGACAACTCTGACACATGGTCTGATTTTTGGGTGGTCCTCTGGGGACCCAGGATTTAGATACAATGATCCTTGCAAGTCCTTTCCAACTCAGGATATTCTATTATTTTATAATATAGAATCATAGAATCATAGAATATCCTGAGTTGGAAGGGACCCTTAAGGATCATCAAGTCCAACTCTTGACACCGCACAGGTCTACCCAAAAGTTCAGACCATGTGACTAAGTGCACAGTCCAATCTCTTCTTAAATTCAGACAGGCTCGGTGCAGTGACCACTTCCCTGGGGAGCCTGTTCCAGTGTGCAACCACCCTCTCTGTGAAGAACCCCCTCCTGATGTCAAGCCTAAATTTCCCCTGCCTCAGCTTAACCCCGTTCCCGCGGGTCCTGTCACTGGTGTTAATGGAGAAAAGGTCTCCTGCCTCTCGACACCCCCTTACGAGGAAGTTGTAGACTGTGATGAGGTCTCCCCTCAGCCTCCTCTTCTCCAGACTGAACAGGCCCAGTGACCTCAGCCGTTCCTCGTACGTCTTCCCCTCCAGGCCTTTCACCATCTTCGTAGCCCTCCTCTGGACACTCTCCAACAGTTTCATGTCCTTTTTATACTGTGGTGCCCAGAACTGCACACAGTACTCGAGGTGAGGCCGCACCAGCGCAGAGTAGAGCGGGACAATCACCTCCCTTGACCTACTAGCGATGCCGTGCTTGATGCACCCCAGGACACGGTTGGCCCTCCTGGCTGCCAGGGCACACTGCTGGCTCATATTCAACTTGCTGTCTACCACGACCCCCAGATCCCCCTCTTCTAGGCTGCTCTCCAGCGCCATTTTTTCATTGTAGTGTAATTATGGCATGATCATTAAAGGTCAGGTTGCACTCAAGATACAGCTTTCACTTAAAGGTATTTTCTCCTGTTTTGGTGATAAAGTTATCCGTCAAATTTACTAACATGCCAAAGTAAATACATTCTATGACAGGAACACTGTTGCTTCCTTCTAGTGCCTCCTAGTCACTATTATACTAGACTTAGAAAATAACAATAATTTGCATTTGAAAGGTGATATTTTCATTGCTCTTTTCAATTAAAAAAATAATAAAATAAAAATCCTCAGTTCTTGTAGAAATATCTGCCGTTTAGTGAGATACAGGAATTTCTCTGTATTTTTTTAAAACCCAGTCTTTATTTTAGCAAGTAAATTATTTGAATTATGGACAGTTACAACACTCCCCTGAAGGAACTTTCCATTTCTCCCTATATACACTTATATGCCTGATTTTCTTTTGTCCAGAGTAGAATGATGACGGGACAAATGTAAAAAACCTACAGAATTTCTTTTTATTTATTTATTTATTCAGTTATTTATTTGGAGAAAGTATTAAAGAGAGAGCTTTTGTATTAGAAATAGTTATTCTTTCAGTAATAGTGGATTATTTCTAAGAGTACTTGCATTCTTTGTCTATTCTAATCAAAAGATGGTACCATCATATTTTAGGAAAATATGTTGTTTGCACAGAGGACAAACTAATTCTCACAAGTTTTCTTGTTTGTTGGTTTGTTTTAGATGATGTTCATTGCAAATACCGATTTCTGAAAATTTTAACTGAGTCCTGGCTATCTGTCATATCTGTCACAGAGATAAAGACATTGATATGAAAGTATATGCTGACAACAAATTATTGGAACTTCTGGAAGTACAGATAATTTTACATGAAGATTACTTCTAAAATACAAAAAAGCATCTATTAAATTACTGGGACTAAAATCCAGAAATGACTTCATCCTTTGATCAAAATTTAACTTCAAAGAAATAGAGCTATGTTAACTGGCAGATCCTGTGTCAAATACATAAATTTCTTTATTTCCATGGATGCTTACAGATCTTGGAGGAAAATAAGTATTCTGTCCCACACCTCACCCTAGTTCCATTACCTTTAGACCAAATCACATAACAATTTATAATTCCTGCTGGTACATATGACTGTGAAGACAAGAATAACCAAGTTGGAGCATTTATATATAATTTCCAGGTAAATATTAATGAACAGGCTTGTCTTTCAGATTATCATATTTCTATGGCAACATGAATTGTTGTTTTTAAAAGATGTGAATCTGCTCTCACTTTTCACTATAAAGGAGACAGATGTTGATGTAAACTGACCTTGATTTACTTAGATCTGTTATCCAAGCTGACAAGAAGATTCTTTTTTATAGAACAACAAAATGAGAATGCACTGAGAATACATTTAGTGATTACAACAATGGAACAGAACCTCTGAGAAGGGAAAGTTCCTGAGGAGAGTGCACACACAAACTCACATCTACACTGACACCCACACACAGGTCTACACCCACACACAGGTCTTTATGAGTCAATGTAGTAAGATCAATACAAAAAAATATATGTTTTTACCATTTCCTATTTATAACAATAAATATCATAAACATTTGTAACCTTTTTTTTTTTTTTTTTTTTTTTTTTTTTCTCAAATGTTAATGTTTAATTGTGGTTTTCCACTCCTGACTGAAATGAGGCAAATAATAACTAAGTTCTCTGTAGGTTCTGCATGTGATGGGAATAAAGGAAGCATTGATATACCTTGTTTTGTTTGGTATTTTCTCCTGTATCAGAGTGGTTGTTCATCTTGCTTGCTCATCTATATGCCAGTTCATCTATATCTTCAGCTCATCTATATGCCAGTTCTTAATCTATATGCCTGTACTAGATTTGGACATTTTTTGAATTAATTACACTATAAAACATAAATTCTGACTAAGTAGTACACAATCAAAGTCATATTATTTTGATCTTCATAGAAGTCAAACATTTTTTTTGGTCACAAGCATCACACTAAAATTACCATGCTATAAAACTGTTTCTTTCTATGTGTCCAAAGCAAGGAATTAGGTAACTGAACAAATTCTAACCAGACATTATTGTAGTGAGAAAGTATTCTATTTGTGATTAAAGTATCTCCATGTTTAGTGTTCATTTCTGATTTTGCAGCCCAGATTCCTGTGTCTGATATTGAAATAAATTATTTTGTCAGGATATTGGATCATTTAGATTTAAAATTTTATTCAACTCCAAATTCATGAAGGTTTCTCAACATTAATTCTGGCTGTTATCACTGAAAATCTTCTCATGAATGACAATTAAACCCAGATGCATAGCACTTTGTTGGCATTTGTTTATGATACCAGATATGGTAGTGTTTGAACAAATGCTGAAAAAATATACAAAAAAAATCTTTATACAAAAAAAAAATCTTCAGTTCCTTAATTTTTAATGACGTATTTACATAGACATTTTGAATTTTCTCAACTGTGTAATTCTTAAGTCATTCTATAAGGTCTTATTATACTTTAGAAACTTAAAAATACCTATCAGCATGCATTGTTATTTCTGCTTAGTTCCAAATTTTATGAAGTCTCATATCTCATGTGAAACAGTGGATGAATTAAAGCCTTCAGCCTTTGATGCCATTCTGCAGTGGCACTATACTTTGAATGTGATGAATGCCATGTATTCAGTGTCATGAATACTGAAGGTAACTGGGACAAATCATTGAGTTTTTTGGTAGTTTCTATAAAGTATGGAAGTCCTTGATTTTGTATACAAAATTTCATTTAATACACTATGACAGCTTAAAAATAAGTTTTCACATTTTTTTCATTCAGTAATGCCATACACTAGAAACATTGAAAGGCTTTGATTTAGTCAAATAGAAGAAACAGTGTCCAAATATATTCTCCTGTAGAGTTTGATTATAGAGTGCTCACTGTAAGAAGCTCTGTAGCAGAAGGCAAAAACAAAAAAACAAAAAACTTAGTACAGTACACTGGCAGTACAGTAGCGTTCACAATATTCACTCCTTCTGAAGGCTGAAAATTTGTTTAGACTTTCAATAGGTCATTCTGTTCCTTAGAAAATCATTTTAGATTTGACTGGCTCCTTTTCAGAAGAATAATAGAATGAACCATAGAATGGCTTATATTGGAAGGTACCTTAAAAATCACCTAGTTCCAAACTCCCTGCCATGGGCAGGGAAACCTTTTACTCAACCAGGTTGATCAAAGCCCCATGCAAGCTTACCTTGAACACTTCCAGGGATGGGGCATCTACAGCTTCTCTGGGCAACCTGTTCCAGTGCCTCACCACCTTCATAGTAAATAATTTATTCCCTAATTAATTATTCCCTAATATATATATATATATATATATATATATATATTTAACCATTACACCTGTTAATGATATGGTTGTTTAAATGACTACTGTGATTATCCTGCTTTCATCATCTTATGAAGAACTTAGAACTTTCTCCTTCTCCAGCCCTAAATAAACAAGCAAACACAAATAATTGGATTGGCACTTTTTTTTTTTTTTTTTTTTCCTGATTTTTTACTGAGTTCTTTTTCAAAATATAAGTAGCAATTCCCTGATACATATTTGTTTTGTAAATATTACTCTTCATCTTTAATATATTTCTGGAGTGCTTCTATGTACTACAGTGAGGTAAACCATATAAAGTACTGACTAGGATGAAACTTGTTTCATGTTGAATTGCTACTGAGGCTACTGATACTGTGCCCTCTTTCATTTGTTGTAAAATTTCATTGTGGGTTAATAGTATATTTTTGTATCAGGAATATTTTCACAGCTGTACGGTCCAAGAGATTTAACATTATTTTTTTGTTTGGTTGGTTGGTTTTTGTTTGTTTTGTTTTGTTTTTTTCAGGTAAGAAGCCAAAGTACCAACTTTTTTTTTTTTAAAAAAAAAAACAAAAAAACAAACAAACTTATTCTTTATACAGATAAATAGGAGATTCTGTGTGTCAGAATAAACTAACAGATGATTTAAGAGAAAAAAAAAAAAGTTATTGAAATTTTGAATACTTATTTGTTCAGCACCAGTCAAGTTTCTGTTGTGCCTCAGATGGGTCTTGACAGTGTCCTGGTTTCAGTTAGGACAGAGTTATTTTTCCTCCTAGTAGCTGGTAGGGTGCTATGTTTGGATTAGGATGAGAAGAGTGCTGATAACATGCTGATGTTTTAATTGCTGCAGAGCAGTGCTTACACTAAGCCAAGGACTTTTCAGCTCCTCACTCTGTCCTGCCAGCAGGCAGACTGGAGGTACAGCAAGAGCTGGGAGGGGACAGCCCCAGGACAGCTGACCCAAACTGGCCAAAGGGGTATTCCATACCATCTGACGTCATGCTAAACAATATATAGGGGTGGCTAGCCAGGGTGGGGGGCCAGCTGCTCGGGGTTGGGCTGG
The DNA here is from genome assembly GCA_011075105.1 of Heteronetta atricapilla. Lineage (NCBI taxonomy): Eukaryota > Metazoa > Chordata > Aves > Anseriformes > Anatidae > Heteronetta > Heteronetta atricapilla. Next base: position 44,585,266 of record CM021735.1, read on the forward strand.
GTATCGGTCAGTGGGTGGTGCACAATTGCATTGTGCATCACTTGTTTTGTGCACACTACTATTATTATTATTATTATTATTTCCTATCTTAATAAATTGCCTTTATTTCAACCCACAGGCTTCACTTTCCTGTTTCTCTCCCCCATCCCAGAGAGGGAGGGGGGAGGGTGAGCGAACGGCTGTGTGGTGTTTAGCTGCCAGCCGGGTTAAACCACAACAGTCCTTTTGGCACCCAACATGGGGCTCGAAGGGTTGAGATAACCACAGATCTGACCAGAGTGTGTTAAACTAAAATTGGTATAAGTATTAGAGGTGCTTAATAGAATGTTGATTGCTTTAATCTCAAGTCTGCTGTGCCTGTATTCCAAACTGAGTTTTATAGCACATTACTTTCTGTATGTGATCCCTGTCATGCTGTTTATCCTTTCTGGGCCCTGGTTTAAGATCATTGTGGTACTGTGCAGTGTAACAATAGCTTGTGATATGATGAAATATCTGGCCATGACTCTAACTTGGTATTTGTACTCAGCACTGTCGTTGACTCTGTACTTTGGAAACTATATCTCAGAAACTATTAACGATTACACCTACTGCCTTTTTTCATCAGGGAGCCAATCTGTGGAGGGGACAGGAGAAGATATTTTTCCCTACTTGTTCACTCTCCCTTTCTCCTTCACCAGCCTCTTATCCTCCGAGCTGGTTACGATAGTTCTCCAAGATGTTGAATATTGTTGGGATACTCAGACCAGCATGTTCCTGTTGTAATGTCTCCTGAATGTGCTTCAGGTTTTGTTTAAGTTTAAACAACTACTTGGGAATCTCATCCAGAGATCTGTCCTGAGGCAGGATAGTTGTGAGTGGCAGAGAGTGTGGGAGTATGGGCAGGTTTCTAGAGCAGTGGGCACCTTCGATGTTTTGGAAATTCACCCCTGAACAACTGCAAAATCCTAAAAAACTGGTAGAATGCTTGAAAAAAGAGTGTCATGACTCTGGCAGTTCCAAAGTGACACAACTCCAGTACCCTGAGCTGGTGGAAGGGGATGGGGAGCAGGATGTGGCCCTCACCATCCATGAAGAACTGGTTGGTGACCTGCTACGGCACTTGGATGTGCGCAAGTCGATGGGGCCGGATGGGATCCACCCAAGGGTACTGAGAGAACTGGCAGAGGAGCTGGCCAAGCCCCTATCCATCATTTATCAGCAGTCCTGGCTATCGGGGGAGGTCCCAGCTGACTGGCGGCTAGCAAATGTGACGCCCATCTACAAGAAGGGCCGGAGGGCAGACCCGGGGAACTATAGGCCTGTCAGTTTGACCTCAGTGCCAGGGAAGCTCATGGAGCAGATCCTCTTGAGAGTCATCATGCGGCACTTGAAGGTCAAGCAGGCGATCATGCCCAGTCAGCATGGGTTTATGGAGGGCAGGTCCTGCTTGACGAACCTGATCTCCTTCTATGACAAAGTGACACGCTGGGTGGATGAGGGAAAGGCTGTGGATGTGGTCTACCTTGACTTCAGCAAGGCTTTTGACACCGTCTCCCACAGCATTCTCCTCAAGAAACTGGCTGCTCTTGGCTTGGACTGGCGCACGCTTCGTTGGGTTAGAAACTGGCTGGACAGCCGGGCCCAAAGAGTCGTGGTGAATGGAGTCAAGTCCAGTTGGAGGCCAGTCACTAGAGGCGTCCCCCAGGGCTCGGTGCTGGGGCCGGTCCTCTTTAATATCTTCATCAATGATCTGGATGAGGGCATTGAGTGCACCCTCAGTAAGTTTGCAGATGACACCAAGCTATGCGCATGTGTCGATCTGCTCGAGGGTAGGAAAGCTCTGCAGGAGGATCTGGATAGGCTGCACCGATGGGCTGAGGTCAGCTACATGAAGTTCAACAAGGCCAAGTGCCGGGTCCTGCACCTGGTGCAATAACCTCAAGCAGAGCTACAGGCTGGGAGATGAGTGGTTGGAGAGCTGCCAGGCAGAGAAGGACCTGGGAGTGATGGTTGATAGTTGGCTGAATATGAGCCAGCAGTGTGCTCAGGTGGCCAAGAAGGCCAACGGCATCCTGGCTTGTATCAGAAACAGTGTGACCAGCAGGGCTAGGGAGGTGATTGTCCCCCTGTACTCGGCTCTGGTGAGGCCGCACCTCGAGTACTGTGTTCAGTTTTGGGCCCCTCGCTACAAGAAGGACATCGACGTGCTTGATCGGGTCCAGAGAAGGGCAACGAAGCTGGTGAGGGGCCTGGAGAACAAGTCCTATGAGGAGCGGCTGAAGGAACTGGGCTTGTTCAGCCTGGAGAAGAGGAGGCTCAGGGGTGACCTTATAGCTCTCTACAGATACCTCAAAGGAGGCTGTAGCGAGGTGGGGGTTGGTCTGTTCTCCCACGTGCCTGGTGACAGGACGAGGGGGAATGGGCTTAAGTTGCGCCAGGGGAGTTTTAGGTTGGATGTTAAGAAGAACTTCTTTACCGAAAGGGTTGTTAGACATTGGAACGGGCTGCCCAGGGAGATGGTGGAGTCACCATCCCTGGAAGTCTTTAAAAGACGTTTGGATGTAGAGCTTAGGGATATGGTTTAGTGGGGACTGTTAGGGTTAGGTTAGAGGTTGGACTCGATGATCTTGAGGTCTCTTCCAATCTAGAAATTCTGTGATTCTGTGATCCTCCTTTCCATAAAAAAAAAAAAAAAAAAAAAAAATCTCCTGTATCTTTATGCATATTTTTGTGGATATTGACTTTAGTGTATTTCTTACTATGAGATAGCTGAAAAAAAAAAATGAAGTTGCTCAAATTTTAATAATTTTAATATTTTTTCAACTGAATGTTTAAGTTACTATTCTTCCTGCATCGTCAATTCTTTAATCACTGAAATGAAGAAATGTTCCCAGCTAAATGTTTGCAAGCCTGATAACAGAAATGCATTTCAGAACAACTTTATCAAAAATAATTCTTTTAAAAAAAAAGATATCTTTAAAAGACTTAAAATTTTAAGAGAGCTTTAGAAATCTTTAAAAGATTTTTAGACCAATCAGAACTTGTGATTGGAATATTTCTCATTTTATCTTGGATGTATGTCAGCTAAGTAAACAAGAAGTGCTCTGAGAGTAGCTTCTTTCCTTTTTATCTTCTTGGGTTATATGTGATTCAATGAAATGCTAATGTGAATTCTGCTCAGCAAAGCCCAGAAAGTACATTTGATTGTTGAGTTTCTGGAAGGCAACAAAAGTATGGAGACCAGCTGCATCTAACTTCTGCATTCTTTGCTGGAAATCTGTTCCAGCAAAGTGAGATGGCAATAAGTAAACAGTTCCAGAATCATAGATATATGCAGCCTGTTTTACTGAACATTGTATTAATGCAAGCAAAAGAAAAGGGGAAGTTTCATGGTTTGAACTCACAAAAGAGAAATTACCTTTCAGAAAAGGTGTAAAACCAAAGAATATCATATTAGAAATACTTTGGTAACAAGCTATTCTTATTTACTGAGGAACACATATAACTACTAGTAATTCAGTAATTGTCAGTAGCTTATTTTTTGTTACATTTTTCCATTTCTATTTCCTTGTAAAATTCTCAGTTACATAAATTCAAATGTATACTATAGCAAGAATTAGTTTATTTTTGATCAATTTTACAGCATTTTTCTAGACTGAAAGTAGACCTACAGGTGTCTTGCCAATTTGAGGAGATGTACAGGGAGCATACAGATGTTTTAGACTCTTGTCCTGTCTAGTACCGACATAAATTTTCTTGAAGAATAATCAAGACAAAATAGCATCATTTCTAGATGGCCCTTAACTATGACCATTCTGGACAATACCTCCAGCATCATGGCATCTCGCTAGCAAAGCATTTTTTTGTTTGCTGTATGTTATGTGAGACTTGTATCCCCAAATGAGCACCTTTCAGAATAAAATAAATCTCTTGCTCTTTTGGATTACAAGAGAGTAAGAAGCCTCAACATGCTGTGTACTGCTGTACAAGTACATGGTATAGCATATAAATAAATAAATAAATAAAATCTTCATATTGTCACAATCCTAACATCACCAAAATCTGCTATCAATAATGTTGAAAGTATCAACATAACTCTAGGAAATGTGCAGTTGGGAACTGCCATAGATATGGGCCCAAATTCTTGAAATTCTGGAGCAAAAACTAGCTAACTTACAAACCAAATTAAATTGATGTTTAGTGCAATTTAAGTGCATTTTTTAACAATGTGGAGAGTTTATGTCTTTGTGTTTTTTGAATTAGTGTTAGTGTGTTTTGAACCATCCAGAAGCTAAGCATCACACAGACTTTTTCTCACCCTTCTCCCTCCCTCTCTGGGACAGGGAAGAGAAACAGAAAAATAAAAGCGTGTAGGTTGAGATAAAGAGAGTTTATTAGGACAGAAAATAAAGGAAAATAATAATAATAATGAGAATAGTACTACTACTAATAGTGTGTACAAAACAAGTGATGCACAATGCAATTTCTCACCACCCGCTGACCGATGCCCAGCAGCTAGTCCCACCACACTGGCTAGCACCTCCATATTAATCATTCAGCATGACACCAGATGGTATGGAATACCCCTTTGGCCAGTTTGGGTCAGCTGTCCTGGGTCTGTCCCCTCCCAGTCCCTGCTGCACCCCTGGCCTGCTGGCAGGACAGAGCGAGAAGCTGAAAAGTTCTTGGCTTAGTGTAAGCACTGCTCTGCAACAATTAAAATATTGTGTTATCAACATTCTTCTCATCCCAAATCCTAAACAGAGCACATACCAGCTACTAGGAACTCTGATGTAAAGAATTTGGTTTTATACCACTGGAATGATAAATATTTGAGACATTTTTGATTATGTTAGCACCAATTCTCAAGTGATGACAACTTCAAATTAATGTCTTATAATCTTTATTTAGATAAGTCAAATATGTATACTAAGAAATGATCACACCCATATCTTTATTTTATTACTTTGACATCAGCTGGTGTAGAAGGTTCTGTGATTTTTTATACTACAATTACTTTCCTAGGTAGAAACACTATTTATTTACCTTCAGGTGACACTCAGTATACAGTCAATGAAAAATACTGAAATTAATAGGAACCAAGCTAGAGAAACATGCCTTTTACTAGTGTGCCACATCATAAATCATTGAGACTTACCAGTGTTAAAGTTTGCTCTAGATTTTATAATGTAAAAATAATAATAATAATAATAATAATAATAATAATAATAATAAACAACTTTTTATTTTCATGCTTATATCTTCCAATAAAAGAATAAGTGGATTTTAAATACATCTTGGATAAGAGTGTGATGCAATTGCCATTTCAACTGTCTGTGCAGTACATAGTGTTAAAACGTTTCCATTGCACAGGTATGGAGCTGGGTAATTCAAAAAAGAAGCAGAACTACTACTGCCTGTTTCCAACTCCCTGTACTAGTATTTTTGTATTAAAAAGACCATCATCCTTTCAAGGTAACTTTAAATCTGCCATGTAGGATCAATTTTCAGGTTGTTTACACAGACACCATATTTCTCAAAATTGATCACATGAGTATTACTTTTATTTCTCTTCTTTTGTTGGTGTTACCTTAGGAAATTAATGTAATTAAAGAATCTATTTTAAAACAGTAAAATAAGCTTTTAAACAGAATGAAACGTTTGCCCTTTTCCATGCTAAATTTTAACTTCTTATTTTAAGAAAATTAGTGTTTATTATTTATCACTTGGAAGTTCTTAAATTTAAAATCATAGAATATTTTATTAGTTATCTTTAGATTTGACTTATTCAAGTAGTTAATCTGAGAACATTTACAGGTTTATGAAAAAGTTTAAAAAGACAGCTCATAAACAGAGCTTCACTGCATTCAGAAACCACCAATGGTATATATGATATAATATCATATATATCATTTCATCATGTGATGCAACCTGATTTATGAAAAATAATTTTGGGGATTATTTTTGGTCTGGAACAGATAGATGTTCTTTCTCTAATTTCATTTTTGCTCTTGTTTAGATCCCCTTCAGGAGCTTTATTTCCAGAACAGTTGCAGTAACCAAACACTTTTTGGTAACAATGCATAATGCCTTTAAAGCTTATAAGATTCCTTGCTTTTGACATCTCTAGATCAATGAAGTCCTTGTATCTAACATGGACTTTCAGACATCATAAGAGGAGCCTCTGTGACATTACTACAGTAAGGATTAGTGTAATCCTTAATACAGTTATAATTTCAATTCCCATAGGAGGACCTCCTAGATCTGTGATCATACTCTAAAATATGTTCAGCATAGACATGAAGTGGAAAAATTTTCTACACTCTGAAAAATACATCCCTAACTCAAATGTGCTTCTCTAAGACCATTTTAAGTTAACACAGAAGTAGAACCAGCTATTTTAATTGCTACAGCTGAAATATAGGATTTCTTTGAACCTAAACTGATAGAGTGAGTAAGCTACTTTACAGACATCCATCATGTTGAATACCCTTCATTTTATCATACAGTCATTGCAGGTGTTGGAGAGTTTCAAGGGTTTAGCTAGTCAAAAATCTAGATAACTTCTCTAACTGCTACTTCAAACCGAGTTTGTTTACTTGAAATAGAGAAGATGATTTAGAGACTTGCCCTTTCTCTGCTATCCTGAGTGGACCCATTTTCAAAGTTTTATGAAGTCAGAAAAAAAAAAAAAAATCTTGCATGTGCAAACAACAAAGCTTTTTAAAAAGACAGTGAAAAGTAAAACCCTGCAGCTGCTGCAGTGCAGAATGTTATGAATCTAATGAGCCTGAATGGGTTAGCTCTTGAGAAGCTGCAGTCTATCATGCAGTTTTTCAGGCACACCTGGAGATGGACATTTTGGCAGGACTTGAGCTGTGGTTCAGTGACACCAGATGGTTTGTCTTAGTAACCAAATGACAATGCAAGTCTCTGGATTTTTCTTTCTTTTTAATTTTTAAATTTATTATAAGAAGTTTATGAAGAACTAAACAGATTAGAAATGTCCTAATTAGATGGACTTGTTAGAAAGACTACAATAAAGATACTAAGATGTTAATTATTAAAATATATTATTTACATGCTGGTTCAAAGGTTTGAAATGATTTTTGTTGGAGCAGAATAGGTCCTGTATAAAGCTAGTCTGACTTTTATGATTTCAAGCACACAATAACTAAGATTTTCATACATAGTTTGCCATGTATAACAACAGTTATATTCCTTAATCTCTTTCACTGCTATTTTAGTAGTATCTGGATGCTGTGCACTCTTGAGCTATCACAAAATATACTGCCAAACTTACCACTTTGGGCAAAATTGCTATCCAGCATGTTGGCTTTTGTTTCTCTTTTCTATACATTTTTTTTCTTAACCTTTGACATTTAGTATTAAAAAAAAAGAAAAAAAAAAGAATCTAGAGTGATATAATGTCATCATCCTGATTTTCCAAACAAACTGTAGCAATAGCTGTAAGACTATAATAGCATGACTTTCCCAAATCCTGTCACTCAGAGTGCCACAAACTTTGTAATACCACACTCAAAATTCCTATCATAACACACTCAATATTCCTATTCATAAGAGAATTCAACAGTTTAAAGAGGTAAATAACCATTCTGCAGCAACAAGACACTTGATATTTCAGGTTTTCTTTGTCTTCTGGGAAATTTCTTTAGATATATATTTTTTTTCTTTTACACATGGTTACACTGTTGACAAGGCAGTGACAGTTATAAATTCTGTAGCAACCCATTGTTCTTTCTTTGGGGAAGAGAAGAAACAACTATTTGAAAAGCACACTTTCTTGGAACAAGATGTTGACCTATGTCTTCCTACAATGGTTTCTCCTTTTTGCCTTTTCAACATGCTGTCTTTACTGCAGAGACCTAGTTGTTAAACTTTCTTCTCTTATATATTCCCTTATTCATCTTCTTTCCAGAGGTATCTATGAAAGTATGAATTATTAAACTTATTTTTTTCTTCCTCTGGAACCTAATGAATTCTATGTCTTCTGCAACCCATCACAAAGTGAAAACTTCATCTCTTTTCCCAAGGATTCTTCTTCAAAGAGAAAGGAAGATACTTAAATTCAAAAATGATACAAACAGACTGGAGAGGGTCCAAAGGAGGACCACAAAGATATTCAAAGAGCTGAAAAACCTTCTTTATGAAGAAACACAGAATAAGTTAGGCCTTTGCACCCTGGAGGGTAGAAGACTCAAAGGGGACCTCGTCACAGAATTCCAGTACTTCAAGAGTGGCTACAAAGAGGACAGAGGATTTCTTTTCACAAGCAGCCTTATGGAAAAGGCAAGGGGCAATAGGTACAAGCTGCACTTAAAAATATGTCATTTTAGTATAAGAAATAAGTTTTTTATAGTGAAAATTCACTGAATTTCTTTTACAATGAATTCTCATCATTGGAGGTTTTCAAAATGCAACTTGACAGGGTTCTAGATATCTCAACCAGGCTCCCTTTTCCCATAAAAGGTTGGACATGATGATCTTTCAAGGTCCCTTCCAACTTGGGCTGTTCTGTTATTCTATGATTAATAGAATCAAAAGTGCAACTCTTAGCTTTATATGGAAAGCAAACAAACAAAAAATTATAATTCTACTTTGTACATTTATTCCATATACTAAGTAATAGAGGACAGTGGTGGCTGAGAAAAAAAAAAAAAAAGAAAGAGAGAATATACTGGTTTAGTGACAGATGAGAAGATATGTAGTATTTACGATAAAACATTGTATTACTCATTGTATTATATATTCTAATTTTGTAAGTGGAACATACACAATATCAAAGTACTTTGGGTTGGGTGAATTTATACCAAAATTATTTTCAGTAAAGCTATCAAAGTTTGATATTAAGAGCATTTAAAGTGATTTATGCATGCATCCTTAATTTTTAATATAACCAGATTTTTAAATTCAGTGCAACTAAAAGCCTCTAAGTTGTGATTTTAGATCTGAAATATATATGTGATTTTTCCTGCCTACTATTGAGCCTACAAAAAAAAATAGTCTGTTTTTCCCTGTAGGGAAAAAGACTACAAGACTTTGTAAGCCTCTTGATCAGCAGTGGTCTTTGATGCTTTTTGCAAGGTACATGGTCCTTTTATTGAATATATTATAAAAGTACAATGTTACTTGCTTCATCTTGCAGCGAAGAGATACCAGAAAAATCACAGCAGTTTCTATTACATTTCAGCCATTTGTTAATTAAAAGCAGAGTATATTAGTACAGGTTATAGTACTTTGTCTTTGAAACCACTAAAAAAAAAAAAAAAAAAAAAAAAAAAAGTACTATGGAAATTCCATGCTCATTTAAAATTAGGGTATATAAAATAAGAATATATAAAATGTTTGAGTTTTACTCTAAGTGTGTACTAGACGCATAAATTAAGGAATTTTGCAAAGTAAGAAATTTAATCTATTTGCAGCTGTGGAATCAAATTTATGTATTTGATTTATAAGAAATGGAGATATCAGAGAATTAAGATTCCTTAGTCCAGTTCAACTACTGAAGAACTATGCAAGCCTCTTCATTTTTTACAAAACTATTATCTATTCTAATTAGTCATCCATTCACAGTAAATCTGAATCCATTAGCCTGCACTGTTTAGTCAAATTTTTTTCCTAATCATTGATAGTAGAGTGTAACAGTCATAGGATCACAGACTTTGCCACCTGTGGTGTGTAATGGGATTCATCTTCAGACTGGTATCTCCAGCGAGACTACTTAATATTATTAGAATTTGTGCTCCAGCATCACTAAATTATGAAACTAGTGGAAAAGCACTGGTGTATATATGTACACATATCTATCTTACCTCTACAGTGTTATTTTCTTATTTGTTATACTATTGCCTAGCAGGTAGTGTTCAGGCATAGCAGAGGTTTCCGTTATGTCAGATTCTGAACAAGGGCAGAATAGTCTCCTCTCAAATAAGGGAGATCAGAAAGAGAAAACAGAAAGCTGAATAACTTTGTTTAGCATTAAATGTAGTGCCCCCAGTACAGCAGCTCATAAATTTTGTTTAAAGCATCACAGCAGCAAAAGTTTTAAAGTAGGGATTTTGAGAGTGGAAGTAGTCTTTCAGAGTATTTGCAGCATGAGATATCACAAGATATGTTTTGTTGGTAGAGTGTCCTCCTCTGGCTTAGAAGGAGCCTAGATGATCCAGTAAATCTTTTCTATCTTTATCTTTCTTTTAATCTTATTTGCATTTTAATTCTGCTAAATAGAACAGGAACTAATAGAACTAATAGAACTAATAGCACTAATAGAACAGGAACAGGCTCCCCAGGGATGCAGTCATGCCCCCAAGCCTGTCAGAGTTTAAGCAGCCTTTGGACTATACTCTTAGTCTGAAGTTTTGGGTAGGCTTGTGTGGTGGCAGGAGTTGGACTCAACGATCCTTATGGGTCCCTTCCAACTCGGGATATCCTATGATTCTATGATTTTAAATTATCTTCCAACAGAAAACCAGATAGAATTCTTGAACAATTTAATCAACAGAAATTAAATAAGATTGCCACAATGAATATATTTCAATCAATTAATTCAATTTGCCATCTATTTTGAAATGCACAAAGATTTCTTTTCTATGATTATTTCTAGCAGAACCCATGTAAGATCACTCCCCAGAAAAGATGGAGAGGAAAACACAATCCCAAATATCTAATGAGCCCCTTGTGGATCATAGATAGAGATCTTTATTGATACATTCATATACTGAGAATTTATTCGCCAACCTTAACTCATTTACAAAAAAAAAAAAAAAAAAAAACTCAGTAGTTTCCTGTAGATGAGGTCTCTTTGTTCAAGAGTACTGCTATGAAGCTATGCATTTGCTTAATGAAGGACAAGAAATCTAAACCAGACATACAACAATGTTATTCTGTCTTTTATCAAGGTGGATGTCCTTGGCTGTTTGAACCTTGAGCTCTCAGAAATAACAATCCTAGTAATGCAGTTATAATGTTCAGCTCTCTGTGAGATTTTGGTTCTGATTGCTACAACATTATCAAGACAAAGAGTAGTTAAAAAAAAAAAAAAAAAAAGTTGTAATGTTAGAATACCTCCCATTTATTATTTCCCTTCTATGTAAAGACAAAGAAGCCTGTTTCTTGCTGTGTGGAAACATAAATATTAGCCTGTAGGGTGTTTAAATTGCTGATGAAGCAGATATTGCATTGTCTCCTCTCATTAGTACATCAACTCACATGAGCAAAATTTCATTAGCAGTTGATAAAAATTTGACATATTTGATATGTTTTGGGTTGTGACTCTCCATGAATGAAGTCAATAGGGGTGATCTGATTGTGATACAATTAGAAACACCAAGTTCTTTCGCTCATCCTCAGCACTTGTTTTAAACTGGAACCAAATGTGAGCTAAACCCATCTTGGAAGCTGTTGCTTATTTTGAAAGAATCTGTTTCAGTTTTTAGAACAGCAGCTCAATTTGCAAATTGAGGTAGCAATCCCATGAAAAACTGTGATTATCAGGGATATGTGCTCCAAATTCAAAGACACAGTAGTTGATGTCCATCCAAAACACATCAGAATGCTTCCTCCCTTTAGATTTCTTCATTACTAGCATGAAAATAGATTTTATTTCCCATGTCCATTCTGGGACAGAGATTACCAGGAAAGTCGGATAAAATACTTCTTTCTTCACTTGAGAATTTCCAATTATGGCTAATATCAGCAGGCATATACCGTAGTCCAAGGACAGTTGAAATGTGAAGAAAAAACTGTTTGACCCCAGGAATTTTTTTTCAGTTAACCAATTATTTTTTACATGAACTTTCCCAAAGTCTTGCTGTTCAATATTTTATGATAATTTCATTGTTGGATTAACTTTGTTTTTTTTGGGGAGGAGGGGGTAAAAAAGTAAAAGAAGAACCTGGAACTTTATATCAAATCAATTGCCTAACATTATTCAATATAAGGTATTTTATTTGTGAAGATAAAGACATCTTTATAACAGATAACATCCTTATCTGAAAATACTTCAAAAATCTTCTGAAAAGATACATCCTGTTGGCAAATTATTCTATTTCATGAAAATTTTCCTAAACATCGGTGAATATTCACATGCAAAATTTGTATTATTTGGCAGCTAATTATTGGACATTTATCTGCATAACAGTCTTCATTGCCTCCTTAATCCACTGCAGAGTATTGCAGAATTATGATAATTTAGACAATTCAATTTATTTATTTATTTATTTTTTTAACATTGTAATAATTATTCCTTTTTTTTTTCAGAAATAAGGGCTTAGGAGGAAGTAATTTTAATAAGTTCTAGTTTTTAACCAAAATTGGTTAAACATTTTCTTTTAAAACAACAGAGCAGATTTAATAGCCCTAGCAATTTTAGCATTTATTTTGTGTACAATTTGCTTTTTTCCCTCAACTTGTTCCTATTTCTCTCATAAAGAAGTCTTGAAATAAAGCTGTTTTGCAAGACTGACCTTGGGATCCCTGACTGAGCTGACTGGAAAATATCTATGTTTTCCATACTAATAAGACCTGGCTTTTTTCTTTGGGTTCTGTGACAAATAAACATAATTGACTATAGAAAAACATGTGAGTTAATCAAGATTCCAGTCAAAAGTTCATTATAATACTTCTGTTATTCTACAAAGAACAGAAGTTTATGGGAAAGTTTAGTCAATAAGTTTGGTATAATGTTATGGGTGTAATATACTAATTCATAAACAACAAAATGCTATGTAGTTATATTGCCAGTCATTAATGTGCTTGAGATAAAAACTGTAGACTACATTTAACTCACAGCCTGTCTCTAATGATTTATCTCACCCCTGTACAGAATGAAAACTACTCATGGGGATAATACCAGTCATTGTCTATCTAACTGCATAAATTTTGAATAATTGACATTTATTAACTTTTAGCGGAAAAAAAAAAAAAAAAGCTATGGATGAATTTTTGAGACTAATTACATATCACAGTTTAAACATGATAAACATGTTTGATCACAGTACATAAACATGATAAACATGATAAAGCTTCAGATTGTGGAGTCATGTTTTCTAGACTGATGACTGGCTTTCCAGCCAGCTGGAATGTAGGAGTAGTTAATATGTTGACCAGCTGAAGTGTTGCATTGGTCATTTTTCAAGGCTTTCCTGCAAGGAAATAAAAATAAATTATTGTGCCCTGCAGACACATCAAAAAGTTGTTGCACCAAAAAACATAAAATAAATCATCAATATATTTACAAATAAACTTTTAATCCACACGTCATAATTTTGTTACATTATAGCTAACTGATAGAATTTTGCTGATTCATACAAGAATTATGCAAATTAATACAAAAAAGCTGATACAGCATTTATCTCATAATATTTAGTTATAAATTCAAATAACATTGAGAAAAGCATTTGTTTATTTATTTTTCACTTTAAAAAATACTACACATAACTCAGGAACCTTTCTTTTTCTTTTTTTTTTTTTTTTTTTTTTTTTTTTTTGAGCATAAATGTTGAAGAACATTTTAACCCATGTTTTATAGAGGCAAGACCAACATCTGAAGATTGAAAAAAATAAAAATAAAATCAATGTATTCTCCTGATATTTGGCCAGAATATACAAGTCTGATTGATGTATAAGATAACTAAATTAATATAGTCTTTAATACTTTACTTCAAAAATAAATAAATGTCACTTTACTTCAGAAAATAAATAAATAAAATAAAAGAGGCAGAAAGTCTTAGAGGAAAGGAATATGGCATTAAAAAAAAAAAAAATACCTTCAGGTTAATGACCTAACCTAAACCTAAACAAAATTTTCCAAAACATTTAGTTCTATCTACAATCATATATATCACAATATCACAATACAATCATATAATATCTGAATTGGAAAGGTCCCACAAGGATCATCAAGTCCAACTCCTAGGTCCCCAAAGGACCACCCAAAAAATCAGATCATATTTCTGAGAGTATTCTCCAAACACTACTTGAACCCTTGCAGTCTTGGTGCCATAATCACTTTCCTGGAGAACCTGTCCCAGTGCCTGACCACCTTCTTGGTGAAGAACCTTTTCCTGATATCCATCCTGAACTGTCCCTGTCACACCTTCAAGCCATTCCCTTGGGTCCTATCACTGGTCACCAAAAGAGAAGAGATCTACAGGTCTTTCCTCACTCTCCTCCAGGCTGAACAATCCAAGCGATTTCAGCTACTTCTCATACATCTTTCCCTCTAGGGAAAAGGGAAATCTTTGTTACCTTCCTTTAGACACTCTCTAACAGTTTTAAATGTTTCTTATACTGTGGCACCCAATACTGCACACAGTACTCAAGGTGAGGCCTTAACAGTGCTGAGTAGAGTGGGACAATCACTTCCCTTGACCAGCTAGCAATGACATTCTTAATGCATCCCAGGATACATCTGAACCTCCTGGCCGCCAAGGCAGACTGCTGGCTTATTTTCAGCTTGCGGTCAGTCAAAACCCCCAGATCCCATTCTGTGGGGCTGCACTCCATCATCTTGTCCCTCTGTCTGCACATATAACCAGGGTTACTTCTTCACAGGTGCAGAATCTGACACTTGCGCTTGTTAAAATTAATATTATTGGTGACTGCCCAGCTCTCTAATTTGTCAAGATCTTTCTGCAAGGCTCTCTCACTCCCTCGACAGTGTCAACAGCTCTACCCAATTTGGTATCATCTGCAAACTTGCTAAAAAAAACCTTCAAGTCCTTCATCCAAATAGTTTATGAAAACATTGAAGAGTTCTAAAAAGTAACCCTGCAGAACCCCACTAGTATACTAATATACGCCAGCCTAATATAGCCCCATTTATAAGAACCCTCTGGGCCTGACCAGTCAACCAATTGATCACTCATCTTATTATGCTTTTATCTAACTGTATTCTGGTCCTTTTGTCCAGAAGGATACTGTGAAAAGTATCAAAAGCCTTCCTGAAACCCAGAAAGATCAAATCAGCTGGAGGATCAAATCCTTTGGTCAACTAGCTGGCTGATCGTGTCATAGAAGGAAATTAAATTTGTTAGACAGGACCTTCCCCTAGTTAGCCCATGTTGTCTCTGACCAATGACTATGTTGTCTTTTAGGTATTTTTCAATAACTCCTAGAATAATCTTCATAATTTTACCAGGCACTCAAGTGAGACTGACAGGTCTGTAATTGCCAGGATCTTCCTTCTTGCCCTTCTTGAAAATTAGGACCACATTTCCCAGTTTCCAGTCAGATAGGATCCCTCTGGATTCCCAAGACCATTGAAAAATAATTGAGAGATCTTGTGATGGTATCAGCTCTGAGTACTCTGGGATGTATTCCACTAGGTCCCATGGACTTGTATGCATACAGGTGGAGCAGCAAATCCTGCACAAGTTTGGAGTTAACTGGGTTATCATTCTCACAGTCATAGTCCTCCAATTCCTGGCAGCTGGGGTCCCAGAGCTCATCACTGTAGTTAAAGACAGAGGCAAAAAATGCATTAAATGTCTCTGCTATGTCTAGTTTGGACAAATTATATGTGTCATTAATAATTAGGTTAATCATCACAATGAACACAGACATTGATTAATCTATGTAGAGTACTGAAGGTTTTTTTTTCACAATTGTTTCAACAAACAAGAAATTAAGATGCATCTGTATAAATCTACTGACATTAACAAATTTTCATGGCTCCAGAAGATTCTAGATCTTGCCCTTTTTTTTTTTCTTTTTTTTTTTTTTTTCCCACAAGTGGGAAGTATCACTATTTCAATGTAACAAACTAAGAGTTTCAGATCCTGAAGATTAAATTATAATATTGTTCCATTGTATCTGATGAGAGCTTTTCTGGTAGAAACCAGGTGGCAACAGGTACATGCAGGTTGCTTTGTGTTATAAAAACACAGTCAGAAGAAAAGTAGAACCCAAATTCTAATAGATCATATCCTGATTCAGTATTCTTAAATGCAAGATCATCTTTCTCTTATTGGCAGAATAAAAATTTGAATTTGAAGTGAATTTTTAGTTTAATTAAAATTACTTTAGCTTCACATAGTAATATAGATATCCTATTTCTTGAAAAATCTATATATAAAATTTATTTTAGAGTTTAATTAATTTTGAGAGAGCTTCATTAATTTGAAGTACAAATTACTACAAGTTTCAACAGCAGTCAGAGCAGGAGAATCAAAATACACTGGCTCACAAACTTCTATCTTTCCTAAAGATAGCCCTGTTTCTCTGACATCCACAAATATAATCTCAGATCTTTATTTCAAAAACATTTACAGTTTAGTTTCACTTAAATAAAAAATCTCTAATTTCACTGTCCCACATGCATCCTAGTTATGATTAAATGTATGCATGAATTCAGATTTGCAGGATGAGATATCCTCCAGGATGAGACAGAGTCTGCTATTTAGTAAGAAAAAAAAATCGTTTTCAAACTAAATGCAGCCTAATGATACCAGAGTCAGACAATCACACTCTCTGTCATTGTGTTATCTGTGCACATTAATATGGATGTAAAGCATTCCTAATTTAGTACAGTGCAAGCTAAACCTTACACGTTACAAATATATCTAGTAGTTTTGTGATGCATAGAAATATGTGAAGTTGAATATGAAACACAACAAAATAAAATTTCAGATTTATTTTTACTTGATAAAATATCAGGACTTTATATTGATAAGATACGAGGCCAGAACCCTAGAAGCAAAATTGTATTGTATACACATACTGTATCCCATACAATCCTGGTTCATCATCTGCAAATTCTTTGTGATGCCTGCTTTCTCCCCTCTAATGAGATATGTCATTGTAGATATTTCAGGCCACATCTTCTCTGCTGGTGCAAATTAGCATTGAATCATCCAAGCAGTATTGTTTATATAAAGTGAAGATCTGACATTAACTTTTAGCTCCTGAACCGAGCACAATTTTGACAACATTTGTTGTGCAGATGAACATGAAAGGTAAAAAGAGAACATTTTCTTGCTTCCAATGTTACACTCTACTGCTATAGTGCACAAATGAAAACAGAATTTTGTTTTGTTTAAAGTTCAACTGATGTTGATAAATAAATCAGAAAGAAAAATCATGAGAAGCCCAAGTATCTGAGATATTCTCATGCACGTATTTAAGGAGGAAGTACAGAAGCACAGCCCCCCCTCCCCCCTTTAAAAAAAGGTATGTTTTTATTCAAAATCTCAATCTGGGTCAAAAAGATTAAACAATAGGTTAAGTTTTTTTGGTTTTATTTTTGTTTTTGTTTTAGCTGTAACAGCCATTATCTTGGGGACATTCAGCAATGTACATTGTTTTTACATTTCTTTTGGACTTCAGAGAAAGGCAAGAGGTAGTAACAACGATAAACAGGAAATTCTAAGACCCTGTGTCAGGCATTTCTGATTTCTTCCAGGAATACTGAAGTTATCAAGGCCAAAGATCAACCTTTACTTACTCTTTCTATTTCTTGATATTTACTGTTCAGCAGAGATGGTCAGAGAATGTGTACAATAGAGTGAGTGTGAACCTGCAGTTCAGATTGCCCAGAACATCATGGCTCAGCTCTGCTTTTTTGGATATCTTCTCCATTGTCAAGTCCTTCAGATTCAAGTGAACTCCTGGATTTATGCCATAAAAACAGAGGTCAACACTAAATTAATGGATGTTTGTTTAGTCCATTAACTTTTGAAGAGGTTAATTAATTTAAAAATAAAACAACAAACAAACAAACAAAAACAAAAAATCCCACTTGTTTCTGAATACATTTATACTAAAAAAAAAACAAACAAACAAAAACAAAAAATCCCACTTGTTACAGAAAGAACAGTCAATTACATTTGTGCAACTAAGGAAAGAGAATGACCTAATATAGATCTTAATGGTGCTTATTATGAAAGGACTTAAAGTCCAATGAAGAAAGGAGCTACATTATGCTATGCAATATAAGAGAAATTCCATTTGTATAGTATTAATCATAAATTAACAAGTACACAGCATGTGGGACATTCTTAATAGCACCAAGATAAAACTATAACAGAAAGAATGAAGTAATCTCCCATTTGCTTTTTCTAGTATGTACTTGCTAATGAAAGGTAAAATTCACAGAAAGAAGAGAGAAAGTAAGGAGCAAGGTTGCAGATATGATGCAGATAAAATAGAAGTCCAGTGAAGGAAATTAAGAGATTGTGGGAAGAGAGGGGGAAAGAGTTTGTAGTAAGTAGCTTCATACTCTTTTGTAACAAATAGCTCCATTAGAAGATGTGTTTCAGAAATGTAAGGGAGTTATCTGACTAACCAGTCAAACCTGGAGTTTCTCCTTTTGCAGCAGCTACTCTTACAGGCCTAAAACTAGTCTGTACTGTCATCTGCAACAGGAAAACATAGTGCTGAGAACTATCAAGCATGTGATGTGATAACATAGACACATCTATGGTTTATGAAAGAAACATGTTTTATACAGGAAAAAAAAAATGAGTTGTTTATTCATTATTCAGTTTACTGTGCTGGTAGGCCCTTCCATTTGTTGTTGTTGTTGTTTTCCTTTGACTTTTAACCTGCCTGCCAACACTTTATTTTATTTTATTTTATTTTTATTTTTATTTTTTTTTTGCCATAGAACTATCTAAGATGTTTTAGGTATATATTGTTACAACAATGAACGACAACAGAAGTGTTTTTATGACATTACAGATTTTCCCTTTTTCAGAAAAATGCTTTATCTCTTGTAGTTCCGTGTTCTTAAATAAAACAGGTCTCCTAATGTTCTGAATGCAAGAACATATATGCAAAAGCATATATATGCTTTTCTTCAGAACACAACCAGTAAATCCTTCTTCAAGATGTGTATTCTCCTTTCTTTGCCTTCCTAATAACCAGTATGTCTTCATTTGTGTTTCTTCTTTTATATAACACTAGAATGAAAAACAAAGTGAGGATTCAATTAAAGTAATCCCAGAAGTAAAATCTTCAAATCAGGCTTTAATTTCATAAAGTCTGGGATAATCCAAGAAATCTTTGATATAAGCTTTACTTAATATTTCAAGGTTCTTTCAAGGTTCTTTTTTATTTTATTTTATTTTATTTTATTTTATTTTATTTTATTTTATTTTATTTTATTTTATTTTATTTTTTAGGAAAATAAAATATTGGAATTATTGTATAACTGTACAAGTTTAAAAGTGCATATTACGTACACTGTGCACACAATATTTTCTTTAGCAAATACAGATTAGAAATAGACTGCAGTAAAACTAATAAATCACATGAATGGTATCACAACTGACATGTCTTAGAGTCATTATGTGTAATTGGCTAATAGTGTATTTATTGTTGTGCTATTGGATCACCCTCAGGGATAATTCCAATAAGTTTTGAATCTCCAGAAGGATTTCTGTGCAGAAGTAAAATAATAGTAATAGTAGTAGAAGAAGAAGAAGAAGAAGAAGAAGAAGAAGAAGAAGAAGCTTAGTAATGCTTAGTAATTATTTTTATTTAAATTCATTTTAAAGTAATCAGTCTGTCTTGAAGTTTCACTGCAATTTCAAAAAGTGATGAATTTGATGTTCTCTGATGCCTTGAATTCCCCTCTCTAGCCAAGAAAAGTGATTAGAAAAGGAAATGAAGCCCCAAAATTCAGAGTTCATGAAACATTCAGTATTAAAAACATATGTGGTGTACACAAAGAGGATCTCCGCCAGTGCCCTCTAGACGTGCGTGACTATAAATGATTAAAATTCTTATTCTCAGGAAAAAGAATCAGCTTAGCATACTGAAAGCATAGAAGACTGCTCTGTAAGTGTAAAAGATAGATACTGGGATGCAACTGTCAGGTATATAGTGAGTCTCATTTAC
>CM021735.1:44610107-44695898 GCA_011075105.1 Heteronetta atricapilla
GATGCACAACACCATTGCTCAGTACTAGCTGTCAGATAACCAACTAATCCCCAAACAATGGCAGCTTTATTGTTGAGCATGATCTCATACAACATATGAGATCCATAATCCTTTAGGTTAACTATATTTAGGTTAACCATAATCCTTATGGTTATGATTAACCATAGTTAACCATAATCCTTTGGTTAACTGGGGTCTGCTGTCCTAGCTGTGTCCTCTCTCAGGTTCTTGTCCACCTTCTGTATCCTGGTTGACAGGACAACATAAGAAGCAAAAAAGACCTTGGCTGTGTAAACACTGCTCACTTTAAACTAAAAAATCCACTGTTTTCATTACAAATCCAAAACTTAGTACCATACAAGCTATTATGAAGACAATTATCTCAATCCCAGTCAAATCAGGACAAAGAAATATATGACATCTCTCTGGATTCTACATATGGACATGGAAGGAAATGCAACACAAGGTAAAGTGGTCTTATACCTGATCAGGCTTTAGATAAATAATATTGCAAGGGGATTTTTGTCATCATGGATACAGGATATGTATCAGGAGAAAATCCAGTGAACTGGACTGAAAAGAGCAAGACAAGTTAGATTAACACATTTTATTGTTATTTCACTTTGTTATTACTCTAAGAAATTAGAATGCTGTGAAAAAAAAAAAAAAAAAGAAAAGAAAAGATGATTTGTTTATTCTTGTGTAAATTTCTATTTTTTCCTGTTCTTCCTAGGTATGTTTTACTTGATCAAATATATCAGACCTGAATATATAATCTGTGAAGTTTATTCAAAAAATTGAGTTGTTTACAGTGCTTTCTGAGAAAAAAATAAATAAATAAAAAACCTAAAAGATTATAGATTCTATCATAGATCACCTACAAACAAGTTAATCGGGCTTCCAATGACTCGTTTGGCATTCAGTAGTGTGAGGGTGTGAGGACATACATTAGAAATAGTAAAAGGCTGGGTTAGTTAGACTTTTAAAATAAATTATATTAAAATTGTTCTATTATTTTAAAATAAATTTTAAAATAAATTATATTAAAATTGTTCTACTGTTTGTAAAGCACAAAATAGAGACAGAACAGAAGTGGTGTTTGGAATATTTAAACTTCTCTGTCTTGTCACATTAGTCCATCCAATATTGAAAAATGTTTTCAGTGAGGATTTTCTTAGTTCCTAGAGATAAGACATAGTCTACTTGAACACTGATTTTAAATTGCATGGTCTCCAATTATTTTTCTCTATTTGCAGAGGCAATATGATGTATGAGAATAGAAATTCACCTCTACATTTTATTCACTGAGGTGAAAAAAAGCTGAAGATAGAGGTAATGCCGTAGCAATTAGTTTTAGATATTTTTGCTCCTTTTAATGCATTGATAAATTTCAGCTATATTGTTCCTAATGTATACAGAAATATGTTATATATGTTGCAATTATCTGATCCTTCAATTATCTGATCCTTATAGTCAAGATTTTTCTGTCCAAAATTTCAGGGAGTCAGAAAATTGAATCCATAATTGTGAAAACAAAACAAAACAAAAACCCTGCTGTAATGTACTTATGAAACTCTTTTTGAAACTTAAGATCTGCTAAAGAACTAGAGGGATTGTCATGAATTTGGGCTAGTAGAACTTTAAGTGTCTGACTTTTTTTATTTTTTATTTTTTATTCCAGACCAACCACAAATGATGGCACTGATTAATTATTCTTTAAGGAATTAAGGGATATCTCTAGATCTGCTGTCCTTGTCCTTATGGGTGACTTCAACTTCCCAGACTTTAACTGGAATATCTCACAGCTGATATAAACAGTTTCAGGAAATTCCTAAAGAATGTTGATGATAACTTCTTGGTATAGATGCTAAGGGAAATGACAAGGAAAGGTGCCTTCCCAGGTTTATTGCTTTTAAATAGACAGGGTCTCATAGGTGAACTGGGAATTGTTGGCAATTTTGACCACAGTGAGCATGAAGTAGTCAAGTTTAAAATCTTTGGTGATAGCAGAAAAACTGTTATCAAAACTTCAACCCTGAATACGGGGAGAGCAGAATTCAGGCTGCTTAGAGAACTAGTCAGTAAGGTCCCCTGGGATTCTGCTTTTAAAGTGTTGAGTCCATCTGTGCTGGTCAATTTTAAAAGCTATCTCAATAAATAAATAAATAAATAAATAAATAAATAACAGGAGCAGGCAATTCCAGAGTGCCAGAAATCAAGTGCCAGAAAGTGGGACAGAGAGCTGGCTTGGCTGAACAAGAATCTTCTAGAGCTTAAGTGAAAAAAAGTCAGTATATGGACACTGGAAGTAATGTCAGACAACATGATAGCACTGCTCTCCATTGCAAGGAGAAAATTTATATGGACAAAGGTCAATTAGAATTGTAGCTAGATAGTACTTTGGGAGACAATAAAAAGGGATTTTTTAAGTATGTTAACAGCAAAAGGATGACCAGAGATGGTCCATTACTTGATGAGGTTGGTCACCTCACAAATAAGGATGCCAATAAACTGAGATGTTTAATGCATTCTTCACCTTTGTCTTTATGACTGATGATGGGTCCTGGGCATCTTCATAATGAGAGCTCCCCTTCTCCTTCCTCTTTCTTACCTTATATTGCTGAGTATAACATTGTATGGTATGGAATATCACTTTTACAGGTTTAGGTCAGTTGCCCTGATGATTTCCCCTCTACATGTCTTGCCCACCCCCAATGTACTGGCTTTGGGGAGGTTTGGGGAGAGTCTTGATGCTGTGCCAGCATTGCTCAGCTATAGACGAAACATTGCCATGCTACCAATGTTCTTGTAGCTACAAGTGCAGAGCAGAATGCTGTATGGGATGTTGCAGGGAAAATTAACTTAATCCCAGCCAGACCCAGAACAGGTTTATAGGAAAACAAAGCCTTATAGGAAATATGGTCTCCTCAAGCTGGCTACATGTCACTTAGTGGGGTTCCCCAGGGCTCCACTTTGGGGCCAGTTCTCTTCAATGTTATCATAAATAACTTAGATATAGGACTTGAAAGTGTACTGAGTAAGCTTGCAGATGATACTGAATTGGGGGAACTGTTGACACTCTCAAGGGCAGAGAGAAATCTTGATAGACTAGAGACTGGGCAATCACCAACTTCTTTTTGTTGATCAGTTATGAGACCCAAGGGAACAGCATGAAGATACATCAGGGTAGGTTCAGACTGGATATTAGGAAAGGCTCTTCACTAAGAGGGTGGTTCAACACTGGAACAGGCTCCCCAGGGAAGTGGTCGCAGCACCAAGCCTACCAGATTTCAAGAAGTGTTTGGACAATGCTCTCAGAACCATGGTTTGACTTTTATGTAGTCCTGTGTGGAGCCAGGAGTTGGACTCGATGATCCCTGTGGGTCCATTCCAACTAAGGGTATTCTATGACTGTATAATTTTATGACCTGTAATGTTCATAAATGAAAAATTCCTTTTAAAAATAATTACTCCAATGATGTTCTGACAAGCTTCATGAAAATAAACTCACAGAGGATTTTTCATTCTTCCAAACTGTAAGACCTTATCTTTGCAATCCAGGCTGGAAGCTTTTTGTCCATAGTAATTGCTTGCTTACTTATCTCTTTTTTTTTTCAAGAAAATGGAAAATGTTATTTTATACTTGTGCTTTGTGTTCCTCCAGCTGATCATTATAAGCCAGTCTCCCCATTCTCTTCACCCCCTAAACAAACAAAACCCCCTCATCACTCTGTTCAAACTACCTAGTTAAAAAAAATAGATAATGTGCACTTTTGTCAACAGGGAACAACGTAGAAAACAATTAGCTCTTTAAAGGTCCATATTTTACCGAATAACAAGTATACGGTAATAAAATTACAACAGCCTGTTAAATTGCTTTTTTCTCATGAAAATTTCTTTTTCAATTAACATGATATCTAAAATTCCAAGATGCATTTTTTAACCTTTTAAGAAAGGAAAATAAGTTTAACATGTAAAGAGATCATCAAATCAAATGGAAAGTGTGGTTCACTTGCTAAAATTTTTAATGCTTATGCACAAATAAAATCTGCAACAAAGCCTCATGTCTTAATTAAAATCACACATTTCCAATAAAGCACTCGAAAGCCAGAAACTTAAGCAAGATAATTAACAGAAAACAGTAATTCTGAAGTTTATTTTTATGGTCCTAAAATGTGTTCTCATGGTTTTTCGATTTTGCTTTCAGTTTTGCTTTCATTATGCTTTCCTATTACTTAAAAGTGGTTTATTTTTAATTTGAAATAAACATCCAAATGATGTAATGGATACATAAAAGAATTATCATCATCATCATCATCATCACTATGGTTATTATTATTTAGAAAATTAAATTATAGGGAGGACTTTACCCTGGTATCTGTGAGAAGCAACTGACTGGACCAGTGGTATTTTAGCTCTTCCTATGACAACTGATATCACTGCAATGTGAGTAAGAGGTCAGAAAGGTAGCAGGATTTAACACTCAAAGTTAATAAGTATATTTGAGGATTTTTCTATAAATCTATGTTTTCTAAACAAAAGCACACTTCCCTCTAATAAAGGGGAGGTAACTTAGATTATTCTCAGTCAATACATTTTTAACAGGGAGAGAAAACCCTTTAAATGGCACCTCTTAAAGAACACATAATTCTGAAAAATATATATATACAAGTCAGATCCATTCCAGATTTGTTCCTAGATTTGTTCAGGCACACCAAAATAAAAGTAACAGAAGGAACCAAAGAAACTTATGACTCTTAAGATGGGAAAGGGAGAGGGAATGAGAGAGGGAGAAAGAGAAGGAGAGGGAAAGAGGAATGGAAAGAAAGGATTGTAATCTCGAAAAATTACAATTGGAATGATTGAGATATAATTATTGGAACTGTAAAAATGCATGTTTTACATTCCTGTTCTTATTTATGGTGAATTCAGTGATATCAGGTGCTAGAGAGATGCACTTCCCTACGTTGATAGACAATTGTAATAAACTGACACTGTTATCCTCTCCTCCTTCAAGCCTTGCCTTCAAGCTTCCCAAAGTCCAAAGATGCTGTGTCATTCTCATAACCAAAGAAAGAAGCAGAAGACATTTGTATAAGTGTAGCTTGTAAATTCCCAGGGGATCGTTGGATATCATAATATTGTCAAGAAGTTAGTGTAAACTCAGTTTGGCACCCATTGTGATACTTTTAGCTTTGAGAGATGGCTTATCCTAGACATAGAGAATCAAAAATATCAGGAGTGTGTTACAGCATAGCTTTTCTGCCTTTCTAAACTATGTCCTGTGTTAATCTGTCTGCCACATCTGGTAACTTTCAAAAGCAGTACTAAAAAGGCAATTCTATGTAGCAAAAGTGTGAGAAAGAAATTCAGAAGCACCGTCCCTCTTTTTACAGACAGAGAAACTTACTAGAGTGCAGTTGGTATTTTTCATTATTGAGAACATAAAGCAGCTTAGTTTCACCAAGGCTAATTGATTTTCACAGCTGATGCATGAAAAGCTAAAGATGATATGAAATTTGAAACGGACCCTTGTCTAGCCCCTGAAGCTTTTGGTATCTGTGGAGACAACAACAACAACAACAAAATATTTGGAATTGGAGATACTAATGCATCCAAGAATAACTTCAGGTCTGTGGGATGTTTAAGATATCTATTAGTTTGTCCGTGCTGCAGGTAGTTTGCAAGGAAATAAGGCTGAAATCCTTTACAAGGATTTCATTTAGGAACATAATTTTTCTCATGGATTTACTAAAAAGATTAATAGGATTTTGATATGTGACATAATTGTCTACAGTGTGCAACATCTTACAGAAGAAACGTTTTGTTCTTCATTACAGGCAAAAACAGATCACATAGCTGAGAAGTCTGCTATAGCTATCCCATCATTAAGAGAAGGGTTTGTCTGCAAAAGAAAAGACCTTTCAGCTGTGGAAGGGATTAATCAGGCTCTTCTGTAAAAGTCATTCTTTCATATCACTTAATCTTGTTCAGTATATCAGATTTCTTCATGTGTGGTCAATCTTCCTTACCACTGACAAACAAATCGGTGGTATACACACATGCAGACTGCTGGAATTTAAGCATGACCCCCCATATTTTATTGAATGCTAAATAATTTTCTTGATTATCATTAGTTACTCAAAATCATTTCTCTACTGATCCATATGATATTTGTTTTCTACGTGATCAATACAATGGAAATAAATATGTTTTACCCTTTAGATTTAAGAGAGAGGAAGGGCACTACTTAAACTGTCACAACATCCTCAGCTTGTAGCTGTGCCATGACTTCACATGAGCAACTTTAAATCAGATCTCTTATCTCCTTGACTCACTAGTAAATAAATCATAATTAATCTTGCACTTTCCTCTTTGGGAATTCATTATTATACTTCAACATGAAATCGTTCCTGAAAAATAATTCAAATTAAATGAGATCACAGAATCACACAATGGTTGAGGTAGGAAAGGACCTCTGGTGATCATCTAGTCCAAATCCCCTGCCAAGCAGGGTTACCTAGAGCACATTGCACAGTATGACATCCAGGCGGGTTTTTAATATCTCCAAAGAAGGAGACTCCACAACCTCTCTTGGCAAGATGTTCCAGTGCTCTGTTACCTTTAAAATAAAGAAATGTCCTCTCATATTCAGATGGAACTTCCTGTACTTCATTTTGTACCTGTTGCCTCTTGTCCTGTTGCTGGGCACTACTGAGGAGTCCATCCCCATTCTCTAGACATTCTCTCCTCAGATATTTGTACACAGTAATAAGATCCTTTCTCAGCCTTCTCTTCTGCAAGCTAAACAGGCCCAGCTCTCTCAGCCTCTCCTTGTATGAGAGGAGATCTTTTAAGAATTCATATGTTGACAAACACTATCAAGAGGCAAATTAGAGGAAGAGTGCAAACATTTAGACAATGCTTATAAAACATTTGGTACTCAAAATGCACCAGTGATTTTATTATAGAAATGTAACTGGCTTACTGTGTCCTATGAGCCCCTTCACATCTGGCTTTTTTTTCCTCTTAGACAAAAGAATCAGATGGAGTTTGATGGTGGCCATGTCAGAAATTTGTAGCATCAAATTGAGATCTAGCCTGTATTACTCCTCCTGGGATCCAGCCAGAATATTCATGAGATTAACTCTGTGCTAGTTAGTCAGTTACCAGGTCCAGTGCAAAAGGGAGTCCCAGATGAAAATGAATAGCTAATTGTAATACCTAAGTTATAATTTATAATAAATATGGCTTTTGGAAATAGGATCTGATCATTTGACTGGCACCTTTGTAATAAAGAATCCTGTATTCATTCTGTGCCACCAAGTTCACCTGATTCACTTCACATTTGATCCCTACTAAAGACCAGTATCATATTGAAGCATCACATACAGGGATCACAAAAAACTGAAATCACAAAAATAGCTGTTGTTATGGGAGGTGAGGGAAAAGTCGCTGACACTCCCCTAGAGTAAAGGGAAGAGGACAGAGAGGGAGGAATCCAGTTTCTTCTTTCTCTGATAGACAGTGGAATGAAAAGAGAGGTCTGGAAAACATTTATACACAAAACAGCAGTGAAGTAACACTTTTAACAAGGTTGAATTGGGTGGGAAAGGTGAATATGAGATTGCAAACATTTTGAGAATATAAATCTTGGAATAATTAATGATTGACTTCCTCTTCTCAACAAAGCCATGCTTTTCTCTCATGCTCCATTTCCTTTCAGCTAACATACTCTAATGAAATACCAGTACCTTTCTATTTCTGTGTTGTACAGATGTCCTTTCTCACTTTGACTCCTCTTGTGGCTAATTTGTCTTTCTGATTATACAGTTATAGGAACATTGCACTTATCCTTGTTTCACCACTTTCATTTATTTCTTTCTGTCTATAAGACCTTTCTTTTTTTTCTCTTTCCTCTCTCTCTCTCTTTTTTTTTTTTTTTTAATTGATTCCTATGAAAATATATTACAGAAACAATATAAACAAAGGTTAGGGGGTTTAGACACGGTCTCAATTAAAATGTTAGACACACAAGTTAATCACAAGAACACAAAATGGGTCTTTTGACCCTTTGAAGGCCAATACATAGATTTATAGTTTTGATTCTTTATTCTCTTAATCTCCTAAGGAGACTTTAGTTAGAAGCACTTCCTTGAAAGTAGATGATGTCTGTACAGCAAAAAAAAAAAAAAATCACCTATTAGGCTAATGTGTATAGCCCAAGTAGATACAGAAGTGTAATAAAGTCCAATAAATGAAAAAAAAAATCAATTTAGCATCATTTTAAAATATAGAGAGGGAATATGGGAAAATTTGATGAGAAGTTGGCCTTGATGATCCTTGTGGACTTGATGATCTTTGTGGATCCCTTCCAGCTTGGGATATTCTATGATTCTATGAATAGATGACCTATAATAGATCATTTCCATCATTATGATCAATTCTTGCACAATTGCAGCTGAAGCTAACAGGACAACTGAGTTGTAAGTTTACTGAGCAAGTATATGTATGAATGTGAATACTGATACTCAAAGGAATTTGTTCTGAACAGCACCATTATAACTGAGATAGAACTTTTCAACACTATAAATCTGACTGTTTTGCAAATGATCTTGGCACAAGTTATGCATATTCCATACAGGAAGGCTAGGGGTCTGAGTGTATCATAGAAGTAACACTGATAAAGACAGATGGAAGCCATATGTAAAGATCTGAATTTAAGTGTTATTACACATGGAGAATTTTCATTTCAAGCTATTTTCACTTAGTGAATTGATGTACCGTGTAAGATTTCTCAACCTTCTGAGGGCTAAAAATGATAACATGAAAAAGTTATGTAATTCCAATGAAGGTTGCAAACTGCTCAAATATATATATATATATTATATGGAAAGGAAAATGTCTGATAGTATCTTTCAGCTGCTTTCAGTATTTTCTTTGAGTGGTTAAAATCCTGATTTTCTTTTGTTTTTCTGCTCTCTGTGCACCTTTTCTTCTGTCATTACATGGATATCTTTGCCTTGGGAGATTTTGAAGAAATCCTTATATTGTAACTGCTCTTCTTTAGGAAGAAAGTAAATGTTGGTTACTTCCTGGCTCTCAGATTCTCTCTTCCTGAAACAAAATATTTCCAGCTAGTGTTATCTGATATTAGGACAGAGATGAGAATCTTCATTTGCTTTTCCAACACTACAACTGCTCCAAATTTGGCTTATTTTCATTCACATAGACTTAGAAGTAAACTTTATCCTACATTCAAAGAGCAAAACCTGAGGACCTTCCATATCTTTCCCATGCTACATCAATGTGTTTATGTCATAGGCATTCTGTGGTTGGTCTGTGTGCCCAGTAATTCATTAAGATGTTGGAAATCTCAAGTTTGTTGTCCCAGAGGGTCCCAGAGGTCCCAGAGCCTCTAAAGAATAGCCCTTGGCTATGCTCCAGCTGTATCATAGAATCATTCAGATGTGATCACAGATTTGCAATGTGAAAGGAACTGAGACTTTAAAGTTATCAATGAATCTATTATTAAAAAAAAAAAAAAAAATAGTAATAGATATATATATATATAGTAATTCTGGAGCAATTTCTATACTCCAAAGGCATAAATGGCTTAGAATCTCTTGTAATGAAATTGTTCTGGTGGAGGGTATACTTTTATACTTACTATGTGTGACCATACAGTATAAAGTATAGAAAAAACTTTAGAATATGCTGACCCTGAAGCTGAAGTACCATTATGATAAGGAAGCTTCACCTAGCTTCCAAAATGGAGTAAAATTCATGCAAAAGTCCTGTTTCAACTTTGCATATGAGAAATGACACATAGCTGCTTCTTTTTCCATATTGTAGATATGCAGTCACCCCTGTCTCCCTTTATAGCCACAGAAGATGAAAATAGACAGACTAGAGGATACCACCCATATGAATTACATTCCAAAAAAAAGAGAAATCCTCTCATGGATTATAGGAGTTGTTTGGATACTTCAATTAAATATAAAAATTGTGGTTCTCTGCAATTTAAGTTTTTAGATTTTCTGCCTTCATCAGTGACCTGGGAATTCTAAAAATCATCAGTTCTTTGTTTTGTTTCAGTGTAGAGATTTTTCTCTAACTTAATTGTTCTGGATACTCTGAAAATTGCTTCATTCACAATTTCAAACGAATATACCTTCCCCTCCCCTCATTGTCTTATTCGTTCAAGATTCTATTATTTATAATTATGGAAGGAGAACCACTATGGTGTGATTCAATGCAAGAAATGAATAGTTAGACTTTCTTAAACAGCATATCTGAATTTGGATTGATCTAAGGGAATCTGGGAATCTAACTTGCTAAACTTTGTATGTAAAGATTAGGTAAGAAGACTGCAGCAAGAACAACCAGCATAGGCTTGTATATACATATATATATATATATATGTATGTATGTATATAATATGTATACATATATTTATATGCTATTCATTCCTGCTGCTGTAATTAAAAAAAAAAAAAGGGAAAAAAACAAAACAAAACAGTAATATATTGTAATCATAAACATCTCTTTAAATACTTATGTCAGGTCATTAATATAGCACCTGAGTTTGGTGCAACATGTCCCCAGAAAACAGATGAGACCCTGTCAGTTTGGCAATAGACCAATGAAATCTGCTGTTAGGCATTATCATAGCCTCCATGTTATTACTTTCAGTGAGGGAGATAGCATGAGACAGATGGTAATTAATTCTGGACAGGTCAAAAGGAATTACTGTGAAAAGAAGAGGGAGATGTTCTGGACACTAGGGCTCCTGACTTCAGTTGCTCAATGCCTCTGGATCTTAGGCGGGAAAAGTCACTGAATATATATGCCTCTCTTTAGCTACATGTAAACTGGATGTCACACAACCCACCTTACAGCGGGTTTAATATTACAGTAGCAGTAAGTATAGGACATTGATAAACCAGTTTAAAATATAATGTTTTGAAATTTTTGAAGTTTAAACACATCTTGTGAATATATTTATTATTATTTGATAGCACACTTGTTTGTTTGTTTGAAAGTGTTTGCGTTACCTCTAACTTCAGTTGTAAATTTTGTCTAATCATCTTCCTAAAGTCTACTTCTCCTTTTTGCTGCATCTGTTTCACTGTAACTGTCACTGGGGCACTGAGAAAGGACCTGATTATGAGCTATGAACTTTAAATGTTACTATGAATATAAGGAAGTGCTTTTTTGTTTTGTTTTGTTTCATTTTCCTCAGCTGTATAATGTCTGGCTGACTCACTTCTTTCCGCATCAGGTGGAACACCAGTCACTTTTAAATACCAAGATAGTATGTTACATAACTGCATGTGAGTTGCTATGCTTTTTGACCTTAGAGTAGAAAAACACAGAAAAGCTTTTTTCCAGAGGGGGTATCTAAAGTATTTTCAAACTCCTTTTGGTAATGTGACTGTTGACACAGTAAGACTAATCACCAAAAGCATTACCTCAGTTCTTCATTAAAGCACCTTTACTGAAATCAGATGCATTCTTGACTTTCAGCAGAGAAGTAGAAATATACTTCAAAACTTCACTTTTAGAATTTTTTGAGGTTTTACTCTCATTAATATGTGAGTGAGTGCTTTTGAGGACAAGAGAAAACACTGAGGTCTCTAAAAGAGGACCTAAAGGGCATGACCTAAGAGAACTGAAGAGCTTCCCATCTCTTTCCTAAATAGAGGATTATTATTATTATTATTATTTTTAATGGTTGGATGTTTTGGTTTCCTTTTTCCCCTCCAAATACACTACCATCAAATTCTTTTAATCCAACATATAGTTCCAAAAACATCTCAGATTGTGTCAATACACAATTGTATATCAGACTGACTGATTTTCAGTTTTAATTTTTTGTTATTTTAACTTGAATATGGATCTTATCTTAATAAAACTGGTTAAAGATTGCTACAACTATTAGAGATCAGAAGATGATTTTTCTTAAACAACGATAATACTTCATCCTCACTAATCCTGAAAAGAACTCCTGGAATATAACTGTAAAACAGTCATAAGGCCTGGACACTTTTGCTCTGCTAGAGCTTAAGCACAAGTTAGACGTTGTGATTCAGTCATTAACTGATGTGGCAGGATTGGCTATTCCAGCTTTTTAGCTCCTATGAATCTTTGCTGACACTACTTAATCCTGACTTCAAACATTCCACTCACTGCACTCTTTTGATCAGAAACAGTAATCAAAGCAAATTGCTTGCTAGCTTTACAGTACTAACAGCTACCCAAAATATACCAACAGAACCATCAAATTACTACATTTCCTAATTTGCACTATGACCTGGACTGTGAAAAGGAACATACATACGTGGTTTTGGCTTATCTGGGGAAGTTGATCTTATTTAAATTTATCTAGCTGTGTTGTTTCTGTGGGAGAAGAAAAAAATATTTTCAGAATGAGTTATTCACAATGTCAAATTTAACTGAAAACTAGGCAAAACATGATTCTTGCATGATTCACATATTCGATTAAAGACTACAGGGAAGTTTTCACTTTTCCTTCACCTCCTGCTATCATTTTTGTAATGAAAATTGTTAACTTCTTCATCTGCATTGGGGTTTAATTTCAAGGTACCTAACTCAAGAATATATATTTTTGTAAGTGGTGGCAAGGCTTTTGATTGGATGAAGTACAAGAAAATAAGTGTTGCAAATGCTTCCTACAAAAAGGTAATTTTCATAGCTTGTTTTTTGGCACACCAATAGTCCCCAAAGACGTGGTAAAAGTTTTGTAAATAGCTCATAGATACACAAGCTCATGGAGCTCATATCATGCAGCAAAATATGCAACGGTTTAAATTTAAAAAGTTATACACTAAAGCATTAATTGAAACTTAGATCTCAAACACTCATACATGTGATAAGATAAAACAGTGATCTCATCTGACACTGCAACAACTTAAAACAAATCTTTATGGTGGACTCATGCTATGGATAAGCCATAAAAGAGTCTTTTCTCCCAGGTATATTACTCTATTAGTTACTATGGGACTAGATTGATTAGATCTAAAGATAACACTGCTACTTATTTAGACAAATAAAGGCCTAATTTGAAACTAGTAAGTGAACAAGGAAAGCAAGTTAGAAAAGGAAAGATCAAAGCACTGTAGACAAGAATGCAATTTCAAAGCTCAGTTAGGGCATTCGTGGTTTTTTTTTTTTTTTTTTTTAAAGTCACATATGCTATATGACCAAGTGTATGACTGTTAACAGCAGGCATGTAGACTGTTGTTAATGCAAGCTTTCTGGGTTACAGAGGGTACAAACCGCAGATCTCAGAAAAGCTGTGCATTTAGGACATTGAAATGAGCCCTTTTTCCCTTGGGAGACCAACCTCTAGCCCTATAGCAAGAAAGACAAAAGCTTGACGAGTTCATCTGAGACAACTGTGAGGCAACAGTGATCACATTTGGCAGTTTGAAGTGGGAACATTTGAGTTATTTCAACTGTTAGTGGTATTTCAAGAAAATTACAACAGGCTGCTTTGTATAAACATCATAAATTGGTCACAATAGCAGAAAGAACAGGAATGTGTTGTCTCTCTCTCTTCCCTCACTCTAGACTGTTCCTGCAAATGCTGTATTACTTTCCCGTCATTTTACAAATTGAGATACCAATAAACAAACAAACAAATCTATTATCAGTAGTCTATAAGTATCCTTTTTTGGTAAGAAAACAAACTTTTCTGTCTCCATATTACAAAAGAATGCTTCATAGCATTAGCTGTTGACTTTTCAGTGGACTTTTAAAGCAGCATCAATCAATATATCCTTGGATCTTCCAGGCTAGATCAAAGTGCAAAATTATTCTATTTCTCAGCACTGTTAAGTTTCCAATTGTTTTGTGGTCAGCAGCATACAAGTTTTTGCCAACTATGTTGAGACATGAATTCATCTGAAATTATGGCATAGGCCTAGTTTCTAACTTACTTTTGAGATATAATTGAGTGATTGAATTTAATAACATAAGTATACATCTAAAAAAATCATGTTTAGACTTATATACATAAACAATTTCTGTTAAATTACTTAATACCTCAGTAACACATGTAAACTTCAGATGGGTTAAGCATTACAGGAAATT
Organism: Heteronetta atricapilla; assembly: GCA_011075105.1. Lineage (NCBI taxonomy): Eukaryota > Metazoa > Chordata > Aves > Anseriformes > Anatidae > Heteronetta > Heteronetta atricapilla. The sequence continues at coordinate 44,624,226 of CM021735.1, forward strand.
CTCTGTCCAGTATTTTCCACAGAATAAGAAGAGAGATCTAACAATGTGTATATGATACAAACAGTAGGATTCAGTCATGTGTTTTAAGATTATCAGCCTTTTCACAAAGCAAAGAGAGAAAGCATGTTTATGTTTTATTGACATAAGTTAAAGGGAAAATGTAGGTTTGGCTTTGACTGTGGAGTGAAGGGTATTTAATGTGACTGAATATTGCTTATACATTTGTAACTACATCAATTATCAAATTTAGTTTTAGGAAGGTCTAAGGCTTATATTACTGTTTCTCCTTTATTTTATTTTTTATACGTTAAGATTAAAAATCATCTAGGAATTTCTGCAAATAAAATTGCCTTTCTTGGCATTTAGGAAAGGCACTGATGTTAGTTAAGGATTGATAAGAGATCTCTCCTTCTCCATAATTTCATGACAATACAGTCATGGATTTTGATCATTTGTTATCTACATGAAGTTCATAAAAGGCTTCTGGATAACTGCATTTTTGTTGTTGTTTTTATGTGATGTGTGGTTGCATATGAAATACATCTCACATAGACTGTTCTGTATTAACTCATTATTTTAACCATGGGAAACAGGACAGATTGACCTTGGTTGTCCTCTAGAGAATTGTACTCCTAATTTGATTTGTGTTTTATTTTAGCTAATTCAGCAGTTCCCCAGGTTTATGTATTTATTTATTTAAAATTCCCAAAGCTATTCTACTTGATTTATATGTTCTATTATATTCATCTCTAAAAACAGTGTAACATTAATGGCATAGACATCACAATAATCGCAGAGATACCAAAGTACCACCAAGGGTTCCCAATGTAAGAACTGTCATTGCTTAGTATGAAGATGAACTTGAATGTTTTTCTTCCAAGAGTCCCTGTGACATTTTTGGAAGGGGAATATGACAGTATCAGTGACTATTCAAAACAAGAACCCATGGAAGAATCAAAAGAGAGAAGTTTTTATTGGTCACGGGGTTCAGAACATTCTGCTGCAGCTTAGCATGAGACAGCAGGTTCCTTTGTATGCTGACTGTCAGTAGTATTTTTAGCAAAATCTCATTTTCAAATGTTTCTTTTAAGAGAAAGAAGAGTTTTATCTTTTCTGTGGAAATTTCTTATTTCTATAACCTCTGTCTTCCTTTTCTTTACTGACTCCATGTCCTTTTCTTTGCTTCTGTTCTTGAAATAGTTTCCACAAGAAATTTGCCAAGACCTATTCATTACATTTATAAAGAGCCATCAAGTGTCAAAAGTCCAGCAAAGTGTCTGCAACTTGTAGTGAAGTCATAGGCATAGCAGGCCTCATGAGTCAGCAGGAGAGTACAGGCTTTACTGATAAAGATGTTGTATGTCTCCAAGTGACAAAACTCTGGATTGTTAATGGTACATTGGCTGGTAAGGATGAGCAATAAATACCCATTGCCCTATTCTTGATTAGCTGGTATGTTCTGAGTTTTTTTTGTTGTTGTTGTTATTTTGTTTGTTTGTTTGTTTTAAGATGCATTGTTTTAAGAAATAGTGATATAAGTGACTAGTAATATCCGAGTAAAGGAACAAGAAAAAAGTAAAGCTTATTGTTGTTGTTGTTGTTGTTGTTGTTTTGTTTGTTTTTTTTTTTTTTGTTTTGTTTTGTTTTGTTTTACTTCTGAATTTTACTTTTGCCCAGCTGAATACCTGAAAATTATTTCAGTATATCTGCTCTTACAACTTATTTTTCCAAATGTGCTTCTGGGTAGATATGTGTATATTTTAGATAAGAATGATTTCTAATGTCATACTTGAGATGCTGAGTAGAAGTTGTTTAGTCATTTGTGAATCATCCATTTGAAAAGAACATTGGAAGCAAAGAATGAGGTAAGATTTGGGGTATTGTGGGTCTCAAATATCTCTTTACAATGGAGGATTATCTGGTCTGATATTTGACTGCTAACCTAATTATTCTTCTAAACAGGTATTATTCAGAACTTTGGACTTAAGCCTCCCACTTAAATACACTAACCTGCAGTCAAATTCACTTAAATGGATTAATCACAAAAACAGTCGAGCACATGTACAGCAGTGATGGATAAAATGAGTCAAATTACCTCAGCAGCTTTTAGAGGTAGTCATTCCTGCAAAGTTATAGATTCTATGATTGCTCCTTTCCTGAGGAGGGATGCCAACATAGTTTTTTAAATAGTAACAAATGAAGACATCAAAATTCAACACTGCACCATATTTCGCCAACAGACGATGCCATGTTTTGTGTTCAGTTCTCCACTTTTTGAGCTGAACTTCATTTACATTCTGAAAGCATGATATATCTTAGGACTAAAAATAATAACACTAAAATAAAATAAATAAATACAACCAACAAAAAACACACATTTAAACCAACATTTAAATCTATGAATTTTCCAAACTAAAGAGCACACATTAACAAAATGTGTGCTCAATTATATAAGAATAATTTCCTTATGTTAGAGTCTATTAGATTGTGGAATAGTTTCTCAAGGGAAACTGTGGAATCCTAATAGCTGGAGGTAGTTTAAGCTGTGGGAAGGAAATTTTAACATGTTAATAGGGCTGGACAATGATTTTAAACATCATTTTTGTAGTCTAATTTATGTGTAGTAAGGAGGGGGATATTCCATGTTGTACTGCTGTGACAAATTGCCTTGTGAGCTTCAAAATTCAATGGGCAAAATGTGAGCAAACAGGGTAAACAACACTGAAGGCAGATGTGAGTATTTTACAGTGAATGTTTGTTCAGTATAAATATTTCATACAGGATAGCTACAGACATGCAATTCATACATTGAAAGTTTATTTTAGATAGAACACTGAGCCTGCAAAATCTACTGCAGTAAAATAGTAATGCAATGATCTTTAACTGACAATCTTACTTCAATTAACAAAACATTCAGTATTCTTTTCTTTATCTTTCCCTTCTTCCCCTCCTTTATATTCCCTGGATATTTAATGCCTTACTTAGTGGCCTAGTGAGCATATGTTCTTGGTTAGGGACCATTGTTTATGAAATTGTTACAGGTTTCAGATTTCTACGTGGCAAGCAGAACACCCAGGCCCCTGGCTGGTAGCAATTGGAGCCATTCAGAGGTAAGTAAACATTTGAGTGAGGAATTGATGGGTCTACAGTTCAGCTCTATAGTACAGTTCTCAACGTGGTTTTTTTTGTTGTTGTTGTTTGTTTCTTTGTTTGTGGTCTTGTTTTGTTTTGTTTTGTTTTCCTCTTTTGTGTGTGTGAATATATTCCTTGACTTCAAACACAGCTGAGCAGTACCTGGCTGTAGTTAGAAAAGAACAACATCTGGAAATAATAACTGCTTAGTCTAAAGCCTATAGTAAGCCCCAAAAGAATATTCAAGTTTAAATCAAGAAAGTTGTTCTAAGTGAATTTCTTAGAGCATCTCACCCTAAGCACTTAACTAGGGTAAAAGAAACAAGGTGGAAGGAGACATAATTAGAGGACTGCAGTACAGCATTTCAATTACTTAATGAATATGTGAAAAGGAAAGAAAATATATTTTTCTGGTCAGCCAAAAAGCCTATGAGTCGCAATTGGGATTATGTTAACAAAATTACACAGCAATGCACACACATAAAATAATGTCCTTCCTTTGCCATGCCATGTATCCTCTAGTATCACAGAAGAGTGTGGGAATTTTTCCCATGATATTAAGTTAATTGTCATTCATTTTTGAGAAATGTCTTATTCTGGATGTTAGGGGAAAAATCCATATAATCAAAGCTCCTTTCAACTTTCTTTATCACTTCCCTCTTCCTGAATGTACTGCACCATCTAACCGTCTTAAATGAGACAAGAAATAGATACAGCTTTTGCAAGCATGAATAAGAATGGTTCAGTGGATTTGTCATCATCAGTGACAGAAAAGTAATTCTCAAGGCTACATACATATAAAACAATGGTGTCTGAAGACAATTATACAGTCAACTTCACCATTTAGGCATACCCTGAGGCTAAAGAAGGTATTCCATCAAGGAAGATCTCAGAGAGTTCTCTTCTGAAAAGCTCTAATAGCTGTTTTTCATAGTTTTGGCTGGGATAGAGTTAATTTTCTTCTTAGAGGCTTGTATAATCACAGTATACTGTGGTATGAATTTTTGATGAAAATAGCTGTGTTAAGACACCTATGTTTTCCATTGTTGCAGGGCAGTACTTACACAGAGCCAAGGACTTCCTTACAGTAGGACTTTCTGCTTCTTGTTACCCACGAGCACTGCCAACAGGACGTGCTAACAGGACAGACTTTGGCAGTTTGCATAGGCAGTTTGCACAGGGTAGTTCAGGCGGGACAGGGAGAAGTGCAGGGAGGATCCCTTTCATATATTCCTTTCTCTTCCTCTCCACTCCTCTGGGAACTCTACCTTTTATAACTTATAATTCACCATAGTGGGCACTCGTCACAGCGGCTGGGCGAATTAGCAACCCAAACTGAGGGGACATGGCCTCTTTGGGCTTGTGTGGGCAACCAGGTAGATCCCCTGAGGGGCAAAGTAGCAGTCCAGACTGGTGACTGTGGGGAACTCTGGAATCTGGAGGCCCTTGGTCCTGAGGGAAGAGAGGGCTGTTGTGGGTGCAGGTGTGCCCTGCTTGAGAAGATGGCTAGGCTGCAGTGAGAAGCCTGAGGGGCTCCTGGGAGACTCTGAGGGAGACAGATAGGAAGTGTCCACCTGTCCCTACTGAGGCCCGGCAGCCCCCTCCTAAGTCCCTGCAAGGGGTAGTAGCCGATCCAGCAGCTTACCTGCAGGACAACTCTTGCTTCTACTAATAAAGCGATGAAAGAGTGGCGCCCATTTCACCTTTATTGGGTTACAGATGCTGAGGAAGAGAGATTAACTGTGGATTAACTCTTGTAGTTCTGATGGGCTGTGGAAGACCCAGCCAATGCACCATATGGGACTATTAAAAGGTGAATGAGTCTTGCTAATCAATCCTTGGCTCTCCAGTTGACAAATTAGCTCATGGATAAGAATCAGGGAGTCTCGGTGCGATATTGCTGCCGGTGCACAGTTGTAGTAGCAATTGGCACTTGCTGTTCTTCGACCCTCAGCAACCCCACAACAAAAGGGTCCTCCGAGAGACCGGGCAAGGTAGACAACTGTTTAATGCCCTCTGTCTCTAAGGCAGCTATGCCAAAAGCCCACTGGAACCCTTTTGGGTCCTTGAAATATCCTCTTTTAAGATAGTTATGCCAAGGATGCACGGAGCATCCGGGCCATCACAATACAGTGTTTTTGCCACTCATTCCCAGTTAGACTCACTTCAGCCTCCAATACAGTCAACTGCTGGGATCCCCCCGTCACTCCATAAATACTGATGGGCTCTGGCCCTTCATAGTTTGATGGCATTAGAGTACATTGTGCACTGGTATCTACTAAAGCTTTATACTTCTGTGTGTCTGACGTGCCAGGCCATCGAATCCACACAGTCCAATAAACTCGATTGACCCTTTCCTCCCCCTGGCTGGAGGCAGGGACCCTCTACTCCTCGTCAGAATCTTCAGTCCTGTGTTTAAAGGACTGCCTGCTGGAAGTTGGAGCAGCAAAATTTTCAGAGAACCCCTTTTTCCCAATTGTTTTCTTTTGCAACTCACGTACCCGTGCCTCTAGGGTTGCAGTGGATTTTCCATCCCATTTTCTCATGTCCTCTCCATGGTCACATAGGTAAAACCACATGATGGCATGAGGTGTGTATCCACCATATCGTCTTCCTTGCACGGATGAGCGCTTACCCCTAATAGCAGAGACACTGGTTTGTTCAGGTGGGGAGGAAAACAATCTCTCTTCAGGGTGGTGGACCTTTTCAGAAAGTTTCTCCAAAGTATTCTCTTTTAGTTGATGGATGCTTTCAGAAAGTTTCTCCACAGCCGAGACGCAGGTCTGTAGGGAAGAGGAGAGACTTTCTTCGTACTGCCACAGTTGTTTAGCCACTTCATCCACTGTGGGTTCCTCATCCTCTTTCCAGGCCATTATTGCCAATGAGCTGGCATATGATGATGGTACAGTCCGTACAAACTTCCACCACATGGGTCGTGTACACTTGACTTCATCTGGATCTGTGGGTGTTTGATCATTGTCTGGGTCCTCATAAATCACCTCCCGTATGGCTAATTCCCTCAGGTACTGGATTCCCTTCTCCATAGTGGTCCACTTGCCTGGTAAACATACAAATTCTTCCTTGTAGGGATACCTTTCCCTTACAGTGTACAGGAGACACCTCCAGAGGTTGTAAGATCGTGCTCCATCTCCAATTGCTTTGTCAATGCCTGCGTCTCTAGCAAGGGATCCCGGCCACCTGGCTTCCCTGCCCTCTAATTCCACACAATTGGCTCCGGTATCCTAGCACCAGAGCAGCCAGGTGACAAGCTGCTCACATATGCAGCGACCAAAATCTTTTCGCACATCTCGTAGCTCACGCTGGTATAGGTTTTGGGTAGTTACTGTTGATTTTTCAACATTCTCATCTTCATCCTCCTGCATCCCTGATGGCCCAGCCTCGTCTTCTCTATACCTAGACCTAGCATTCTAGACTCTCTGCATTCTAAACGACCTGAGTCTCTATACCATTTTTTCACCTTGTCTACAGGGGCAACTTGTGCTGCTACAGCTCGTTTCTCTGGCCCAGCCACAGGGTCTGCCACAGGGGTTGGAACACCCTCTGCAGGGGCAACTTGCACTGCTACAGCTCATTTCTCTGGCACAGCCACTGGAGCTGGTGCAGGAGCTGGAGCTGGAGGGGCTGCAGGATCAGGAGCTGGAACGGCTGAAGGAGCAGGAACTGGAGCGGCTGCAGGAGCAGCTGCAGGGTCCATCATAGGGGTTGGTGTGGCTGTTGGGCCTGTCACAGGACTTGGAGTGGCCACAGGGTCTGTCACTAGGTTGATAGTAGCATCAATTGCAGCTCGATAGGCATAGGCCAGGCCCCAGCATGTTACAGGGAGTTTCACAAAATTTACAGAATTTCTAGGTTGGAAGAGACCTCAAGATCATCGAGTCCAACCTCTAACCTAACCCTAACAGTCCCCACTAAACCATATCCCTAAGCTCTACATCCAAACGTCTTTTAAAGACTTCCAGGGATGGTGACTCCACCACCTCCCTGGGCAGCCTGTTCCAGTGCCTAACAACCCTTTCAGTAAAGAAGTTCTTCCTAACGTCTAACCTAAAACTCCCCTGGCGCAACTTAAGCCCATTCCCCCTAGTCCTGTCACCAGGCACGTGGGAGAACAGACCAACCCCCACCTCGCTACAGCCTCCTTTGAGGTATCTGTAGAGAGCTATAAGGTCACCCCTGAGCCTCCTCTTCTCCAGGCTGAACAAGCCCAGTTCCTTCAGCCGCTCCTCATAGGACTTGTTCTCCAGGCCCCTCACCAGCTTCGTTGCCCTTCTCTGGACCCGATCAAGCACGTCGATGTCCTTCTTGTAGCGAGGGGCCCAAAACTGAACACAGTACTCGAGGTGCGGCCTCACCAGAGCCGAGTACAGGGGGACAATCACCTCCCTAGCCCTGCTGGTCACACTGTTTCTGATACAAGCCAGGATGCCGTTGGCCTTCTTGGCCACCTGAGCACACTGCTGGCTCATATTCAGCCAACTATCCACCATCACTCCCAGGTCCTTCTCTGCCTGGCAGCTCTCCAACCACTCATCTCCCAGCCTGTAGCTCTGCTTGAGGTTATTGCACCAGGTGCAGGACCCGGCACTTGGCCTTGTTGAACTTCATGTAGCTGACCTCAGCCCATCGGTGCAGCCTATCCAGATCCTCCTGCAGAGCTTTCCTACCCTCGAGCAGATCGACACATGCGCATAGCTTGGTGTCATCTGCAAACTTACTGAGGGTGCACTCAATGCCCTCATCCAGATCATTGATGAAGATGTTAAAGAGGACCGGCCCCAGCACCGAGCCCTGGGGAACACCACTAGTGACTGGCCTCCAACTGGACTTGACTCCATTTACGATGACTCTTTGGGCCCGGCTATCCAGCCAGTTTCTAACCCAACGAAGGGTGCGCCAGTCCAAGCCAAGAGCAGCCAGTTTCTTGAGGAGAATGCTGTGGGAGACAGTGTCAAAAGCCTTGCTGAAGTCAAAGTAGACCACATCCACAGCCTTTCCCTCGTCCACCCAGTGCGTCACTTTGTCATAGAAGGAGATCAGGTTCGTCAAGCAGGATCTGCCTTCCATAAACCCATGCTGACTGGGCCTGATCGCCTGCTTGCCCTGCAAGTGCCACATGATGACTCTCAAGAGGATCTGCTCCATGAGCTTCCCTGGCACTGAAGTCAAACTGACAGGCCTGTAGTTCCCCGGGTCTGCCCTCCGGCCCTTCTTGTAGATGGGCGTCACATTTGCTAGCCGCCAGTCAGCTGGCGGCTATCCCCCGATAGCCAGGACTGCTGATAAATGATGGATAGGGGCTTGGCCAGCTCCTCTGCCAGTTCTCTCAGTACCCTTGGGTGGATCCCATCCGGCCCCATCGACTTGCGCACATCCAAGTGCCGTAGCAGGTCACCAACCATTTCTTCATGGATGGTGAGGGCCACATCCTGCTCCCCATCCCCTTCCACCAGCTCAGGGTACTGGGTATCCAGAGAACAAGCGGTATTGCCACTGAAGACTGAGGCAAACAAGGCATTGAGCACCTCCGCCTTTTCCTCATCTCTTGTAACTAAGTTTCCCCCTGCATCCAGTAAAGGATGGAGATTCTCCTTAGTCCTTCTTTTTTGTGTTGAGGATGAAACCTCTGTATAATAAAAGAAAATAAGTAGATGATTTTTTTTTTGTTATTAGCAAAAAGCATGAACCTGAGTTTGAAAGACTTTACTTAAATGCTAACAATTGTAGAAATTTGTGTTTAACAGCTATCTTAACAGCCATCTGAGAAGAAATTTTCCATTATCACTGAATGCAAGGCATACATTTCCAAGGAAATAAGATTTTATTAAAAAAAAAAAAAAAAATTTTTTTTTTTCCAAAAAAAAAAAAAAAAAAAGAAACAGAATCTGTATATACATATGTATGTATGCATGTTTATATAAAGGCACATAGATAGACATTCATGCGTTTGGGTTTGGTGAATGTGGAAAAAAAAAAAAAAAAAAAAGTTTTATTTATTTGTTTTTCTTAAATTCAGAACCCTTTTTACCCCTTCAAAAGGTTTCTGGTTTCTAGTCTATGCACCAAACATTGCAAAATTAATCCCTGTTGTACATGTATTAGTACTTTGTCCAATCTAAACATCTTGAGCAAAGGAATGTCCATTGGGAGACTTTTCCACAGCCTAATACATTTCACTGTCAGAAAACTATTTCTGATATTCAGACTAATTTTTTCCTCCCTTAATTTTCTCCCATTGCTCCTAATTATGTTTCCTTGTGCCACCCTAAATCATTTCTCCCGCTGCTTGGTGTTTATGGCCTTCCAATACTTGCAGAATGTTATCATATCCTTAAGAGTTGTCACTTAGCCAAATTCTGCGTAGAAATTTATGTAAATTGGCACTAGTATATTGACTTATGCTATTTATACCACTTGAGGATATAAGGCACAACATTCTATTCACATGGGAAGAGAATTTATGCCAGTTTGTGTCATGTCTCACACCTGCCTAGAGAACAGAGAAAAGTATGCTCCAACCATTACCTGTTTCTTCAGGCTCCCACAACCCACTACCACTGCCTCCTTAGTAGGCAAAACGGTGATTGGATTCAAATATATATATGTGTGCATATATATATATATATACCTCAGATACCAGACATAGATACCATGAAAAATTGCAGATATCAACACAACAATTATATTTGAAGTAAGGCTGTCCCTAATAGGCAAGGCTTTAGGCCAGCCAGGTTCTGTTTTACACATTAAACCAGTGAATAATACACTTTACTTCTGGGTTGGTAAACTTCTGAAGAATGTTATGAGCCCTGGCAGGGATAGATTACAATATTTTTATCCAAACTAGAAAAGTCTTCCCTAGGAAGTAAACCTAGGGAAGTAAACCAAGTAAACCTTGATAAACCTATACACGCTCTTAAAGTGCAGTATGTAACTCATTCTGAATAGTGTTTATGCTCCTGCCATGACATAGTCTAATCAGACTAAATAAATAAATAAATGAATGAATACCTGAATAAATAATAAAATCGATGGCAATTCTGGAAAAAAAAAAAAAAAAAAAAAAAAAAAAAAAAAATTGGTGAAAAAAAAAAAAAAATTTAGAAAAATTTTAAAAAAAAAAAAAAAAAAAAAAAAAAAAACTAATTGGTGTCACAATCCTTGATGATTCAGTAAATCCTTTTTTCAGAAAGCACCAGTTCTGCAAAGCTAACAAAAAGTTCAGGTGGACTGTGAACCATAATGTTAGCTAGGTAAGTATGTACTTCAGGCAGTGGTACAAGATAGATTGGTTTATCACAAGAGAGAATGATTTGTGTGATTTTCATATCATTCAGATTATATGCAGAACTGAAAATTGAGAAACAGTCAACACATTAATGAAATTTATCACCCTTATTCATTCTGTAAACTCTTTTTAGAGGCCAGAAAGAACTCAGAACAGATGTAATCTTCTTAGCTCAACTCAGCTTTATCTAAAGAAGCATGATCTCAAAAGAGAAGCATAATAGCAGACAGGTAACAAAGATTCCTTGTTTGCCTCTTCGAAACAGCATGGGTCTATAGCAAACACATACAACAAGACAGATTGGTTTCAAACAGAGTATCACAGAGTGTCTTTCTGACAAGTGCGCCTCCTACACATGATTTCTCAGTGTCAAAACTCCCACAGCAGGAGCATTGAAAAACTTGTAATGTGACACACGCGTAATCTACAGGAGGCAAAGTGTGGATGGTAGAAGGCTAAGGCTCTCTCTTACTGGCACAAAATTATTCAACAAAGAGATTGTATCTGTGTATATGTAATTCTCATACCGGTTAAATACCTTTTGGAATTCTGATGTCAAACTATTCATTATAAACATGGAGTTAATCCTTAACAGTTAATAATATTATTTGTCTGCAGTATGCTCAACTGTTACAGGAAAGTTATAATGAGTTGGAATAATAAACCATTTATGTAGCTTAAGGAAACCTTTCCCGTAATGCAATCAGCAAGGTTCTAAAGCTACCCCACGAGAGTGCAACTCCTGCTTTGTGCTGACTTGCTGAAATATGCAGGATGGCATGTACCACTTACTGCAGTCTGTATGGTACTCAGACAGATCTGTAGAAAAGAGCATGGGAAGATTATCAGATTATCAGGACTGAAAACCACATGAACATGTAGCAGTGTCTGTTATTTGGACTGATCTGCTTCCACATCAGCATACACCCAGAGAAGAAAGAGGGGAAAAAATACTACATGACAGTATAGAAACCTGTTAACCACAAAAAAAAAAAAAAAAAAAAAAAAAAAAAGTGGTACTGTCACTGCAGAAGGATCCCCTGACAGACATAACTTCTCTGCTAACAAAACCTTCAGTTGCCCAAGAAAACTGACAAATAATAATAAAGTAATTCTGACCAGAGCAAATAAGTAAAATTCATAAATCTCCCCTGTTGCTAAAATAGCCAGGAAGACAGTGCTCCAGTTTAAAGAAACCACTTCAAGTAAGATTCACCAAGGATCAGTCTTTCTTGAGCACTCAGGAAGAAAACCTAACTTCCTTCTAAAATACCTATATGAGTTCTTCCAGATTTTCTGTTTTCAGAGTGACATAATGCTCCAAATATGGGTCTGTACCACGGGGTCCATCCCTCGGGAGCACACTGCTCCAACCTTCTCCTGCGTGGTCTCCTCTCCACAGGCTGCAGGTCCGGCCCAGAATCTGCTCCGGCAGGGGTCTTCCACAAGCCGCAGTCTCCGTCAGTGCAGCTCCACTTGCTCCACTGTGGTCTCCTCCACAGGCTGCAGAGTGGAACCTTGCTCCACCGTGGTACTCCATGGGCTACAGGGGGACAGCCTGCTTCACCATGGTCCTTACCACAGGATGCAGGGGACTTCTGCTCTGGCACCTGGAGCACCTCTCCCCCTCCTTCTTCACTGACCTTGGTGCCTGCAAGGCTGTTTCTCACTCCTCTCACTCTCTGGGGTCCCTCCCAAGGTGACCTGGCAGGAGCTGCTGTCCGTGGGGGACCCAGGTTGGAGCAGTGTGCTCCCGAGGTACGGACCCATATTTGGAGCAGTTCTTGAAGGGCTGCTGCCTGTGGGCAGCCCACGCCGGATCAGTTCAGCAAGGACTGCATTCCATGGGAGGGACCCCACAGCACAGGGGACGAGAGTGACCGAGAAGGAGTGGCAGAGAAGAAGCACTGTAGACTGACCATAACCCCCATTCCCCTGTTCCCCTGTGCCACTCGGGGGGAGGAGGTGGAAGAGGGTAGATGGGGGCAGAAGGTGCTTTTGGTTTCTTTCCTTTGTTTCTCACTTCTCTAGCTCGTTAGTAATAAGCAATAAATCTTACTATCTCCCTATGCTGAGTCTGTCTTGCTCGTCACAATAATTACTGCGTGGTCTCCTCATCCTTATCTCGGCCCTTAAGCCCCTTTCATCGTATTTTCTCCCCGTTCCTCTTTGAGGAGGGGGAGTGAGAGAGTGGTTCTGGTGGAGCTCGGCCGCCCACCTGAGTAAAACCACCACAGCAGGACAGAGCAAGGAGCTGAAAAGTCCTTGGCTTAGTGTAAGCATTGCTCTGCAGCAATTAAAACATCAGCATGTTATCAGCACTCTTCTCTTCCTAATCCAAAACATAACACCCTACCAGCTACAAGGAGGAAAAATAACTCTGTCCTAACTGAAACCAGGACACTCACTATCCACAGAAATAAAACATTTGGAGTAGAAAATGCTTCCCTGGCCAATCTGCCTATATTTCTTTTTGTGGGAAACAAAGATGCTAGGAGAAAAAAAAAGGTATGGCAGCTAGTTCTAATCTCGAGATACAGTCATGTTGTATTTTTCGTGAATACCCATACAACCCATTTGTAGCTGTGAGAATTTAACAAAGAATGACAATTTTTAAGAGATTTTAATTCTAGACACAACTACAGAACATATGTAAAATCTCTAAGATCTGATTTTTAAAATGGTCTTTAAAATATAATCACTGGAGAGGTGATGTTAAGGCAATATATAGGAATCCTTGTCTTCAAATTTCCAATGTAACTTCCTGGAAATTTGGTTAGGAGAGTTATTAGGTATTTAGGACTGTCAGCTGTCATTGGGTGATGCTAATTCCTTTACTTTTCAAAGGAAATAGAGGTTACTTCACAAGATATCTCAGATTAAACATTCAGATATTCTGAATATTCCTCACAGAACATTTTTTCCTCCACTCACTAAAGAAGACATCTAGTAAGACCAGGTTTTCCAGGCTGAAGTGTTTTTTTTTTTTTTTTTTTGTTTGTTTGTTTGTTTTTTCTTTTTTTTTTTTTAGGAAATTAAATTAAAGTTTTTTTTTTTTTTTTTAACATAGTTTGTAAAATTACATTAAAGTTACACAAACTGATCCAGTTATTTACCACCAGTATTTAATAAGATTTATAAATAAATGAATAAACAAATAAATAATCTTAGTGAGCTGTTCACCACTTCAAGTCCAAGATAAGCATTTCAGGATCCTGAGGGAACTAGCTCATGTAGTTGTCAAGCCACTCTCCATCATATTTGAAAAGTCATGATAGTCAGACAAAGTGGCCAGCAGGACAGGGGAGGTGTGTCCCCTTCTACTCTGTTCTTGTTATGCCCCACTTGGAGTATTGCATCCAGCTCTGAGGTCCTGAGCATAAGGAAGATGTGAACTTGTTAGAGTGGGTCCAGAAGAGGGCCGCAAAGATAGTTGGAGGACTGGAGCACCTCTCCTACAAAGACAGGCTGAGAGAGCTGGGGATGTTCAGCATGAAGAAGAAAAGTCTCTGAGGAGACTTCGTTGTGGTCTTTCAATACTTAAAGGGGTCATATAAAAAAGATGGAGAACAACTTTTTACATGTGCAGTCATTACATTAGGGAATGGTTTTAAACTTAAAGAGATTTAGATTAGATATTAGGAGGAAATTCTTTACTCAGAGGGAGGTAAGGCACAGGAACATGTTTCCCAGAGATGTTGTGGATGCCCCATCCTTGGAATTGTTCAAGAATAGATTGTATGAGGCCCTAGGCAAGCTGATCTAGTGGGCAACATCCCTGCCCATTGCAGGGGGGTTGAAACTAGATGACTTCCAACACAAGCCATTCTATGATTCTATTAAAAGATTTGTACCTTCAGCCTTGCAAGCATAAAGTGAGAATGAGAAGGACCATAAAACATTTAAGTACTTGATTTATGAAAGCATTTAGAGGACTAGAAAGCTCATGAACAGTCATGACTATCCTGTATCTACTCCAAATATGAGTAGATCGCATTCTTGTGTCCCACATGAAGGGGAATGTTAGGGGGATTGGAAATTGAGCCCTATGTAGCATAATTGGCAACTATACATAAAAGAAAACAAACAAACAAGCTCTCAAACAAACAAAATGAAAGTATGTTCAAAAACCTACTTTCCATGTTTTTAATTTATCCAGCTAAGGAGGTATATAGCAACATTACACTTCTATTGCTCTATCTTCATCCCCAACTAGTCAACATAATTTAACCTGGATAGAGGTAGATTCACCAAAGTCTGTTGTTTCATCAGAACTATCAGATTTCATTGCAACTCATGGTTTTCACTTAAATTTTCAGTTGGAAATAGTATGAAGTTTATTGTGTCACACTGAATGGAATAATTTTTGAATAGAAGATGTGAAAAAAGGGAATAAATGTAAATTTAATTTGCAATCATTATTAAATTTGCTGCTGAAGTAAGTGAGAATCTTTCTCTTGGCCACAGTAGATTTAGAATTAGGAACTATGGGTGTGACAGAGAGATCTTCAGGTACCTCAGTGAATGACCTTATAGTACCCATGATGGATTTCACAGCAAAGAACCAAGTAAGGAAAATTACAGGTTTTGGCAGTCTCTGTTTCATTCTTCCTTGGCTTACATGTGTTCCCTTGCTTTCAGATTCTTGCGGTCTGGTCATAGTTGCAGTGTAGATGAAATTAAGATTTTTCTGCTATTGAGGCAAACAAATAATAATAATATTAATAAAAGTAACATTCCTTTTTTTCCTTTTTTTTTTTTTTTTTTTTTTTTTTTTACAATGCAATGGAGAAGAAAAAGTGTATGTTATTGTTAGGATTTTCTCTC
This sequence comes from Heteronetta atricapilla, assembly GCA_011075105.1. Classification (NCBI taxonomy): domain Eukaryota; kingdom Metazoa; phylum Chordata; class Aves; order Anseriformes; family Anatidae; genus Heteronetta; species Heteronetta atricapilla. The sequence continues at coordinate 44,639,491 of CM021735.1, forward strand.
TTTTAAAAAGTGTGAAATGTTAAATCTGAATTGTTTTAAAACTAAATGCTGTTAGATTTTTTCATCTCTTGATAGTGCTAAACAATATATATATTCTTAATATTTTTAAAGGTTACAGTTTTTTTTTTTTCCACTTTTATGCAGTTTTTTACATCTTTGTCTTTTAAGATCTTAAGAGCACTCTGTTTAAAAAGTAAAAGCCAGAATAGCTGTATTTCTTTAGGACAAATAGGGGAAAAATCCATTGCTTCTACACATTCCTCGCATGTTTGATTGTGCATGGTACTGGAAAGCATGTATATACAACATTGCCTCTGGTGTACTCATACCTTTTCTTCAGTGTGTGGTCAAAAATTTATGCCAATACTACTGACATTAACCCAAAAAGGTCAAGCTCAAACATAGAAATTAGTATATCTCTTTAGCTCTATCTGAGAACAGATGGCAAATCATACTTAGGAAAACAAACAAACAAACAAACAAAAACCATTTATTTATCTCTTTATTTATTTTCAGAGAGGCATTCCTAAAAGTTTCTTCGAGTTTGACTGGAAGAAAGTCACTCCTGTTGTGGTATTCCTAGGCCATGAGAAGATACTTGTCTTGTTAAATGTCACAACATCAGTTATAACAACATAAGACTAGAATTGAAAAAAGCCAAGAAATGCAAATAATTTATTTATATATTTCCTTTCTTTTTTTTTTTTTTTTTTTATGCTCAAATATTGTCTTGGAACAAGCTGGATTTCAAAAACTTTTAGAAGTAATTCCATAAAGGTTTCATCTGAACTTAAGACTCAAATAAAGAAGTCTATTAATACATATGCAGATCACGAAACACATTTATGAAATCTGTGTGCGTAAGTTGTAAATGAAGAATTAAAATTATTTTCCCATAGATATTATATTCCATAATGTTTATTTGCTTTTTTTTTTTTTTCAATTTATTTCTTCTATATGTATCTGTAATTTTCCTATATATTTTAATTTTCTTTACTTACTCCCCCACCCTTTTTTCTTTCTAAGATTTGGTAAAGCTTTTTATCTTTTTAAGACACCAAAAGAGGGAGATTTATGGTTTACTGGTAAATGAACATAGCAATCTTATGGAAGTTAATATTCCTTAAGTAAATGTTTTTTATTAGCAAAAATATGAAAATAACTGAAGTGATCCATAGTGTCTCCATTCTCAAAAACTGCTGTTTATAATTAAGTGTTTTTCCTTTACTTATTCTGTATGTCTACAAAAAGTCTTAAGGAATGTATGTATGCTCTTGAAATTTTGAGTCCTTAGACAGGGTGGTACAATTATCAAGTTGCTATGTCTACATACATTCTGACTTAGGTACAGAACTGTTTTAGGCTAATCTATTGTCACCATGTCACCAACAAAAAAATAATAATATTTCCCAATAGAGCAGTTTTTTTATCCATTTCTCAAAGCCCACATAAGCAGAAAGAGCTAAAGGAGAGCAAGTGACAATGCCATGCTCAGGTGATCATGCAGTGTCAGAGCCATATTTGGAATTCTGGTCTTAAGACAAAATGGAGCTATAAGAGAAATAAAGGCTTAGAAAAAGGTCTTGTTTAAAACTGTACTTGTAAATGGTGTGTGATAGGCATTAGCTATTGTCTGATAAGACAGTGGCAAGGATGGACTTCAATAATAGAAAGGGAAGGCATCAGCAGTGTGTTACTACAACCTTTGTACTGAAGCTGATTTTATAGTTTTTCTATGACTCCCACTAGCTTGTCTGTATTTGCTGTCTCTTCAGTTAATCTTCCAGAAAGTAAAGGATTGACTGTGTTCTCCAGAGCAGTTGTCATCAGTCTAAAGCACAAAATCTCAAGTGTCAAGATTTAATATATTGACAGAAATGAAAGAAAAAGCAACAACCAGGAAAGAGGAGGCAATGTTTATAGGACACCATATATTATAAAATCTTTGAAAACAACCAAACAAACAAACAAACAAACAAACAATAAAACATAAAAAAAACATCAAACCACCAGGTTTTAAATAATTATATTATTTGGGATTTAGTATACACTTATAGTGTAAAGGATAGTTTTGTAGGTAGATCATCTAGGTCATAGAAAGTCAAGGTACAAATGCAAGTCCTTTGTAATTAAGGAAGGTGTACCAGTTATGACAATGGAATTTAAGAATGGCATTTACTATTTTAGATATCTAGAAGAAGATAGACCTGGACCTATGTCACAAAACTTTCAGTTGAACATTAGGATAGGAACTGAATAGCCTAGATTTGGTAATACAAGTTTCAAATTTGTGAGAAAAGTTGACAAACCCAAATTTGGTGAAAAGAATATTCTATACAGCTGTAGAAACACTCTAGAAACAGGTAATTCTGCTGTTCTGTTTCTCTGAATTCTAAGACATGTTAGAGCAAAAAGGAGTGAAGGATATATCTATCCAAAGCCTTCTCCCATATTCCCTATTTGCTGGTTTGCATTTGTCATCTTTTAGCACTCTGACTACTACATTTCCACCACTTTGTCTATCCACTTAATGTATAGAGAAATTTACTGATTAATTGATGACTGTGTATTATATTCATAGATAACTGTAAAGAAAGTGGGCATTGATATTGCAAAATTGGCATACATAAATCCTAGCTTTCTCTTGCCTTTGTTCCTTTTGTCTAAAATGTATACAATAATACTTTCCTACATAATGAGAATAATGGAAAGGAGAAATTACATACTAGGGACTTGGCTAAACCATGTTAAAAGCGAACACTTAAGTACCTAAATCAAACACGGTAAACATTACACCAGACTTCAAGCTGCCAAAATAGCATCTCCATGACTTTTAATGTTTTGCCAAAGAAAAGCCATCACACTAAATGAAAGCATATGTTGGTTTTTTAATATGACTTGAGTGAATATAAAGTTTCTTCAATGTGTTCCATCTTCCTTTTCCTGCCAGGTGTCAATACCGGTGCTACAGAGTGTTGGTGATAGAATTAGCAAGTTAAGATAACAAAAGAAATCTCTGGGAAAAGGCTCAGGTATTTCCTTGTAAATAAGGATGTAATGTTCAAAGGAAGTGATCAAAGTGGTGGTATTACATGGTTGAACTTTCACTTAGATTGTAGCATTACATGTCCCTTGTCAGATGTGCTGCCTCAGCATTTCAAACTACAAAGGGAATGTCACAACTCCAAGGAAAGTTACTGTGAAATACCTTAGTTTATATAGTGATTGCATTGAAAATATATAAGAACTTAGAATAAAACTGCAAATTCAGATGTGAAGATTAGAGTTTTATTTATTTATTTTTAATTCACTAATCCATTTTTCATTAAATTTTAAAACATATACTATGTTAATAGAGTTAATATTTTAGCAACGAAAAGGAGGAAACAAATGTTTTCCCAGAATTTATTTATGTGTTTTATTCTAAAGGTTAAAAAGAATAAAAAAGTTATTTTATTTTATTTTATTTATTTATTTTTCATAAGGAATATACAAATGATTATATTCTGAAAATTTCTATATACACTTATTTCATGTAGTTATTAAAGATCCTGTAGCAAATTGCTCCAGAGTCATGGCTGATAATCCTATTTTCCTGACCCAGTTTCAATTTCCATAGTTACTATATCAAAACCCCTTTGTTCAGATTCCCCAAAGTTGTGTGAAGGGGCTGGTTTTCATCAAACTATGTCCTAAGAGGCATTTTTAATATGAGTGAGGGAGACACGGGAAGTGTGAAAAAGGTTATAACCCTTTAGTTATAACCTTGTCCTCAAGAGTTAAGGGAAGCAAAAATCAAGATGCCCTCAAACTATGATTTTGTTATGATTGTTCTATCTTAAATGCAGAAAAGAACAACTCTGAAAAGAGCGTGTAATTTTTGCATACTAATGTAACTTTTCTTAAGAACTGATAAGTTGCAGTATTAAATATATTTTGCAGCTGAGATGGTGGCACTGAAGTGATAATAAAGAAGGTGAACCAAATCAGTAATAAGACAGCTATATAACTCTGTGTAATAATGCGTGGGAAACCTGCAAAGAGACTACAGATCTTTCTAACTGACATATCTTGTCCAAATGTACATTCATTATCTTTATTGCTCTGCCTTGTATTTTAGATGATGAACAATGACTCAGTGTCTAGGGTCCTCCTATTCTTTGAAGGTGGTATAACAAAGATGAGGAAAGGGAGAGGCTGATGCATTTTTTGGTCATTTACTCAGAAATGGCATGTTAACATTTACTCAGAAATGGCATGTTAACACTGCATGTTAAAGCCAATGACAGTGTATTCTCCTGAGAACTGACTAAATACAACAATGAGAAACATAATTACTGAAAACTTTATTTTTGGACTATGTTTATAAGTCACTAAAAATAATAATAAATCTGCTATTCTTTTAGTATGTATTTTTTGCTTAAAGCCAGATTATTTAATAAAATAATGAATACATGCAGATCAGAGAAAATTACAGATCCAGCTGTTCAATCGTTTTAAAGCATAAGAAATAATAAATATATATTTTAATCTGCAAATATAAATATCTATGCAACACTCTCATCATTGAACAAGTACTTTGGTTCAGATTCCTACACTATATGACTTAGGGAGAACTTTTCCTTTGAGTACCTCCTTTACACACTTTTCTCTCACTCTTTTTTTAATTATTATTTTTTATTGATTTTTTTTCCCTTCTTGCTGTCCACCTAAGACTTTTTGTCACCTTACTTCTTACTTATCTCTCATACGCCGCTCTTTCAGTGCTCCATCTCTTTCAATAAATGTAGCCATTTGTTTGAATCACAATTTGAGAAACATACACAGTGTCTGTATTAATATCATCAGGAGTGCACTTATAAAGTGAATCCCAGCTGTCTCCACTTGTCTTTGTTTCACATAGTGTGATCCCAGAGTGAAAGAACTGGGTTGCTGGCAGATGTGATCTCAAGATTCTCCTATTTCATTCCTGCTTCAAAGGTGCATTTGGTTTATGGGACCAAACAAAAACAAATCTGAAATAATCTGTTTCACACCAAAAAAATGGTTTAAAAGATCTGAGCTTCTCAACACTGTTTTTGAAGTCTGTGCTCTTTCTTAATAGTGCTGCTTGCTAAGGTGCACAGATACATAATTTTATTCAGTCACTTTTTTCCTTTAAATTGTACATTTGAGAAAATAATTTCAGAGACAGGCTTAGACTCTATTTTTTACAGTCTTATCTATTTTCCTTAGTATAGAAAAAGTTTTTTTTGTAGAAAAGTTTTGTGGTTTTTTATTTTATTTTTTTTTTCCCATGGATTGTCAGCACTAGGCTTTTATGTAATTCTTTGGGTATGTCTTAATCTTCTTCAACAAGTACAAATCACAGAAATATAGTTTAAGAAATCTGATTAAAGGAAAATACACAGAAGCTTGGTTCCTCCAATAAATGATCAATGGTGGGGTTTCTTGTTTTGTCATCTGAAAAAAAATATAGATAGTACTTTTCTGTTTTTGTTACTAGTTCTAATGTGTGACCTCTCAAGCCTTCAGGCTCTTCAGGGAACAGCATAAGACTTAAAATGACTGAGAATCCTCTTTCACATCTGCTCTCAGGACATACAAATTTTTGACTGTATGGTAAAGTTTTCTTGAAATGAGATACCTTAGCAATGAAAGTTTCTGCTCTATTTCTGTCCATAGATTATAAATCTGTGAACACCAAGAAGTCTTAGCTGCAGGGCTTTTCACAGAGAATTTTGAAAAGTCCAGTTTTACTAATCATCATTATTCCATAAAAATGTCAACTTCTCCTCCAGCTCCAATCCCATATGCTCTTGATCACGATCTTCTGCCTTTCATCAAATGAGGCCCTAAATGAACTCAGTTCAGTCTTTTTACCCTAGAGCAGTTCACCTAAGTTCAAGAGTAAGTCATAAGTGGTCAAGGAAGGAAATCTGTATTGTATCTTTAGCTTTCCAAAATATAAAATGGCATCCAGGTTGATGGATTAAAAATTGGTTATGATTTTATAATATATATATATTTAGAAATAGAAATGGGCCTTAATTTTGTATCCAGGTTTTCTTCTAACTATTCACTTTCAAGAAAAAAACAATTTCATTTACATTTGACACTGAACACATTTTGCCTTACTAGACTCTAGGATAGTTCTTTGGAATTCTGCATCTGAAAGAGGATCATCACATCCTCAGAACATCTGGTTACTCAGTTATTAAAAGCAGTTCAAAACCAATATGGTTAAGGAACTAAATTAAGCGTTATTATTGCTAAGAGAAAAGTAAAATTCTGTCCTGAAATCTGAAAAGACTTTAGTTGTTGGTCTTAATCCTGTTGTCAATGATTAAACATGACATTGTGTGTGTCTGATATTAAGAACAAATTTCTTTCTCGTGCAAAAATTCAAGTCTCCTCATTGCACAAAGTGATTTGTGTGTTGTGATTCTTCACAGAGAAGCTTAAAAATTTTTAAACTAATGTGAAAAAAGTTGAAGGACAGCCACAACTGTTGTAAAAGAAATCCAGATAATATATGAATATGTGTGACCCTTGGTGTGTGATTTTCCCATAAACCTATGCCAACTTAACTGTCATTTTGGCAATGCTACCAGTATGATCAGGCAAAAACAAATTCATTTTACATTGGTTAGCAACTGATATGCAAGAAAAGAGGAGTTAGCTGCCTATAATAGACAATGTTTATCTTGACGTTGTAACTAAATGTTGTATCCAAATCAGTTTTCAAATATGTCTCTTTCTTGGAAGCTTTCCATGAACTTTTCCTTTAAAATATCTGTTTGTATATTATTTGTTTAGTTACATTTACATCATGTTAGGTCATCCAGAGATCACATCTATCTGATATTTTGCTCCCCAAATTTTTTGAAAAAAATAGCATATTGGTTAATAAAATTAGCAATTGAGGATAGTCATTAAAAACATTTTGTAGGAAAGGGAAATACTTTCCCTTTCTACTTCTGTCTACATTCCAGAGCTGCTCATGAAACTAATTTCCATGTTCTGTTTATTCCATATCAATAAAATCCCTAGAAAAAGAAAAAAAAAAAAACAAAACTTATGCATCTATTTATTTATTTATGACCTTATTCACTCACAGTTTTGTGACACTGCATGATTCTTAATAATGACTATGTAGTTACGATTTCATTCTATCTTCTTGGGAAAACAGTCATTCATCTACATGTCCTGAATTACATAACAGCATTTGCAAATTGTTTGCATCTGAATATATTGCATAGGATGTTGGGTAAAAAGCAAAGTCATTGATGTGCTCGAATAAAGTCAGATGTAGTTGAGAGAGTGGACAGTAAAGTGGTCCTGGTTATAAAAACAGAATTGCTGGGGAGGAAGGAAGAACAAAGAAAAAGTTGTGTTTAACCATATTACATTTGACAGTCATTTTGGATGTTTACACTGTGACAATTACCAAAGTATGCCATACATCATTTAGAAATTCTCCTTGGTTCCATCATGCATTTGGCATAAACTCATTTCAACTGGCTCATTACACTGCTTTTGGACTCAGAAAAACTTGGGAGACTGGTAATGTCAGGATGGAGCAAAATCCTCTATTGAATCATTCTGAAATCACAAAATGACCTTCAAATGATCTAAGATCTAGCTTTTAGTGTAACATATACTCCCTTAGTAGTTCAGTTTTAGGTAAATGCATTTATATTTGTCATTATTTTATAGAAAACTGAAAAGATAGATATGATTAATGGAGTTTATGAAGTCTATATATTTGGCCAATGCGATTTTATCCCTGCCAGATATTACAAATTTCTTCACCAGATTTGCTTACTTATGGCTCTTGTTAGCTATGCTAAACTGTATGTAAGTTTTATAAAATTATGATCAATAATTTGGCTTTTTCAAGTCTTACATTTGGGGATTCTTTTTTTTTTTTTTTTTTTTTTTTGTGGTGTAAATCATAGTAGCAATACTGCTTTATACCAGCTGAGATCTACTGCACAGTAATTTTATTCTCTTTCTTTTATATGCTGTATATCTTCTGTGCTGGTGAGTTAGTTTAACTAACATCTATGGGGACTTTCCATTTTTTCAATTATGAGAGAGGTCATTAAGGGTACAGTTTTGAGAAAATACAGAAAGCAGTGTAGGAAAAGGTCTTAAGCTCATAAGTGTTCTTAATTATATATTGTGTCCTTAGTGTAAAGAATTACTTTCAGGTCAATCTGTCTCTTTTATCAGAATAAATCACCATCATCATCTGTTCTTTTGTGCATTCAATTCATGACATAATAGTGTCAAAGGTGGCACAGAATATATACATATATGCTCAAATTCCAACACAGTGATCCAAATTGTGTCTACAGCTGCCAAGCAGACTGCCACAGACATTTAACAGAAAGGGCCTGTTTTAGAGAAGTATTTGGTTCTACTGAAAGGAGGTAAATGGAGCGATGATTTAGTGAATCAGACAAAGGAACTAGATTCAAAGCCCATTTACCACATAACAGAAAATGAGTTTGACTACCTGATCCTAATCCCTGGTTCATATTGGAAAAAAAAAAAAAAAGAAAAAAGAAAAAAAAGAAAAAAAAACCACTTACAACATCTGTAATAATTAGCAGTTTTTGCTTCAAATAGAAGGAGGAACAGAAAAGAAAGGTGTGCTAAATTTCAGAACTAAAGTGCATCAGAAGGATCGCACCAGTATACTTTCATGGTGGAAAACAGCACATAAAAAAAATCACATGGTATAAACTTACCTGACAGTTTTGCATATTTGAAGGGAAAAAAAATAATTCTCCAACCACTGAAGTTTAAGCTCATTTTTTTCTGTGTATGCAGCATTTCTAAGAAAAAAATAATTCAGTTCTGTTCCTAGCAGAAGACTAGTTCCTGAGATTATAGACTGAAGTCAGGAGATTTAGTTCAACTCCTGGATTTTAAGAAGAATTTCTGAAGAATTTCTATGTAATCACAAGTCCATGCCATATCACAAAACAGAGGAATTCTGCATTTGCACAGTGCAGATTAGTTCTCCTGGAACAACTGTGGTATATCTGATTTCACAGTGCATGTCACTCTACAGGTGCAGAGTAAATTTCAGGTGTCGGATTTGCCATATACCTGCAAATATATGTACATCCAGCACTTACATAGTGATACTTAACTCAGCAGTCATCTCTGGATATAAAATGAAAAATGTAAGGTGTACTTGAGAAAATATATCTGCTATCACATTAATGTCAATGTCACATTAAGCTTTATTCTCCACTTATACTTTATATGAATATATAAGGATGCAGTGCCTCCAGACCCAAGACTTGGGAAACATAAGTCATAAGATGTATTCAAAGAAAAAGACACTTTTCGGAATAAGCTGGTAATAGACCATGCATATTTACTGGAATAAACTTGTTTTTTAAAGACATTTCATTTATTCATTTATTTCTTTATTCTCCAGACCTGATCCATAAGATCAGGAAGGAAGGAAAGACTCTAACATCATTGTTTAATATATATATTTTTTTAATTTGATATTCTTGTGCAGCTCAGATCATTCCTTATTTTGCTGAATTCCAGCCTAATAGTGGCCATATATTGTTGATTATTTATTACAAATATAACAAAAGCATCACAATAAAGAATAGTAAGAAATAATTGCCAGTGTGGAAAATCTCACAACCTAAATATTTGTCAGACTTCTAAACTTTCTTTAGCTTAATAGAAAATAAGTAACTAAAACATTTGGAAAAATAAGGTGCAGAACTCCCTACATTGCCAAGCAAGTTTTATGTTGAAAGTTTTAACTAGATAAAATTCCATTGCATTAAAAATATATGTCATAGCACTAATTGTGTTGATGGGACAAAGTAAAAACATTATAGTGAAAGCACTTTCCTCCTTAATCTATTACAAGACTTAGAGTAGCACATATCTCACAATTAAGCAGAAATGTAGATGGACATACAGTGTAGATAAATATACATTGTTTAAGGTGTAAGTCTAAGATTTTCTGAAACTGAACTGCTGCTAATTAAATTATGAGTGAAATACTAAATGTAACAAGCAAACTGACACTTGACCTTTATTTCTGAGTAACTACCCAGCCTGACAATTAATTCTGTTTAGGTTCATAGAGATGTAAACAAAAAGCTATTAATTTGTGAAAGAGAAAAATAATTCCTCCTAATTAGAAATAATTTGACTCAGAATTGATTAATCAAAATTAATATAAATATATATATTTAGATTCATGTTAATTAAGTCTTACTGCAAGACAGAAATTTACATTGGGCTTCTTTTCTTAGTAAATGATACAAAACCTAACAATATCAACAGGAGTATTTGCATTTGCTTCTTGCATTAGGCCATCATCTGCCCAGAAGCAATGAGCCATGGCAACACCTAATACCTGCACTTTCAAGTCACTTTGAAGTTTCATAAATTTCTATCAGTCATGAATCTGAACTGTAACCTCAATACAACTGAGTGAGTTTGTGTAAGACAGTATTTCTGATAAATGGTTCTTATTTCTAACTGTTTCTTCTCGATAATAGGAATGTAAAGAAAATTAAGGTGTTTTAGCTCTTCTTACTTTGACATTCTATTGTTTGTTTTATAGGATTTGTTTGTTGAGAAGTGGTGTTTCAATCATGGATGCTGCAGAAAAGATGTCTTATTTTATTAAAGCTTGTACATAAAAGTAACACAGTGACATGATATATTACTCCTTGCTTCGCAGAATGTCTTACTAGTGCATGTTGGCACATGCAGAAACTTATGATGATTACATACTTCAGAGTTCCTGAAGCAGTATCTAAGTATGGATTCTTATACAGCATGTTGCTAATACAACTGAGTCTGGATCCAAAACATCTTTCAGATTTGTAACGAAAACTCAGCTTTAGTAGGATGTTCAGTGATGCACTGTTCTAAAATAAAGGCCATAACACCTACCAACACCCCATTTTCCTAAATCTCAACATCCTTCATATGTTTGTAAGGCTAGCATCAGATCCATGAATGCCAGATACTATCTATAACCTGATATGACACATGTTAGAATTAACAACTCCCTTGATCAGGCATAAGGTATAAGAATATAATTATAGGAAACAATGTATTGAACACCAAATATGACTATAAAACATTCCTTTTGAAAGGAAAAGGCATCACATATAGAATGTCAACCAAGAGGCCAATTTACAGTCTAAAGAAATTCAAAGTACCGAAGACATAAACCTGTATTCCGTCAAATGTTGTTTTTAATGGTCAGGAAGTATGTGATTAAGGTAAGATTTTAGCTATTTTTTTTTTTTTTCAGTTTTATAAAACACTTGAATAAAGCTCTTAAAATCCTTTGGTACATCCAGCAAACCTACAATTGGAAATATTGCAACCTTAGAAATATCTGATTTTTTTGCATTAGTCTTCTCTAGGGCTTTCATTAGTCTTCTCTCTTTCTCATTTTGAAACAACATAATCAAACTCTGATTCCAAAGGCTTGCTAGGCTGTGGAGAGGCTATATTGTCCTAGAGTTTTTGTGAGTCATTAACTTTGTGTGTTGAAGTCACATCTTTAGTGGACACTGCAACTCACATCATGAGATTTGGTTGATAGGCACAAAAGGGAAGCTTCATCTTCTAGGTATTCTGATTCATGTGTTCCCTTGAGGTGTTCCCAAAATCGCTTATTCATATATTATCTACATGCTGAAATAAAGTAATCAAATGTTTTTCAGACTTTCCAGATCCAGTTCACTGTTACAGCCAAGTCCTTTTTCACTAATCACACACTAGAAATCAACCCAGTGAGGAACAAGATGCATTTTATTTTATTTTATTTTATTTTATTTTATTTTATTTTATTTATTATTTTCTGAAGGAGAGAGCAACATACAAGACTACTTCTTGAAAGAAGTAAATGTAAATCATGGATTGGAGCTGGCGTTACTTTGCCTGTCTTTGTTGCCCTTGTGTGGGAAGAAATAATTATATTGGTTTTCTTAAGAATACTGGTTTACTGGTTTTGCACTATTTTCTTCATATTATTGCCATCATCATCATCATCTGGTTCTTGTAATGAGAAAGAGCCTATTAGCCACAGAGACTGGCGACTGTTGTGCAACTCACCCAGATCACCGAAGACAGAGGTTTTCTGTCTTGAATGGCTTACTGTCTTTAAAAATTGTTATGAATCCATGATCAGTTCTGCCACAGTGTCAAATGGAAGGATTATATCTGAAAGCCTTTTCCCACACTGCTTGTCACTCGACTTGAGCATATGCAGTACCAAGTGCTGCCAGTTAGTTCTGCTGGCATCCTGTTAACCCACCCCTTTTCACATGTATGTGCATGAAGTACACCCAGTTTGCTGACAAAGGTAAATACAGTTCTGTTCTTGACCTGTTATATTCCTTAATCTGTCAGATATGTTGTGGTAAAGTACTTTATATTTAGGGAAAAAAAAAAAAAAAAAAAAAAAAAAAAGCCTTCCTAGTAAAGAAAGTATGTTCTTACACTACTATAATTCATATCACAGATGTAATTAATTCATGTTATACAAGGTATTAGCTAGTATTCCTGGGTCTGGGAATAAATACTAGCATAAGCAAAATTCCATTTGACTTACATTTCGGTAGAAAGTGTAAATTCATACCACTCATTCTGCCATCCAAGTAGTCACAGTATAAGGCACTCATAATACTGTGTATACAAAGTGTGTAGGTGTAACCCACTGCCAGCAACAGCAGAACTTCTCTGAAGAAGTTTTCAGGATCATATAATATCCAACTATGTTCAGAAGACATAGTGGATTGCACCTTTTTCAGTATAGGGTTTCGTTTACCACTTTAAAACTATAGCGATATTTTAGGTAAGCCAAAATATTTAGATATCCCACCATATCAAGGCTAATACATTTATGTGACAGTTTGAAATAAATAAAGGCAGAAAAAGAAGTCTTGAACTTTCATGTGAAATTCTATTTCTAGTTTTGCTTCATTCTGTTTATTTTACAAGACCTACAGAGGTACAAAGATTTTTTTACTATGCTACTGATGTACTGTGAAGTCTTGGGTCAGTAACTTAATTTTACAGATTTTTAGTTTGTCTATTATAAAGTAAAAATGGAAATACTAGTGTTTTTAATGATCTATGAAATCTCAGAAGAAAATATCATGTAACTACAATTATATGATTTTATTATTGCTTTAACACCTTGTGCATTCTATTCAGCAGCAAAATTTCTGTAATCTTTATTTTTCAAACTAACAAGCCATGTATGACATAATGACAGACACTGTCAGAGAAATCCAAGATAAATAAACAGACACAAGAGACAGACAGTTTCAAAGCACATCAATGCTGTACAATGCTTTTGCTGAGTATTTCAATTCTGTGTTAGACCTTAAATGAGAAACAACAATAAGAACAAGAACAAAAAGAAAATAAAGCCTGCTTCAAAAGTGAGATACTAATTCACAGAACCTTCTTCACAGAAGCTCTACAGTTTTAAGTATCCAAACATGGTTAAACCAAAGCTAACACAAGCTAGTTTTAGGATTGCATAGCACATAATGGTAAAATCTGTCTTAATGTTGCAAGTGAAAACCATACCTAGTATAAAAATCATTGTCTTCAACGGAGTTTATACCAGATGTGAATGTGGCTCTGGATGTTAAAAACTGGTGCAGTAGAAAATGAAAGTCTTTCTAAAAGACAGCAATTTTATTTGTGTGCAGAAGGATGGGTAACAGACATCTGGTTTAGCAGGAGTGAGCAGAAGCAGTGGCAGCATGAAAAGCAAATGTTTTTATTATTAGCAATTCAAACGCAGGTGTTGTATTGGAATCATTCATCAGGGTTTGCTCCAAAGCTAAAACTTTATTTCTGAAATTTCTATTACAAACCAAAGGTGATTTTCCAAGAGTATTAAGATTTTTTGATGTTTAAACCACAATTGAAGCATTATTTACAACCTAAAAATTCAGTGCACATACAAGCCTAATAGAAATAGGCAGTTCTCTGAAACTGAAAATCGAACAGTTCTCTGATTTCTATGCACATATGAAACTTACAACAATTTACATGCTTGGAAGAATCACCATCTTTTCATCTCAGTTATTAACACTCCAGCCACAGTCTCATTAGAAACACTTATTCTGTGATTACAATCCTCAGATTTACTCCAAATGTCTCTTTCTGGTTATGTAATGATCTTTCAATACTGAATCCTACTAAGACAGTCAATTATTTGCCATTCTCCCCCGAAAGAGCAATAAAGCAATTATGTACTTGAGATAATTCATGTCTGGAGCTTTAGTTTTAAATCACAGAATCACAGAATAGTCTAGGTTGGAAGAGATCTCCAAGATCACCGAGTCCAACCTCTGACCTAATGCTAACACGTGTCCTGGTTTCAGTTAGGACAGAGTTATTTTTCCTCCTAGTAGCTGGTAGGGTGCTATGTTTTATATTTGGATGAGAAGAGTGTTGATAACATGCTAATGTTTTAATTGCTGCAGAGCAATGCTTACACTAAGCCAAGGACTTTTCAGCTCCTCTCTCTCTCCTGCCAGCAGGCAGGCTGGGGGTGCAGCAAGAGCTGGGAGGGGACAGACCCAGGACAGCTCACTCAAACTGGCCAAAGCGGTATTCCATACCATCTGACGTCATACTGAACAATAGATAGGGGTGGCTAGCCAGGGTGGGGGGGGTGGCTGCTCGGAATTGGGCTGGGTATCGGTCAGCAGGTGGTGAGCAATTGCATTGTGCATCACTTGTTTGTACATATTTTTATTATTATTATTTTCTACCTTAATAAACTGTCTTTATCTCAACCCACAGGCTTCACTTTCCCATTTCTCTCCCCCATCCCAAAGAGGGAGAGGGGAGGGTGTGTGAATGGCTGTGTGGTGTTTAGCTGCCAGCCAGGTTAAACCACAACACCACTAAACCATATCCCTAAGCTCTACATCTAAACGTCTTTTAAAGACCTCCAGGGATGGTGACTCCACCACTTCCCTGGGAAGCCTATTCCAGTGACTAACAACCCTTTCAGTAAATAAGTTTTTCCTAATATCCAATCTAAACCTCCCCTGGTGCAATTTTAGCCCATTCCCCCTCATCCTGTCACCAGCCACTTGGGAGAATAGACCAACCGCCACCTCGCTACAGCCTCCTCTAAGGTACCTGTAGAGTGCAATCAGGTCACCCCTGAGCCTCCTCTTCTCCAGGCTAAATAGTCCCAGCTCCCTCAGCCACTCCTCATAAAACTTGTTCTCCAGACCCCTCACCAGCTTCGTAGCCCTTCTCTGGACTCGCTCAAGCACCTCCATGTCCTTCTTGTAGTGAGGGGCCCAAAACTGAACACAGTACTCGAGGTGCGGCCTCACCAGAGCTGAGTACAGGGGGACGATCACTTCCCTGGACCTGCTGGACACGCTGTTTCTAATACAAGCCAGGACGCTGTTGGCCTTCTTGGCCACCTGAGCACACTGCTGGCTCATATTCAGCTGACTATCAACCAATACTTCCAGGTCCTTCTCTGACAGGCAGCTTTCTAACCACACATCTCCCAGCCTGTAGCTCTGTTTGGGGTTGTTGTGCCCCAGGTGCAGGACCCAGCACTTGGCCTTGTTGAACTGCATACAGTTGGCCTCGGTCCATCTGTCCAGCCTATCCAGATTTTTCTGCAGAGCCTTCCTACCCTCGAGCAGATCGACACACGCACCTAACTTGGTGTCATCTGCAAACTTACTGAGGGTGCACTTGATTCCCTCATCCAGATCATTGATAAAGATGTTAAAGAGGACTGGCCCCAGCACCAAGCCCTGGGGGACTCCACTAGTGACCGGCCTCCAACTGGATTTGACTCCATTTACCACAACTCTCTGGGCCCGGCCATCCAGCCAGTTTCTAACCCAACGAAGCGTGCGCCAGTCCAAGCCAAGAGCAGCCAGTTTCTTGAGGAGAATGCTGTGGGAAAGTGTCCAAAGCCTTGCTGAAGTCAAGGTAGACCACATCCACAGCCTTTCCCTCATCCACTAAGCGTGTCAACTTGTCATAGAAGGAGATCAGGTTTGTCAAGCAGGACCTGCCCTTCACAAACCCATGCTGACTGGGCCTGATTGCCTGCTTGCCCTGCAAATGCTGCATGATGACGCTCAAGATAATTTGCTCCATGAGCTTCCCTGGCACTGAGGTCAAACTAACAGGCCTATAGTTCCCTGGGTCTACCTTCTGGCCCTTCTTGTAGATGGGCGTCACATTTGCTAGCCACCAGTCGAGTGGGACCTCCCCTGACAGCCAGGACTGCCGATAAATGATGGAAAGTGGCTTGGCCAGCTCTTCCACTAGTTCTCTCAAGACCCTCGGGTGGATCCCATCCAGCCCCGTCGACTTGCGTACATCCAAATGCTGTAGCAGGTCGCCAACCATTTCCTCGTGGATTGTGGGCGCCACATTCTGCTCCTCATCCCCTTCCACCAGCTCAGGGTACTGGGTGTCCAGAGAACAACTGGTTTTGCTGCTATAGACTGAGGCAAAGAAGGCGTTAAGCACCTCAGCTTTTTCCTCATCTCTGGTAACTAGGTTTCCCCCCACATCCAGTAAAGGATGGAGATTCTCCTTAGTCCTCCTTTTTGTGCTGATATATTTATAAAAACATTTTTTGTTCTCTTTAACAGCAGTAGACAGATTGAGCTCCAGGTGAGCTTTGGCCTTTCTAATTTTATCCCTGAACTGCCTCACAACATCCTTATAGTCCCCCTGAGTGCCCTGCCCTCTTTTCCAAAGATTATAAATCTTTTTTTTTTTTTTTTTTTTTTTTTTTTTCCCTAAGCATGAGCTGGAACACTCTGTTCGGCTAGGCTGGTCTTCTTCCACGCCGGCTCGTCTTTGGGCACATGGGGACAGACCACTCCTGAGCCATTAAGATTTCGTTCTTGAAGAGCGCCCAGCCTTCCTGGGCTCCTCTGCCCTTCAGAACCGCCTCCCAAGGGACTTTGCCAACCAGCATCCTGAACCACTCAAAGTCAGCTCTCCGGAAGTCCAAGACAGCAGTTTTACTGGTCCTCTTCCTTACTTCACCAAGTAAAATCTAAGAGCTCCCCTCACCTTCTGAAATTCCTTGCTTTATCAAGAGATTTTGTTATATAAAGCCATTAGTGAAGGAAAGACTCTTTCATTATTCAACACTTGCTAACACCAAAACTCTTGAAAGTATAGTAGAAAACAGTCTCTGTTTCAGTCTTCAGCAAGGTAAACCAGTATCTCAGCACATTGGGAGAGATGCAGCCAGAATTTATTCCATTTTCAGCATCCATGAATCATCTGTCATAGAAATTTGGGGCCAGATGTGGGTAGGTAGCTGAATAAATAGTGTCTCTGAAAAGACAGTATCGCAGGCAGTTAAAATGGCTAGGAAGCTTGTTAAATTTTGGTACTACATTTCCAACACATCAGTTCCTTTAACTTAGCTGGCATAAAATGAATAAGCCATATGCCAGCCTGAATCTGTAATAGTTTACTTCACTTCAGCTGACCAAATTGGGAAATACAAACATTCGACCCGTTTTTCAGTATTTTGATAACATGAAACACTTTTATTTTATGTTCATCTTTACTTTTTATTTTCTTTTCATCTTCAAAAGTTCTTTCAAAAGTATATAGAAACCAAAGCCTATGCCCACTGACTTCAATGGTTGAGGGTCATGACCAGAGATAATTACTACAAATTGTGACTCAAGATGAAAGAAAAATGCCAATATTAGTTTCTATTTAAGTTTCTGATCTTTGTTGAATTTCTGGAATTGAAAATAAATGCCATAAGATAATTAGAGATCTAAATAATTGGTTTATATTTGATTTACATTTATAGTTCTATGATTTTTGTTATACTAAGAAATGAGAAGTTGAATTGCGGAAAGGAGAGGAAGAGAAAAGGAGGTGGGGAAAAAAAAAAAAGAAAAAAAAAACAGGAAACAAAATCTGAAAATTTTTATTTTTATTTTTTTAATATATTTTTATTGTTATTTTTTTTTCAATTGCATGACTCTATAGGCATATTTTATGTAGACTCTGTCTTTAACAGAGAAATAAAACAGAACCTGAGCTATTTATGTACTGACAGTTACATCTGTTCCCAGTCTAAACCAAAATATTCTTCAATTAATTCAGCTTCCTGTATCTCAGCTGCTTTTGCATTCTATTCCACCTCCAGGTACCAATACTTATTATGAGGCTTTTCATAAGTCAGATCCATCCATGCATAACATACTGTTATAACAAACAAGAAATATCTGCTTTCTAGTCACTGTATATTTACCATTTGTGGGCTATTCAATACACTTTCACTGTGCCACAATTTACTAAATTGTTGAATTGCACTTATCTGTAGAAAATACTTGAATAACTCACATATCTGTGATCCTCTCAGTGCTATCATGTCAAAAAGCTTCATTTTGTCATCTGTCAGGCTTGTTCATTGGTGATTGCTGGTTTCTGTTGTTTCACGTAAACTATTTCCGTATTTTAAATGTGTAGTGTTCTCAAGTCTTTTTTGTAGTGCATCATATAGTACAATAAAATGAGAATGGAGATAAGCAGAGAATCCACCTGGGCTTTGTAGCTCTTTAGTTGCTTATTCAGCATATCAACTGCTATTGCCATATTTTTTTTTTTTGATTGTCGTTTTTATTTTTAAATGGAAGAAATCAAAGTGCTCATTTGATTTATCTTCCTTCCAACAAGAGCTTTAGTTTCATTTCTAATCTCCTGACACTCATTTTTCTTAAGTTGCAGTTTCTTATTTGTACACCATAGGCTGCACATAATAAGTACCTGTATGGAATGGGCTCTGGGAATTTTGCCATAACCAAATCAGTGAGGACAGAGCTGCTATCTCATCCTTACAGTCACCATATTCAATTTCTTCTTTAAAATGTGTTACTAATACCTCATAGTTCATAAAAAAGAATCAATTCTAGAAAGTGGCTTACTTTAAAATGACTGAATATATATATATATATATTTTAAAAGGGAATAAAAATATTACATTTTCTTTAAGTGTGAGCTTCCAAGGTACTTCTTGGATGGCATACCACAGTATCCTTATGGAACAAGCAGTAATTAGATTACTTGCCAAGTCATTTGGTCATTTCCTTTCAGAAGTGAGAAACTCTAAATTTTTACCCAAATCTCAAGTTACGAATAACCTGAATCTCTGAAACAGTAGATTCAAAAAAGTTGTTTGACAAGCACAAAAAGTGTTGGTTTTAAACTACTGCTTGGAAAATTTGCATGACAGAGATTATAACTGCCTCTCTGAAACACAGTGAAGTACCTCAAAAATTGCTTTTGGAGTAGGCACAAGAGAAAACTGCAGGTTACAAAAAAAAAAAAAAAAAAAAAAAAAAAAAAAAAGGGAGAGACAATGTGTTCCAGGCTCCTCTTTCTACACTTTTTTCTCTGCTCAAAAATTTGTTCTTTCATTATCAAAGATATAACATTTCTGACTTGTTAGGTTTTGCAAATACATCCAACCAAATATGCAGTTTACACAGAATTACACAAACCGTGTTTACCAAATAATAATAACACAGAGGGCAGGAAGAAATCTTTGACGTTTTCCTATGGCAAATGCTGCTTAATTGAAAACATTTTAGTGTTAAAAAATGTAAAGACTGTCACTCTTATCCCTTTTGTTGATTGTAATCTCGTCTTAATCTTTGTGTTGATTACAGTAAGCAGAAGTTTAGGTCAGATTTAGCTAACATGAATTAACTGAAATGAAATAAAACTAATTTTCCTAAATGACTAGAGAATACATTTTACAGGTCAGATTTCAAGGAAAGAGGAGCACCAGTCACTACAATGCTTCCTGCATGTGGCTTCTGAACAATTTCAAAGTGTTGCTGTTACTGGGATGCAAGAAAGTTTTCAGAAATGGGAACAGTGGCGGTTTGAAATCTGGCTTGTGTGCTGTTCAACACCAGGGCTGGCCTTAGGCACAGCAAGAACTTGCCTAGGGCAGCATTGTGATGGAATTTTGTTTTGAAAATCTGAAGAAATGGCAGAGGAACTTCCACAAACAGCAGCCTCTCAAGAACTGCAGTGTTCTCAAGCCAGGGAAACAGCCTCAGCAGTCCTTCGCCATGGCTCCTATTTCTGAACATTCAACCTTTTTCTGCTAAAGCACACTTGCTAGGGAGAAAATCCACTTAAACTACAGACTGTCCCTGAAGGGGGATACAGGACAGGAGTCAGGCACAGGGTTTAGAGTACAGCTCCCTATCACACTCCCTATCTTCTTCCTTGAAAACAGAGACTCTACTGTACCTCAGCAAAGTGTAAAAGCTCGGTATGCTGGTAGAGAGTCTGTGGTTGTTCACTGCAGGGACTACAGAACTTACCTGCCTAAGTATCATGGTTTTGGCCTGGACAGAGATTTTCTTCACTGAGGCTCACACAATGATGTGTTTTGTATTTTTGATGAAAACAGTGGTGATAACACACTAATGTTTTAGTTGTGGCAGAGCAGATCTTAAACAGAGACAAGGACATTTCTGCTTTTCATGCTGCCCTGCCAGCCAGGAGATTGGGGGTGCACCAGGAGCAGGGAGGAGACACAGCCAGGACAGCTGACTCAGACTGATCAGAGGGATAATCCATACCATATGATCAGCAACAAAAGCTGAAGAAGGAGGAAAGGGGATATGTTGGGTGTGATGGCATTTGTCTTCCCAATAAACCATTCTGTGTGATGAGCCCTGCTTTCCTGAGAGTGGTTGAACATCTGCCTGCCAAGGGGAAGTATAAAACGAATTATTTGGTTAGCTTTTTTGTTTTGGTTTTGTTTTGTTTTTGTCATTGTCTCAAGTATTCTTGCACTTCTGCCTTTTCAATTTTCTCACATCCCATCTGGGGAGAGTGAGTTAGCTGCTGTGTGGGGCTGAGCTACCTGCTGGGGTTAAACCATAGCACTATGGACACTGAATTGTTTGGGGAAAATGGTCCCTACTTTGCTTTCACTGTGCAGTTTTCCACATCCAGTTGAGATGGAATTGTCTTGTCATCATCTTTGTGGTAGCAGACTTCAAGTCTGATGGGGATCTACATTAGCTGAAGAGGTGGAAACAAAGTGAGAAGATTGTGATGTTAGTGAGGTGTGGCTATGGCTTGAAAAAATGAGTATGAACCTGGCTCTCTTGTCCTCTGCACAAGTTATTTGAGCTGTCACACAAAGGGGTCTCATTCACTCCACTGAAACTGTTTGGATATCGAAGAGAGGGGTTCAAGCTGTAGATTCTAATTGAGATGGAAGCTAATTATTAGAGGAGGTCTTAGACACTTACATCCTTTATTTGACAGTGTAAAAAGAAAAAGTACTTTTGACATGATTACAGAGTGTTAGCTCCTGATCTTTCATTAAGACAATTAATTGTAAAACATATATACTTTCAACTCTGAAAAAAAGCACCACCAAACATGTTCAGATCTGCCACTAAAGATATTTTTTCCAAAACTACTGTCTTGCAAATGATTTCATTAATGTCTTATTTCCTCACTGTATTGCTGGGAAGTTATGGTTCAAATGTTTAGTTAATTTAACCTCTTAAGTAAATTTTAACAACCTGTAGTTCCAAACTATTACCAATAGATGGCAATAGTAGTTTATGGATGTCCGTTTTATAATGCCTAGCTCTACCTATTTTTTTTTCTTTAATTTTGTGGTTTTGAAAAAATAAATGTATAATTGGTATACATATCTGTGCTTTTTAAGGTAACCAAAATGGGGATGGAAAAATTCAAAATTCTGCATTTATTTTGAGAAAATAGCAAGTTGTTGCCAATGAAGAATGCATCAAAATTTCTGAGATGCACCTGGCCTCACATGCATTTAGACCTGTTTCAGTTCTACAGTAAGATTGTGCAATAATGGTATAATACAGTGGGTTTTACATAGACTGATTGAAGAGAACTGTATTTGTTTATCAGTGATCTAGAACATTAAAATCCATGTTTGCATGGAAGTCATATCTTATTTGGAATTCGGAAGTTCTCTGTAAATCTATAACTGGCATAAAGTTCATGTTTCAACAAAATTCAACTTTGTGAATGTTGGTTTGAAGCTTCTCAACCAATGTTACCTATACAGATTGAGTTCTAAACCTATGTATTTTCCACTGTTGGAATTTGGGTTAATATGGCAATAATGTTGCTCTCCATTGCCTCTCTGTTTACAAATGGACAAGTGATCTCTTCCTGTGTGGTGGTGGATTTTTGGTAATTAGAAAACACGTTTTGCATTGATTTAGGTGTAGCTTTATTTTGGTGCAGGTATTCATTCTCTCCTTATCACAACAAATGTTCTTTCCTGTAATTATTGTTGTCTAAAACTTAAGGATCCATTACATCAGGACTTTGTGAGAGTCCTATGATTCTATTTTTTATGGATTACAGATTACTGTAAATCCTAATGTCCTAATAAAGTGCTCTGTTAAATGAGGGAATAGAATAGAGTAGAATACAGTAGAATAGCATAGCATAGCATAGCATAGCACAGCATAGCATAGCATAGCATAGCATAGCATAGCATAGAAAAGAACAGAACAGAACAGAACAGAACAGAACAGAACAGAACAGAATAGAATAGAATAGAGTTGAATAGAATAGAATAGAATAGAATAGAATAGAATAGAATAGAATAGAACAGTACAGAGCAGAACAGAGCAGAACAGAACAGAGCAGAACAGAACAGGAAAGAAAGAAAAGAAGATAAAAGAAAAGAAAATAAGAGAAAAGAAAAGAAAAGAAAAGAAAAGAAAAGAAAAAAATTTTCTCATGCTTTACATGAAACCTCACATTTTGATAATATTTTCCTAGGCTGATTTTTGCACATGATGTAAAACAGAAGAAAAAAAGATGTGGATAGGTGTAATTTAAATGAATTTAATTGTGGTTTTAATCTCCAGACTGCGAGCAGCAATTGAGCTCTTAGGTTAGCTATATGGAGTTCAACAGGAAGCTTTGATGGAGATACTTTGAACTTTATGAAGCTCAGACACTCTTTTGTGTTTATAAATCTTTCACTACAGCATTTGTTTTGTTGTTAACTCCCAGGAGTTTTCATTTCCATCAGTACTTTTACATGTGACACATGGTGTTTGAGTTAAAAATTAGAAAGTGAGTTTGATGGTTTATAAGTGTCCATTTCTACTAGGATATAGGTAAAAACTTAATTCATTAATGATTCAGGGTGTAATCTTGTGAGATGCAGAGGTCTGCTGCATAATGGCCAGGTTTCTGTACTTAGAAAAAGCAGTTCATTTTCATGTCCTGTTAAGTTGTTCTCCTATGCTCTCCTAGTGTAAGGAACATTAAATACTTCAAAGTTAACAAAAAACAACAACTACAACAACAAAAAGCATTTATATAGTCAAAATTTTCTTTAGATTTTAATTTTCTTTTGGATAATACATTGTGGTTTTGTATTGATATTAATTAAAAGATAAAGTTTGGCATTTTAAATCATACATATTATAAAACCATGAAATAGGTATCTGAAAACCAGATTACTTAAAGATCATACCTTTTTCAAAATAAACTTCCAGCTCTTTGTTTTATGAAACAATGAAATCTATATAGTTATTTTATAATTGAGGTACAATGTATTTGGCTGAAATCTAACCACTTTGCTGACAGCAGAATTTTTACACTGAAGGTTGTTCAGTTCCTTCTACTGGTGTCAACAAACTCACCTTCCTGGGGGAGTACCACTTATATTTTCTGTGTTTTAGTGAGATTCAGAAAGCATACTTTGTTAGTACTGAGTCTGATGATAAAAAACAGTAAATTCCAATACCCTCACAAACTCTGGTCTTACCTGAGAGAGGAAAGGGAAACTTATTTGACCACTTTCCTTCCTCTTGCCTTCCTCTGGGAAAGAAACACTAAATCAGTTCTTCTTTAGGAAAGCTGTACTGTATTTAATCTGTTCTTTCCATTACTTATTCCTCCTCAGTGCAACACCTCCTCAGGCAGAGGTAGGAGGACCCTGCAACTTCACTCCCCAGGCATAAAGAAAATGCTGAAGCATACCAGAAGGAGAAGAACAGGAAAGTAAAATTAAATGAGGAGGAGGATCTGCTCTGTAAATTTGTTGTGAAAGTAGAGGACTGGGACAGAACAGCATCATCTGACAGGATATGATTGATTTGAAATTTGGGTGGGTAGAAGTAATCTCTGAGTAAGAAATCAGCATTTCTGTGAATGAGAACTATAACAGAGACAGAGTTATCTTAATCAAATGAGCCTGGGGAAATGGCAACATCAGTTTTCATACCAACACATTGGGCATGACTGGGGGGAAATTCAAAAATCTAGAATATAATTATTGGAGGAAAAACAAAACAAAACAAAAAACAAGCAGCTAAGCTCTCATTATTTATGCTATTTTTACTTTGGGGGTAAAAAATAACAAATATATATGCACTTATTGTTAACTGGAGCATTTCTGGAAAAAAAGTTCTTTTATTAAAGGATCAATTCATTTTTATGTGTGTGAGCTCTTTCATGTGGTAATCTGTTGTATAGGAGTCAGTGATTATATAATTACATAGATTGTTCTTCTATAAAATTATTTCTTCTTGGCTATTTTTAGTTGTTGTGATTGAGAATGTGATCTAACTTTCAGAAAACAAGATGAAATAAATCCAAAGCTGTAGAACCAATCTTTCACTTTGATACCCAGTTGCTGTGGTTTATCATATAAAACTTCTGTGTGTTCAATGCATTATCCTACAGACTGATGACTAGTAAAACATGTTGTCCCCTTTGCAGAAAGGAGGTGATAGCAAAATGGAAATACAATAATAATAAGAAAAGAACATCAGTCAGTAAAAGTTCATTAACCTAAAGTTTTTCATCAATCATGATTTCCCTAAAGGACAGTAAGAAAATTGTTCAAGTAATTTTTCTGGTATGAGAGAATCAGTTTCATTTAGGCTAAATAAAATCATTTTTAAAATTTCTTTTATAATCTGAAAATGTGTATATATATATGTATATATATATATATAAATAACATGAAAGAGATAATCGTACAGGTAATACAACTTTTCTCTTTTGATTTATTTGCCTAAATAGTTTTGTAGGTTAGATCTCACACTGCTAGCAACTGATCATAATTAAAAAAAAATATGATTTACCAGTCAGCAGTGAAATAAAGTGAATTAATTGTTCTGTGACCTATGTAAAGGATGACATAGCACAAGAGGAGCTACACAAAAGAATTACAACAACAGGGAGAGGAAGTGCTGTACTATACATATACCAATATCACCTTGGTTCCATCTTGATTTGTCCATGCATGCCCATGCACTTTTCTCTGCTTATCTTGTGAAAATAAAAATAGGGAAATTAATTGTCCCTCTGTCTTGTACCTGTCTTATACCTCCAGACAAAGAGTTAATTTCATGATTAACCCTGTTACTGTTTGTGTATTGTTCTTGTTCATAATCTTACCAAAGGGCAGCAACCTTGAATGGATGTCTTAGAGTGCACAGTGACCAACAAATTCAAACGTGTGGGTAATATGTCCAGTGAAAAAGATATATTTATGCAACCAGAAGATGAATGATACACTGATAGCCAGTTTTCTATGGATTGGTAAAGTACATGGACCCTCTAAAAAGTCAGGAAAATTGCTACATAAAATACGCTGTAAATGTATCATTATACAGAAAACGTTAAAAGAACATTACAGCTGTTTCAGGAAATTCACAGTTCAGGGTGAAATGCACCATATGGCCTTCAATACCTAGACACAACAGGGTGCATTAAAAAAGCTATTTAGGTGGTTCCCCGTTGTGCCAAGGCTCTTGTGGACATATGGCACCTTTCACCCTTGACTAACACTTTCTTTCATTCATTATTTTCCATAGCCACCTTAAAGATTCTTTGAATGTCATTTTTGTTTCCAGTTATATGTGTGAATGAACATGCATATGAGAAGGAAAGGGAGAGGGAAAGGGTTTCCTCTTGGAATATATAATTTTCTTACAGGCTGATTCCAAGCTAAATTTGGCAATCCTCATTGCTTCAGAGACTGGGAACAAGGGAATTTCTGATGACGTATTCAAGATGTAAAAAAGAATAAAGAGAAGTCTCAGCATCAAATCAGAAAATGAAAGTAATACAATAATACCCTGGCTTATAACTGGACTCCAAGATGTGATGATAATATGAATAACTGTAATAGTAATTGCAATAACAACAATAATAGTGATAACAATAACAATAGCAATAACAGTAACACTACATAAACGATGAGTATTTTTAGCAATGGACTGTAATGATTTAGCTATATAAACTCACAGGAAAATAAATCATTCTCTCTTTAGAAAGTGCATACCAGAGAGTTGATTTATTTCCTTATTTGAAGAATTCTTGATGCTAAAAGCACCACTGAGGGGAACCCACCTCTCTATTTTGTGATCCCTTTTAGTTTTCAATAAATTGATAAACTGAATATGTGCTAGATGCCTTCTGGATATGTAATCAAATAAGTCTTCTGTGGAACCTGACAAAATTGTCTTCTGTCTTAATGTTGTCTTCCTGAGTAAATATGGTATATCTATGCTTATATAGTAATGCACTGGTAATACTATGCTTATATGCTGCCTAAGACATCAGGACACCTTGCAATCTTTTCCAGATTTGTCCTGATTCATGTTTGTTTCTGAAAAGTAAGAAAAACTATTCTCTCTGAATGAAGTCACGGAGAGTCTGAGAACTAGATTCAGAAAAGAGCAAAGTGTTGTAAGATTGATTATTGCAGCAACCAATCTCTGGTCTCTTTAACTCCTAGCATCTCTTTGCTTGAGTGAAGTTCTTACTTCTTTATTTCATGCCTATGAGGAACTAAGCATCTAAGAGATGGAAACAGCCAGCCTATTGAGGCAGTGAAATACCAACAAGAGTCAAAAGGATAATGTCAGAAGAAGATGCATTAAGATCAACTTTGAAGACTATGGTACCTTACTCAGTGCTGTAAGGATATTCTTAACCCCCAAATGGGATTCACAGATATCCCCCTTCTCAAGTTAAGTGCCAGAATGAGATGTGGTATCCACTAGTTATTATTTCATTGATTCCCAGGGTGTGAAAAATTGTTCTGTCGGAGAGGATTTGACTTCACTTCCATGTGAAAATATTAAATGTGACATAATTTGGTATAATAGGGATTTTTCAGTTTCCCTTGATGTATTTAATTCTGCTTTCAAGACATGAACAAGCATTTTGGGTGGAGACAAGAAAAGAATAAGCATGAATTATTCATTAATTTGACTTTTAGAGCAGTTACCTAGAGGAAAGGTTTAAGTTTGAGTTCTTACTTCCAGAAAAATATTACAATAAAACACTTAAAGACCGAGAGTGAATAACAACCTAAATAATTACCTATTATTTACAGAGATCTGTTCCATATAATTTCTTCTATCTGGTTCCTGCCACGAATTCTGTTCCTTCTGGGGTCTTACTTCTAGGGCTCTTTTATAGCTAGAAAAAGTGGAAGATAATACACCACTCATCACTCAAACTTGTTTACAAAGTGAATTGGCTTCTCTCAGAGCTTCAGAGACTGGAATTATAAAATCAGGACTGAGTCAAAATTTCCTTCTTTTGATTCAACAATCTAAGGGAAAACCAGTTAATCTCTTGCCAGGGAAAAAGAAGACATTCACAAATATAAATAGTCTAGAACAAAATACAACCCTGTAATTGAATCTCAAAAACAAAGAGATTTATATATATATATATATATACATATACATGTATATACATATGGAATTTGTGGGATCTTTTACAAACCAAGCGTCCAAAAAATAACGGAAAATGATAAAGAAGAAATCATATTTATTCATCATACATTGTAGAACAGTTGTGCTAACAAGATCTGCTGATCTACACCAGCTGTATGTGACTATCTTGTGCTTGGTTTGGCCTGTCATAAGTTATACAAAATTTACTGGATATTAGAATATTTACTCCATTCTGAATTAGCAAATTGATAACTAATGCTAGAAGAGTAGAGAGCTGGGGCCAATAACTTTTATATCCTTTGCTGTTGCCATAAGTTGAGCAATGATTTGAAAACATATTATGAAGAATGTATTGCATCTAACTACCATTTGGATGTACTAGGAAAAGTGGCTGACTTAAAGTTGGCAAACAACGTATGGAAAAGAGACATTAATGAGCCGTACCTAAGATACAGAAAAACAAACCTCCTCTGCATATGAGTGATTAAGTCACCCAGGGAAAATTGTATTAATGAGCAAAAAAATGGCACATTGTCAGATAAACTGGTATAGTGATTTATGTAACTCATGTAAATTGTTATTTCTCAATGTAGCTTTTTTCCCTTCCCTTCCCTTCCCTTCCCTTCCCTTCCCTTCCCTTCCCTTCCCTTCCCTTCCCTTCCCTTCCCTTCCCTTCCCTTCCCTTCCCTTCCCTTCCTTCCCGTTTTCCCAAGATTCCAAGATCTAGTTCATTGGAACAGAGAAAGTAGCATAATATAGTTAAGCTTCTACTTCATGATATGAGATTCTTACTCAAGGTTTTGATTTTTATCAGGGAAATTAGGGGAAATCTAGGTTCCCCACCACACAATTTTTTTAAACTATCTTAATATGCTGAAGGGTGTACAAAGACATGATATATCAAGTGTTATCTTGGATCTGTGAAATCTTTTCTCAAAAAAAAAAAAAAAAAAAAACATTCCATTGCAACTTTGGCTTTCAGTTAAATAAGCTTCCTTTGGGAAGGAAAAAAGAATAATTACCTCTAATTCCAAAAAACTCCATTAATTCAGATATTTTGGTTTTATAAAGTATAACTAAGAGCAGGAATTGTCCCAAACAACACCTGCAAGGAGATCAAAATAAAATAAAGAAATATCATCATCAACAACAAAAAATATCAACAAATGGAATACACACATCTTCTGAGGTTTCCTTTCCTAACTCCAGATACCTTGGTAATTCTGTTTGATTTTGCATTTTTAATGATTTGACTATTTAAAAGAACAGAATTTCTGAAAGTCTCCGAAACATCATCAAACACAGAGAAAACAGATTTCTTTGATTCATTGATACCTCCACCCAACTGCCTTTAACAAGAAAAAATATATGTAATTGCCCCAGTTACCATGTGTGTATATGCACATTAATATATTCAGATAAAAAAGTCATTTAACACATATGTGCATGAGAATAGACCACACAGCAGGAGAAGAGACTTTACAGGCCTTTTAAAAACAATCACTTTTAAAAAGGCAGGTATGTATGTTTAAAGAGAGGTGAGGAGCATCCTCAGAACTTCTCACATTGTACATTGTCAGGATACAAAGCATCACATATTTAAACAATTAGAACAAGAATAAAATGATTTCCAGAAATGTCAAAGTCACTGTGGAGAAAATAATCTTAAAGTAGACTACATCTAAATCTGAAAAATAATTTTTGGGTAGGAAATTAATTAATTAATTAATGTAATGAGAACTGTCAATACAATCATCATTCCCTTTGTCTCCATAATGATCTGTTTCTATTTATTAAATTATTTATTATAATTTAATATATATTATTAATTTATTAATATTTATTAATATTTAATAAATAATATTAAATATTTATATTAATATTTATATATATTAATATATATATTATTAATTTAATATATATATATTAATATTAATAATGTCAAATAGGGAGTAGCTACTGTAAATTAAGGAGGCAAGGGAAATTTGTTCTTCAAAATATGTGAATAAATCGATTTAAACAATTCATAAAGATTTCAAAATTGTCAGGCATTAAGATCTGTAATATCAGCAGTGGATCCCCAGCTTACAATACTGACCTTATTTTCTTGCATAAGACAAGTCGAGAAGGTTCTTCTTTCCCTCTCCTACGAATATATGTAGGAATAAAAGAACAGATGAGGGACAAAGCAAAAAATCATGAGTAAGTGATGCCCTAAGGACATTCCGACTTCCACTAGTTTTCTAGGGGAAGATTTTGAGGTTTGAGTACATTTAGGCTTCTTTGAAAAGTGCTCTTTTTTTTTTTTTTTTTTTTTTTTTTTTTTTTTTTTTTGGTGCTGAGATACAGGGAAAACTAAATTAACTTACATTTCATTGCATAGAACTTGTGTTTGAAGAGCTACTACTCTCCAGCAAGTGCAAATTCCCAGGAGCAATTCTTCAGCCTTCATGCTTTATTATAGTTAAAATATAGTCTTTCCCCCTCATTTTAATTAAAATCAAAGATGAATCATATAAATTACCATACCCTGCTGGGAAATAAATATATGAACAAAAACACCAAAAAAGAACACACAACACAACAACAACAAAACAACTCTTATAATCCTAAGTAATGCATTGGCTTGCTTCCTATAGTTGCTGTGCTTCTAGCTCTTTCTTCTAGCTCTTTCTTTTATATATATATATATATATATATACATATATATATGTATATATATGTATATATATGTATTTCTGGACTAAGTGCTACAAGAAATCTATATTTTTCTATCTCTGACTTTTATTAATCCCCTCTATTTTCTTATTTCCTTATTCTCTTTGTCTTAGTGGTTGGCTCTTAGTATCACTACTCAGAGGAATACTAAGTAACAGCAATAAGAGTGCAGGCATCTTTCTCAGTAGTAGACATGTCTGTTTAATGGTGCAAGTTCACACTAATTCCCTTGCCTGGGCTTTTATCTGCCCTTTAGGGGTAACAATTCTGGAGGCTTAACTGCCTGGGCTGCCAAAAGTTGAATCAAACTGCTGGTGGCTTTGGCTGTGTTTTCTTCACTCACAGTCAAGCCTTTGGATTTAAACCACAGTCTCACTTGACGAAAGCAACTGTCAAAAAGCAGCTGTTGATTTCAGGGAAACAGTGGGATTTGGGAGGTAGTTGCTCTGTTTATTTTCTATATGTGGACTTGACTGATTCCTTCCTGTAGGGACAGAAATAGAGCAATAAAGAGCAAATAAAGAGCAAAGCTTGGACAAGGCACTGAAGGACATCAATAAATTTCTGCTAACAGCTTTGCCCTTTGTAGACATTTGTCTTTATTGACTTTTGCCTTTTAACCTGCAGTTAAGCTATGTTTGATTGCCCATTTGTTGTGGTAGTCCCACTATTGCCTTCAATGGAAAAATATTTCTTGTATCCCCACAAAACATGGGTGTATTGTAAAAAGTAGCTGGAAACTCATTTATTGTCCTTGTGTGAATACTCCTACAGTACAGCCTGACTTACTGATTTCAGGGTGCTTCTGACTATCTGATCCATATATGCACTCTAGGCATATTGCAACTCCACTGTGAAGCCTGAGTATGCACCTGCCATTCCAGACACCTTGGATTATTAGGAAGGAAATCTCTATATAAAGGCTGTTGACAGTCATTGTGCACTGGTCACTGTGCATGCAAGATCTCTTCATGTTCCTGACCACAGACTGGTAGACTAATACTCCAGTGTTCACCTCAGATAAACTGAATGTTTTAGGTGAGACTGAATATACCTTACAGAAATTGCCAGTATCTTAGATATTTAGGAAATCAACACAGCTCCTTGCAACAGTTTACTTCATCAGCAATGTTACTCCTATTTGTGTACTGTCCTGGAAGATTTCTGTTACAGATCTCAAAAGAAAACTATCCTTTGCTTTACTGGAGCAGGGTGCATACGGGTCACAGAATGCATTGTGTAGAAAGGAAATGGATGGTGTTAATGAAATGAAGATCTGTGTGATGCACAATTCTCCAGCCTGTCAAAGTCCTGCTGGATGGCAGCATGGCCTTCCAGTGTGTCAGCCACTTCTCCCAGTTTAGTTTCGTCAGCAGACTTGCTGACAGTGCACTCCATTCCCTCATCCAAGTCACTGATGAATATATCAATAGTAGTCCCAGTACTGACCCTTGAGAGACTCCAATAGATACAGGACTCCAACTTGACTCTGTCCCATTGACCACAACCCTCTGGCTTCTTCTCTTCAGCCAGTTCAGTACACCTCACTACATGATTGTCCAGACCACACTTGCTCAGTTTAGCTGTGAGGATGCTGTGGGAAATGGTGTCAAAGACTTTATTGAAATCAAGATCCACCCTGACCACTGCCTTTCCATCATCTATCTACCTGGTTATATCCTCATAATAGGCTATCAGGTTGATCAAGCACAACATCCCCTTGGTGAAACCATTTTGACTGCCCCTAATGACCATTTTATCCTTGATATGACTAGAGACAACGCCAAGGATAAGTTGTTCCATCAACTTACCAGGGATGGAGGTGAGGCTGACCAGTCTATAGTTACCTGGGTCCTCCTTCTTGCCCTTTTTGAAGACCAGACTGACACTGCTTTCCTCCAGTCCTCAGGCACCTCTCCTGATGCTCATGACTTACCAAAGATGATGGAGAGTGGCCTAGCAATGACTTCTGCCAGCTCCCTCAGCACCCATGGATGCATACCATCAGTACCCATGGACTTGTGGATGGCCAGCTTGCTTAATTGGTCCTTAACCCAGTCCTCATCAACCAAGGCAGTCTCCTCCTTTATTCTGACTTCCTCTGGGGCCTCAGGGGTACAGGGCTCCTCAGGACATCCTCCAGCATTATAGATAAAGAAGGCATTCAGTAACTCCACCTTCTCTTTATCTTCTGTCACCAGGGCACCCACCTCGTTCATGAGTGGGACTACATTGCCTCTAGTGTTAGTTTTATCCACAATGTATTTGAAGAAGCCCTTTCTGTTGTCCTTGCCCCCTCTTGCAAAGTTTAATACTAAGGAGGCCTTAGCTTTCCTAGTTGCTTCCCTATATCCTCTGACAACAGCCATATGTTCCTCCCAGGTGGCCAGCCCCTCCTTCCATGATCTGTACACTCTCCTCTTCCAGTTGAGTTTGCCCAGCAGTTCCTTGTTTAACCATGCAGGTCTCCTGGCTGTCTTTCCTGTCTACTACCTGCTGGGATGCTCTGTTCTAGAGCTCGGAAGAAGCAGTCCTGGAATGCAAACCAGATATCTTGGGCTCCTTTTCCTTCAAGTACCTTGTCCTATGGGATTTCCCTTAGCAAATACTTGAAAAGGCCAAAGTTGGCCCTACTGAAGTCGAGAGTTGCAATTATGCTCAGTACTATGTTCCTGCCACATGAGATCCTAAACTCCACCGTCTCGTGGTCGCTGCAACCTTCACCACTTAAACCAGCCCCTTCTTGTTATTGAGGACAAGATCACAGAATCACAGAATCATCTAGGTTGGAAGAGACCTCCAAGATCACCTAGTCCAACCTCTGACCTAACACTAACAAGTTCTCCACTAAACCATTAAACCATATCACTAAGCTCTACATCTAAACATTTTTTATAGATCTCCAGGGATGGTGACTCAACCACTTCCCTGGGCAGCCCATTTCAATGCCTAACAACCCTTTCAGTAAAGAAGTTCTTCCAAATAAGACCCACCAGCACTCCTCTCCTAGTTGGCACATCCACCATTTGCATCAAGAAGTCATCATCAATACAATGAAGGAACCTCCTGGACTGCGGATGGTTGGCTGAGTTGGTTGGCTTCAAGCAAATGTCAGGGTAGTTGAAATCCCCTACAATAACCAGGGCCTGTGATTGTGAGGCTGCTATCAGCTGCCTGCAGAAGGCCTCGTCAACTTCCTCATCCTGATCTGGTGGCGTGTAATAGACACCCACAACAGTATCCCCCGTGCCAGCCTGTCCCTTAATTCTCACCCACAGACTCTCTCATCATCCCCTGGACAATACTCAGCAACTGTAGACAGCAACTACAATGTAGTTGCTCTCTCACATAAAGAGCAACTCTGCCACCTCACCTTGCTGGCCTGTCTTTCCTGAGAAGGACATACCCATCCATGACCACATTCCAATCATGTGAGCTGTCCCACCATGTCTCTGTAATTGCCACTAGGTCATAATCTCCTGACTGAACATGGATTTCTAACTCTTCCTGCTTTTTCCCCATGCTACGTGCATTGGTGTACAGGCACTTCAGGGAGCAAGCTGAAGATGCTGATTTAACCTTAGAGGGGTGAGAAGTCTCCCAGTCTTCATCACTGCTAGAGCGCTGCCCCACCAGCACAAGCCCAGCTACAACCCCATCCCCCTCCAGATCTAGTTTAAAGCTTTCCAAATGAGCCCCTCTAACTCTTGTCCCAGAACCTTTTGCCCCTGTGAGATAAACCATTCCCACATATTACTGTCAGGCCTGGTGTCTTATAAAACTAGCCATTATCAAAGAACCCAAAGCCCTGCCTGTAGCACTAGTCACACAGCCAATCATTTATGGACTGGATCCTTCTATTTCATCCCATATCATCACCCCATAATGGAAGTAGGGAAGAGAAAATGAGTTGTGCCTCAGACTCTTTCACCAACCATCCCAAGGCCTTGAAATCTTTCTTCATTCCCCTCAGACTATGCGATGCAGCTTCCTTTCCACCTATCTGCAAGATAAGTAGCAGGTAGTAGTCTGTCGAGTGCACAAGACTGGATATTGTCCTGGTGATATCCCTGATCCAGGATCTAGACAGATTATAGACTTCCTTTTGATGAGGGTCAACTCTGCATATCTGGCCCTCTGTTCCTCACAGAAGGGAATGTCCTACTAAAACTACCCTTCTTTCTTTCCAGAGGCAGTTTTGAGTTGTGGTGTTAACTGCCTCTTCTTGTGTGACCTCATAGGTGGGCCTTCCACCACATCCTTGGCTACCTCTCCTTCAAGATCCAGGGCCTCAAACCTATTATGGAGGGGCACCTGGGGAAGTGAGTTAGGTGGGGAGGGGGACTGCCCGTAACACTAAACTGGGACTCGCTTCCAACCCTTCTCATCATTTTGGTCCTCTCCCTCTGCCTGACAGCAACAGGGAAGGGGCTCCACCAATGTCTGGGGGGCACCCCCCTTCAGCCCTTCTCTCTGGCACACCAGGGAGTTACTCCATCAGTCAGTCTCCTGCTCACATGCCCTGACGCTCCTTAGTCTCTCCATCTCCTCCTTAAGCTCAGCCACCATGGTGAGCAGACCTTCCAACTGAGAACAGGCAGTCTTCCCGCTGCCCTCCCCTGGCAGCAGCAGGCTCAGGCACTCCCTGCCACCAGAGGCCTGAACAGCCATGTCTCTTGGCAGGCCCTCCATCTGGGTCGCCACAGTCTTTCTGGAGCTCTCTGCCTAGTGGACACCATGGTAGGTGCGCAATCTCACAGACTGCCAAGAGCTGGTGCAGAACTCTCACACCCTGCCACACCAACTGCACACTGGTGCACATGTGCTGCTGGCCCCTCCCTGCTCATGATGGGCACCACGGGTTGCTGCCCTCCCAGAGGCTTTCTCTAGGCAGAGGGCGTGGGTGCAGTTGCTGTTGCCCTGTTAACACCCACTCTATGTCAGCCTCTGGAGAGAGAGCTGGCAGGTGCGGCCTGGTCATTACTGCTGTCCCAGGCCACCCCTGGTGAAGCAAGGGCCCAAGATTCCCCTATAACACATGATCAGGTGCTGCGGCTTCAGCTGCGCTCGCTCAACAGCTGACCTCAACTACTGAGCAATTTTAACAGATGGTGTAAGCATTCAACATCAGATTTCATCAAAAATCTTAGACCATATGGTGCAACTACAATTTGAGAATTCTTACTTTCCTAGGCTTTGGTTAATGTTGCCTACAGTTTTAGCTATGTGATTATGTAAAGGAGCTAAATAATTCCTTACACTTACCTCATATTGAAGACAGTGGCTGTGACTGTTGAGTTCCATTATGCTTTTCACATCTTCTAAGCACAGTTAAAGCATATGTTGTAGTCAAACACCATTTATTAGGATCCAGACAGAGTAAACTGTATGGAGAATGCATGGCTGAAATTCTATGGTCTGTGTTATATAGGAGACTTGACTAGAAGACTTTTATTCTGCTTTTGATCCTATAATATGTTGATTAGAAAGAATAACGCACAAAGTACCGGAAAAAAATCATTTTTTATCCAAGGCTTTATGGTCTGATGTGAAAAAGTGTCCCATAAATAGTTGAAATAAAATAAAACATTGTAACCTAAGTATTATTTGCAATTATATTTTTAAAAATGTAAAATTAGTGAATTGTGTGTGGGCAGCAATGTTTTGGTAGCAGCTGGAGTGAGTACTACAGAGGTGGTCTCTGCAGGAAGAAGTCAGTGGTTGATGCTGCAGAACACAGCTGAGCCTGTTAGCAAATCTGGTGTTATCTCTGCGAAGATGTGTTTTTAAAAAGGGCAGAAAACACTGGACAGCCAGTTGAGGAGGGAGCAAAAATAGTGAAAAACAACAGAGGTAACACCAAAGTCAGGGGAGGAGGAGAAGGTGATCCACAGTGGAGTAGATATCCACTGTGGCCTGTGGAGGATCCACTATGAAACAAGTAGATATTCCTGAAAGAACTGTGATCCAGGGAGAGCCCATACCACAGTAGAAGAAAAGGGTGAGGAGGACAGAGAGGCAGAGAGGAACTGTTATGTACTGACTACAACATCCCCACACACATCTCCACTGCACTGCTCAGAGTAGTGAGAGTAGTTTGGAGTGAAAGAATAAACTTGAACTGGGGAAGTGTGGGAAGAAAGGTGTTGATTTAATCTTTATCTTCTTGTTTCTCATTACCCAAATCTATTTTAATTGTTAGTAAAATAAATTTGTTTTTCCCAAGTTGATTCTGCTTTGCACACAACATTAATTGGCAAGCAATCTCCTGTTTTTATCTTAACCTATAAACTTTCTCATCCTATTTTCTCTCCCTTTCCCAATGAGGAAGGACAGAGAGTGAGTAGACTGAGTACAACACTGCCAAAGTGTTAACCCTATGCAGGAGCTATACACAGGAAGAACCAAATGAGAGTGGAAATGGTATGAAATTAAATAATTCAAAAGAAAAGTTCAACTAGCAATGAAGAGCTTGAAGAACTCTCTAAAGATTATCATGTGGAAGCTCCGTAGTTCCAGGTAAGTGCACCATGCATCTGTAAGGGTCAAGGAGCTTCTTGCTTATGAGGAAGAAAATAAGTCTATATGAGGTGCATGAACTCTAGCTCACCACAAAAGTAAGTGAAAAATGTTGCTAACTTGCCTTTGAATGAGGAGAGTAGTTTTTTAGGCTTATTTGACAAGAGGAAAATTAAGATTCTAGGGCATGACTACAAAAAATATTTGCATAGGTATGTTTCCACATTACACTGGTAAGATGCTGTCCAGCCATGTTAGAGAAGAGTTATTGCCAAGGAAATAAGATCAGTTGAACTGGTGAATATAACTAGCTTGGGTGTTATGTTTACATATGCCCCTAATTGTCTGGAGCTTGCTTATAAAATTGGGTCAGAGGATAAGTATAGTAAGTTAAAACCTGGCTTATGCACAAGCATACAGAGTGCATGCATATACACACAGGTAACCATACATTTTTGTGCAAAGGCTCAGACAAGTAATTTAAGAACAGTCACGAATTTCAGACCTCCTCCACATTACTCTTCCATCCTTGTACATATGTTGTACATATTTATGTGCAATATGTTGTACATAAAATCTGGTGTCCTTAGCACTAGTGGGAAAAAGCATAAGTCTAATATTTAATGTTATAGTTCTTTTTAAAAGGAATGGGCTAGATGTTAATGTGTGTTTGTTTAAAAATGTGTGAATGATTAGATAGCGGTTTGGGGAGAAAAACTGTAAGATTAAAACCTTGTCTTTTTATTTATTTTTCTAGTGGGATTTGTCAACTTACATTCCTTGCAAAGAGTTAAATTCAAATTTTCTACTTTTCTCTTAAAATTCTTAGCTTTGTTTCAGAAGTACAAGATGCATAAGGGGGGCAGGATTTTAATTCTGCATCCACATGGTTTCAATGGTGTATTTATATTGTCAGCAGTTCAATGGTGGATCTATATCCCAGCACAGTCTGAGAAGATCATTCCCTATGTAGTTTCACTATATCAACCCGGTATGATCAACCATATGATGGCCCTTCTCTCTCTTCCTGTTAGATTTAAGAATTTGCCTGACTTTCCCTATTTGTTGTTTTAGTTGTTTTGTTTTGTTTTGTTTGTTTGTTTTTAATATTGGTAAGCAGCTCTGTCACCCTTATTTTGGTAAAAGAAAGTCTACCCTGTTTAAATCTACTGTAACCACAGTAACTATTCATACTTTCTCTTGCTCTACGCCTGTCTGAATATTTGTATGCATAAAGCATACCAGATAAATCTCAGTGAGTGTCAATGTATCCCCACTAAAATGCCTTGGGAACTGCTGGCTTTTGTGTAACCTTGTTTATGGCAATACCTTCAAAGGTATACTTTCCCGAATCTCTTAGATTCAGTAATCAGTTCAAGCTGAAAGTAGAATTTATATTTTCTGAAAAATTTATAATGTTTCTCCATTCTGACAGCATTGTGTATTGTAGGAGAACATTTTTTCTCCTGACTTTTTCATCAGTGGTATTATAAACCCAGCCAAATAGATTGAGATGAAGAGGAAATACCTTAAAATACATTGGAATACTTTTCTCCACCATATGTATCTGCTTTATCTGAAAAAATACACACAACAGAGAAGCATGTAACTTCCCATAAATGTCCCATTTATATCTTAAAAGATGGAATCAACATTTGATCGTTTTTATTTTTTTTCTGCCTTTGACCTTGCTCTCCTGCACTCTGTCTAATAATCTCAGCTGGATCCCATTTAATAAGATTCCCAGCTTGCTATCATTTTTCTCATGTCATCATTTTTTCATTAAAATATATCCATCCATGCCATTTTTTTTTCTCTCTTATTGTCCTTCCACCCTTACAAATGGATACATAAAAAAGAAGAATTGAAAACCACATTTTTGTTATTTCATCCATGGCTACTGACAATTTCAAGGTCAATACAACATTCCAAAAAGTAAACAATGACATGCAAAAAAAGAGAGAGATAAAGGAATTTAATGGTGAAGAAATTTTATTTATATTCACTGCTTGTCACCAAAAGAAATCCACCTACTTATTGTGCTGTTGAAAATTTCAGTGGCACATTTTCTAAAACAGCAAAAGATTTTAAAAAGTGAAAAATAAACTTTATATTTCTTGTGTATAATACAATTTGGCATGGTTATGTAGACATGTATATATAAATACATATAAGTATATATAAATATATATATATATATATATGAACACATACACATAGTTTAACATGCAAACACTCACACGTACTTACAGAGATATCATTGCCGTGATGGACCTATGTATGACAATAGGACAATAAAGCTCTCTAAAGAGATATATCAAGCTTCCCATAGAGGAAAAAAAAGTCTCAATATGAGTGAAGTTAGATTTTTCTGATTTCTGAAGAATTCTGATGGATGTGAAGTGGTACTGGATTACTTGGAGACAAATTTTGCCAGACATAGCTTTATTCATCTGTCCAAATAAGGTCATGTTTTTGTGCAGTTTACATTGAATTGCTATTCTATCTGCTCACTATGCTATTTTACTGACCTCAGAAGAATCTGTAAGTAGATTTCAGTGTCACTCTTGGTAGTCTAATTACGTTAATATTAAATGTTTCAGATTCTGTGTTATGTAGTAATGCAGCTGGTCTTCAGTGTACTTAAAGTAGATATTCATTTGCTAGGCCACTTATCGTACGTCTGTGCAGTCTACAAATTAGGATACTAGTTATAAGCAATTGCTTGTTTCTGTTCGCTCAAGTTTGCTTACAAGCTGCTGAGAATTATATTGCAAATGTTTTAATTTACTGTTCACTTTCTAGTAATGACACTACATTGTCCCTAAGTGCTTGCTTACAACAAGTACATAAATGTCTCCCTCTCTTTTTTAAAAAAAAATATATATATATATATATATATGCAATTGGTGCAAACCTTTCTAGAGTCCACAGTGGTTATGCCTGGAATCTGTTTAAGTTTTCGGGGTTAAAGCTGTTTTTATCAAGAAAACAATTTAGAAATTACATATGAAAGTTCCTTTCCTTCCTTCCTTCCTTCCTTCCTTCCTTCCTTCCTTCCTTCCTTCCTTCCTTCCTTCCTTCCTTCCTTCCCATTTATATATATTACTTTCCAAGATCACACAAATGAAACATTTATGTGATAAACACACAATGAATGTTTTAATTTTAATATGTTTCTCAAATACTTTTTTTACCTTATTTTTTATTTATTTATTTATTTTTAAGTATAAGAGATACCTATCTTTTGGAGAAATTAAACAATTCTTTGAGGAATTGAACTGAATGTATGTTCCAGAGTCTAAATAAAATGTAATTGAAGGAAAAAATCTCCATCTAAACTCCAATTAGATGGTAAGTGAAATATTACCTTTCACTAATACTGTTCTTAAATGTTTTACATATATTAATGTCTTACCAATATTTTCAAAGACCTATTGGATTGTATAGTTCCTACTTTTTCACCCATTCTAAAGTTCTGTGGGAAGAAAGTAGCAATTTTGAAAGAAATGAAGCATCTTCCAGTCTCTACATTTGAAGCTCTGATAGTCTTCTTAAGGTCTTGTCTTAGAACAATTATTTCTCTCTATAACAAGATGAAAAAAGTCAGGGACACAGTGGTTTCCTAGCCATAAAAAGACTCAGAGACACTCATAGACACTGTAGTGTCCCAGACATAAAATAGCCACAAAATCAGAACATGTCACACCCTGCAGACAGAACATGGAAGGACAGAAATAAACATTATGTTTAGTCCCGGTGTTCTGAACCATCAAACTCATTTTCTCTCATGTTTTCTCATATATATAAACTCATATTTTCTCTCTCAAATGCCTCTATCTCTAGTTGAGGTACAAGCTTATTGTTATCCCTTTTTTATTGCTTCCTTTTTCTTATTTCAAATAATCATTGTGAAAAAGCAAAGGATTAAGAAGAAAAAAAGAATAATTTGCAACATTGCAGGACAAAATATAGCTGGCATATCCATATACAATGATCCATTATGCATCAAAGCTTGTTAAATTTTACATCCATATTATAAAAAGATGTTTTAACAGAATGAATTTTCAGCCAATGTTTCTTAAATCCACCCAATATACAGAGTCAATGCAGCTGTGAGATGTATGTTTATCAATCAGCTGATGACTGTGCTGAATGCTATACTATTACCTGTTTATAAATAGCAGATATAGGCATGTTTGCAAGCACCTATAGACTAAAAAAGGCTCTGCAGCACTCAAAGCAATGATAAAATTTTGATTCTGATGCCAAAATTTAGAGCACATGCTAACACATTCAGGAGGTCTGTGGCAAATGTCTCAGCGAGAGCACAGATTTGAACGTGAGACCTGTTATCCCACACCAGGCTTTCTTGATTGTGAATTCAATGGTCATGACCAACCCCCAGCCTACTTCTGTAGACCTTGGCCATATATCTGTTTGAGTTCAAATGGGCAGAAGATGTCCAAAAAGTCCTCCTAGCTCTTAGATGATGAGCTCCCTTGTCTGTTAAGCAGTCCATCTAGTAAGGACAACAAAACATTTTTGTATCACTAATAAAATAAAAATATAATTGTTAAAAATAAGGTCAATATGCTATGTTGTAACATAGGAAATGATGTGGTATGAAAATTAATGAACTGAATTATTTTACCAGTGCTTTTCAGTAGACTTTTTTTGGTTTGATTTATTTTGGCTTCTAAACAAGTAAGAAGGATAAGGTACAAACAGGCTTATCACAGATGGCAGGCGAAAGCATCTGTTTTCAGAAATCTCACTTCAACCACATTACAAAGCATATTATTTGCATATATATAAGGACTTTTAATTGTAAAGTAATTATGGAACTTAATTTTTACCTTTTTTATGACGTTGATTGTGGCTTTGTGCTTCCTTGATTTTTTTGCACAAATCTTGTCTTACATTTAAAAGCTGCATATGTGCTAGTTACACATTTCAGATTCACTTTGCCCTGTGCTCTATCTATAAAAAGATACAAGACAATCATTAACAAATTCTAAAATGATTACTTCACTGAAATGAGCAGTCAGAAAAAATAATTGTCTGATATGAAACTGTTACCTAGACTTGTAAAATGCTTTTTCAGTTGCTGAGATAGCAGATAATAAGGATGGATCAGGGAAATACTGTGAACACAGACAATCCCAACAAAACAGATTGCAGGTTTAAAGAGCTGACGCAAATGAAAAGTCTAGTTAAAATTTTAAAACTGCTTAACTCAATGAATGGAGCAATAGTTATAAGGTCCAAAAAAAAAAAAAGATAAAATACATAAATTATTTTTGAAGCTCTTACTTCAAGTTCTCAAAGAGACTACAGTATTATATTAAATTGCATAGAATCCCCTTATTTCATGGTGAGTATTAGCTGCACCATGAATTGCTGAAAAGACATCGATCGCTGAAGTCAGTTCCTTACCACCACAGGCAAGATGTGTGGTCTCTTTTAAACTTCTTGAACTCCATCTAAGTCAGGTCACTGACCAGAATTAAGCTAGTGCTTTAGTCTCCTATAGGCGTAACAACATCTAATGGAAATAAGTTGGGATTACACCTATTTGGCTGTATGAAAAACAACAACAACAAAAACAAAAACAAAAGAATAACTACATGGCCTGTGCCTACAGCACCTCACTTAAAATAGGTAAAGTGTATAATGAGGTCTTCCCCTCTCTAGAATTCCTGTATGAACAGTTGATCTTTAGACAACACTGCAACTCCAAATCTGTTGCTCTATTTTGTTTATTTTTTCTTTCTTTAGGTTTTCTCAAATTCTTACCAATTACTGACCAAAATTCATTTCAGGCAGCTTGAGTAGTGCCAGATTTCAGTGGCTGACATGGAAATATCTAGTTGTTCTCTCCCTGAGCTGAATGCAAGTGGTCCTGTGAAACATTATCTTTATCATCAGGTGGTTGTGCTAGCAATATTTCCTTAAAGAAAAAGCAATTTCTGCACTGTGACCTACATGTGGATGCCATTAGTTGTTCTTTCACTTTGGAACCCCACTCTAATATAGCCAGTTTAATATGTACAACTCATTCATGAGCTTTGGGCACAGTTTACAAAGCACACATGCAAAGATATATGAAAATACAAATATATCAGATTAAAATTCATTCATCTTCCCCTCCATCTAATTTCATTTTTTTTTCTTTATTCTACTTATATTTGAATATATTTTTCAGATTGAACAAGATAAAATTATGATACTATTTCAGCATTTTACTTCCCAAATAGAGGAGATTCTGTGGAATCTGCAGTTATTAATTTTTAAGAGTGTTAATGGATGATAAGAAGATGAGTCCTGAAATTTACATAACATAAAACAAATAATTTTGGGAAACATATTCAAAATAAAAATCATTCCATGTGCTAACATTTTGCAGATAATTTCAATCTGCTTGTACTGAATAAGATTTGGGATGTAGCTTAAAAAGAAAAAACAAACAAACAAACAAATAAAAAAAACCAACACAGTGTCAGAGAAAACTTTACTTTTGCTTAATGACTTATCAGAAATACATGTGGCTGCTTGGATGGATATGTTTCATGTTAATCTTCACATGTTCTTAAAAGCTCTTAAACAACTTAGTGAACTGTGAATGTTCTCTGACTTCTGCATCTGAGTGCAAATATATA
This sequence comes from Heteronetta atricapilla, assembly GCA_011075105.1. Classification (NCBI taxonomy): domain Eukaryota; kingdom Metazoa; phylum Chordata; class Aves; order Anseriformes; family Anatidae; genus Heteronetta; species Heteronetta atricapilla. The sequence goes on from CM021735.1 coordinate 44,683,214, forward strand.
TTTTTAAATCTACATTGATATCCAAAGCATTTATCACAATTCTGTCTTTGATAAAGTAATTATATGAGCAATATAATCATACTGACCTTAATATGGCATAATATGGATGGAAAGAACAGGCCACAGTGGAATATCATCAAACTGATTCAAGTTCTGTTATGTCTTTCTAATGGCTTTCTCACTACTTTAAGGATTTATTGTTTTCAGGACTGTAAACACTGCCAAAATGCAATTTCCATCCATGGGTTAAGGAAAGCCTAATTAAAAGTGGTTATAGCGGATAAAATTTTCATGTTGAAAGTATCTAGTACTTAATAAATTGTGAACAGCTTTTGAAGTTCTGGTGGGGTGCTATTATGACACTAACTTAAATGTTTAGGCTGTTAATCACTATATGTTACAAATATAATTTAATTTTCTTAGTATAGTATCAGTGCTCCAGCTAAGTATTTTCTGGTATGATTTTTTTCTACATTTAGTTAGTTAACTCCTCACTGAGCAAAGAAATGTTCCAACTGTTCTGTAAGTGTACTGGAGTCTTGCAAAGAGTCCATATATATGTAGCTAAAAGGAAACCTTCCACTCCCTCAGGAGAATGATTGCTAAGGATGCAATGTTTTGTACAAAGACTTACTACATTGCTTGGTTCTGTTTGTTTGATTTTGAGCTATTTACACTCCTGACAGTGAGAGCTGTTGATGCTCAACATTTATGAAAAACAGGTCAGGCATATTCAAATCTTTAAATGTGGAATTCAGTGTCTAATACTGACTGTTAAATAATTATTGAAAAACTGTATTCAATTTTGAAATTTCCTGCCTGATTGTTTAAAATTTCAAAAGTCCTAAGAGCAGAAAACAAAACAACAAAACAAACAAACAACATCAACAACAACAACAACACTTTTTTTTTTTTTTTTTGGTAGCTCAGTAAAGCACATGGGAAGTTTATCAGTAACATATAATGTTGCTGAGAGCTTGTTAATACCCATTTTTAGTTCCTTTGACACTGCAGAAGGACCTAACCTCGCAGTGGTTATATTTTCTGTTTGTACCCTATCTTTGTCATAGATTAAAGCAAACCACCAGTGCTCTGAACTTTGAGATCTTCACATTCCAGATACATGTGAAGAATCTGTAACTTATGTATATATCTCAGACAAATACCTTTAATGTCAATTAAAGCAGAAAAGTTTCAGTTGGCTTCACTGGAAGAGGGCTAGGTCCTTTAACATTTTGTAAACAATGTCCTAAGTTGAAAAACACCTTTTTCTTTACTCTGCCCTTAGAGCAAAAAATATGTTGAGTTCATGAACAAATCCATATTCATTCAGAACAATGAAATGGGGAATGAGCACTGCATCTGTGATCTCATTGACTGAAAATGGAAGAGCCAGATGGGTTAGCAAAGTAATTGATTGGAACACTACAAGTGTACATTTTGTTACGTAGGTCAGTAAGGACAGGAGTGTTATCACTCATTGTGTTTGCTTAGGCTTAGTATACTCTCTTAAGTGGCATCAAGTAGTGAAAAGATTTTGTAGCACACACTCATTTATGGAGTCTATTCTTGTCCATGAGAACAGTAGCTTCAATTGCCATTCTGCCCAAACCACTACTAAGAATTAATAAAGACAGCGTTGCTTTTTAGTATTTTGTCTTTGCTTGCCTATTGGGTTTAAGTACAATATCCTTAGTACCTAATAGTTCTTTTGATTGTGGATTTTTATATTCAGCTTTTGCACTGTATCATTGCTACTCTGCAAAGAAAATAAAAATAGCCAAGTTAGCATTAAACAAAACCCAAAACAGTGCTGCTGACTCTACTAAGATATGGATCAATGTACCACAGATTGAAACCTTTTCACTTTAGATTTTTGAAAGCAGTTTGGTAACTTTCTACTTAAGAACACTCCTTGAATTACTGGAAGATACACATGACCTTGGATTCTAGCCAGTATTTGTTTGCTGTTATACATCAAGGAGACTGTGTTTCAAAGTGGAGAAGGGCTGTCTCCACTCTCTGTCCAATGGTTTGGCCATTTAAAGCATGTGCTAGCATTTATTATCCACCCCCATCTCAAGAAAAAAATATAGTTTACACCAGTTCCCATTGTGTTATTAACTTTAGATTTAGCAGTTTAAACAATAAGTTTCCTCCCTCTCAAGTTTTTTAATGTTAATATAGCTGTATTAATATTCCTGTATTAAAGAGCTATAATTATGAAGTACTGACACTATATTCTTATTAATTGCATGATAAAATATAATACTCTGTTTACCTGGTTTTGAAAGGGCCACTTGTGCTCCACTGTCAGGATCAGGCAGGATTTTGTGGGTGTCATTCTTGATGGCTAAGCTGGACTCTTCAGAGGAGAAAGAAAGAGTAAAGTGGCTAGTGCTTTTCAGGGTTTACTCTATTAAATATAGTTTCCTGAAATTATCACATTTATTTTAAAAATTTAAATATAATAATGTTGAATATGTCACAAGGGTTGAGAAACACTTACTTGAGGAAAAAGAACTGATAGATCACCTCATCCAAAATGCAAAAGCAAAAGGAGAAAGCATAGGAGATGAAAATGAAGAGTTCTTTAAAATCAAGGAGGTAGGATTCAGGGTGAGAGGGAGTCCCCTAACACACTCCAGTGTGTTAAATAAATCAGTACATTCCTTTGCTAGTCTTTCAGTGACTCATTTAATGCCAGTTCTACTAAATTTGTTAAATGCACTGCTCTTACATCAGTCACGTGAGTACAGAAAGGGCACTGGTGTGCAATGTACTATGGTAGTTTTTTTTACCCAAGTAGTTGTTTAGTAAAGTCCAGGTGGTAGAACACTATCCCCTTTTGCAAGTTTGCCCCAACTTTCTACCATCCATCATCTATAATTAATTCACCGATATCTATACAATGCTGAATATCAGCTTTATTTATTATCTTAGGCTATCTTTATTATCTTAAATATCTGTGATATTAAACAAAGGTTTGTATGCACCGTAAGCTAAAGAAAACTAGCAAAAAATAATAAAATTATAGAATCACCAGGTTAAAGTGAATGGAGAGGTAGGTTACTAAATACAATCAAGACAGAATGGCACATGATCCTGCTTTCTAAACCATGTAAGAGGCTTAGTTTTCATGCACGTTTTCTCTTGCATCGCTTTCTGATTGAAACTCCCACTCAGAAGACTGACTATCTCAAACTGAGGCCAGCTACTGGCTCTCCAGTCATATTCAGTTCATAAACAATTTGAATGCAGATTCTCTTCTAGGCCTACATTCCTGCAGTGGGAGTAAACAAGATTGCTGATGACAGGGTTTGGTAGTTTTTGAAATCTAGCCAAAAGCTAGGTCTGGAGTCTCAGGATCCCTGCAAAACCATCAGCTCCAGTCTCCTCTGTAATATAACACCCTTGTCTCTCCAAGGAATGCAATATGTAACTCTCAAGTATGTAACAGTTTTGATATGCAAGTATGGGAGTGAGGGAACTTGGTGGCTTCTGCTATACAGACTTTCTATTTGCTTCGCTTGGTGTTGTTTCTTAAGTGGAGTAGACTGTATTCTTAGCCTGGGTGATTAAATGAAGGCATTTTACTAAATGGAGCACTGCTCTCTAAGCACAATTCTAACAGCTCTATATTGGCTAGAAAATCTCACTACACGCTTTGAATTCTGTACAAAGATAAGTTTTTTGTCTTAACTGTCTTCTTGTTTCCAAAAGAAATTCTCTCAATCTCTGTCATCTCTCCTCTTTCCCCTCTTGTCCCCACCTCTCTTTCCTTTCCACTTCTTCTTCATTCCCCCTCTCCGCCTCCCAGTAGAAAAAAATGAGCTGATATTTTTGCAAGTACGGAGATTAAACAAAGCTTTGATGAGTCAATTTTTCATTATCATTAAGACAAGCTTTTGATCTTTGCCAATGTGTGATCTCTCAGAGCAGCTGCTTGTATTCCACAGATACACTCCACCCTTTTTTAAAGGATCTTCTTTATCTCCAATATGAAGCTAGTTTTAATATAGCCACTGTCTGAAATTACTGACTGGATATAAGTAGGTGGCTCACTAGAATGCTGAAGTTTAACAGTCATATAAATGATTATAAAACATAGGTCTCAAGCAGTGCTTAATCTGTAAGAGAGAAAACATGCTAGTACCATTATATTAATGGATGAAAGCCAGAAACCTTCTGGGTCACCAAGTCCAGTCCCCTTTTAGCAAAAACAAAACAAACAAACAAAAAAACTAGTTTATGAAATTCCTTCTGTCAATCTCAGATAAAAGTGCTTTTGAAATAAGCATAATAAATGTAATCCGTAGGAGAAAGGAGCCTAATCCAAGCAATCTACAGTTTACTGTTACTCTAAATCATTTGCTTGTACACTAGGTTTTGGAGACAGACTAGTGAAAAGAGATTATAGAAAGTATGCATTAAAAAGTAGCTTTATAAACTATGTATAGTACAGCTTTGCATGAAACTTTTAAACTTTTTTTATGATATATCCCCTCAGGGAGAAAGAATGTCAAAGTCAGATGTGAATTTTAAAGTTGCATAAGTACTACTGAATTTGATGAGAGAGGGGATATGGTGCACACATTTTTTCAAAAAAAAAAAAATACACCTGTTTAAATTACTTATATGTGTTTCTGTGATCTTCACTTCTGTTTATTTTAATCTTCATATCAGATATCATGCTCATAAGCATTAGTTTTCATTGGTTAGTACAAAGACCATCTTTTTCAGTTATCATAAGCATTATGTTTTTCCAGAATTTGTATTTCAGAATGATCTTCCTTTTCTAGTTTTGGTATTACTGTGTACCATTTCTTTGCAATTCAAATAATTATAAAAAGTAAAAGAGAGCAAACAATCTTCTTCTTCAGAACAACAACAACAACAAAACACCTTTCTGACTCAATGACCGATAACAAAATCTTAAGATTGTGTTGCCTCCATTCTGTCTTCCATGCTGCACCAAGCATAGTACAACTGAGTAAAGGACATGAGAGATCAGAAGGACACAGATAGCATCGTAAGTTTTAGAAAATCATAGCATTACATGAGAACCTATTACTATTCACTGCAAGATACAGATACCCCATACCTGTAATCCCATCTTTGTAAATAATCTTTTAGCCAAATACAGCTGATGTAAGCATTATTTTATTTCTGCTTTTGGATAGTGCAGGGAGTGAAGTACAGAAATGTTTGGTTGTAAACACCCACATTATAGACATTTAGAACTGGTTGAGAAAAACTTGATTATTAATGTTGTGGTTGGGGGGTTCTCCTCACTTTGTTTTCTTGTTGCTATGAAATAATGTAAATTACTGATAAAACACTGTGTCTATTTCAGCTTGTCTGAACACATGAACACATTAAGGATGCCAGAAATGGAAAACAGAAAATGCATTTGATCACAGAGTACACAAGACCCAGAAAGGTTGTGTTTCTCTCTTACACTGTGCAGAGAAATCCTATGTGCTACTCCATAGAAAGAATAAGTGATTTACAACATGATCAAACAGGAACAACTGTTTTTAAGTGCCTATTATTCAGATTGTATATTCAATTATGAAGTTTAGCACAACATTACAGTACATTATAGAAAGAAGGCCTCTGTTCTGAATTTCTGGATTTGGGGAGGCGTTTGAACCCTGTTACTGCCAAAGGGACAGCCTAATAATGTTAGTCGCAAGCTTCTGAAAACTCTGCTTCTAGTAGTACTGCTGTTTAGGATACTGAATAGCAAGTGGTAAACCTAAGGAAATTATACGGTAAAGGTAAAATTATAAGTGTGGAGGTAAAAATGCTATCTATTTTTTTTTTTCTAATTCCACAAGTTACTTTCTGTTTTATTGTATCAAGTCAGTATCACACTTTAAAAATATTTTAATATTTCTTATCTATAAACTTATACTATTCTCTATATATTTGCGTTTTTACCATCAATTATTTCATTATTCAATGTAATTAAATTCAATTATCATTACTCAAGGTAATTCACATGTTGTATTTATGATTCTATTTTCTGCTTTCCTCTTGCAAATTTCTCCTCAACACAGTGTGTTTTACTCAAGTCCTCTGGTTTACACGGGACTAATATTCACAGCTGGTAGGAAGACTGACAGCTTTCATACAGACTGGGATTTGACTAGCATGCAATATAGCTCCAGTCTTACACTATGGTTCTTGAGTTCTATAACACAAAGCTAAAACTTTTGCCATTTGAGCTTATAGTGTGTATTTTGTATTATACATACAGTTGCAGTATTTGGACACCCAGTCATAAGCCAGATATTGAAACTTTATTTTTAAAAAATGCCATAAAATAAAGATGACTAAGCCTGAGGAGACGCACGGTGAAGATATGGACAGACATATCGAACTACGGTACAACCATTAGTATTATTAGTAAGGAGTTAACATATATGTATTTTTGTTTTCATACTTGCATATTTATTTGACTAATGACAAACAAACAAATTATGACTTTCACAACCCTATTTTTTTCTATTGTGTTTCATAAAAATGAAGAAAGCTATACGACTGGTCTGTATGGATAATTTTTGTTAATTTTTAAAAATCTACAATCAACAGTTTAAAACAACTGGTCTGGAAAAGAGATCAGTCTGTATGTCTGTTAAGTCCATAGTAATTAGTTCCCAAGTAGTGTAAAATGTTTAAATGCAACAGAAGAATTTTAATTTTATTTCAATCATTCTTTTCAAGGGTAACATGTCAAATCATAGCACTTTCCCCTGGATTCATTTCAGCTGGCTCACAGCCAGCTAAAGTCCAGCTTACCAATCAGTTGTGATCTAATGCATGAGAATGAGTTACGTTGTTCAAGATGAAATAAAATCTATAACTCTACCACTAGTTGGAATTTCGATTTAGTGGAATATGTTCAAATATATTATCCCAAGCTGTGTAAGCAACAAAACAACCCAGGTTTCCTAGTTATAAAATGCAAGGTGGATTGTTTCAAATACTCTTTATTCATTTATGTGATCAAATTGTTTCAGACATCTCTGCATGACAATTTGCTATAAAATTCAACTCATAGTAATACCTGAGAATTAAAAGAACAGTTATGCATTTCAGAACATTTTTTGATGCTTCATAATCTGTGAATGTGAAAAGTCTTTGCTTATTATAAACACCCCAAAAATGATACACAAATGAAGGCATATTCATATCTGAAAAGGTGCACTGTTGTGCAATAACTGTATTTGTGACTGAATTTTAGGTTAAAAAGTCAATATGATGTCTGAGGCAATCTATGTCAGAAATATTTTTATAGATCTTATTTTTAAAGTGCATCAGCATTTGAAGAAACTTTGTGGAACAAAATTTCCCTTTTGTGGAGAGTCAGAATACAGAGAAATCTATGAAAACATGATCAATGAAACAAAGATTTAAGTCCATAGGCCGACAGCAATTATAAGATGTCATAGTGGAAATTACACAGCAAGTGCTTCATTTTCTTTCTCAATCACAGCTTAATTTTAAAATGCTGAAGACATTTCTTCCCAGTTAGTTTTGAAAGAAAATATTTTACCCCTATTGTTTAGGAAATTGAGAGTTACTGTGAATTTGTCAAAGTCTCAAAATTTGCATTATTGGGAAATATAAATTTTTATTTAAAATTTATTTATAATTTATGTAACAAATATTTGTTCACAGCACATTTCCTTAAAAATATTGCCTATAAGAGAAGAGAAACAGGAGAAACAAGAAAAGAAAACAAGATTATGTTGCTTTTCTAGCTCTATCACTTTTACCATACCACCAACTATCTGTTTTGGTCCTGACTGTTCTCATGTAAATATTCCTACACTCGTGTTGAAGAGGAAAATCTAAATTGTCCTCCTCCCCATCCACAGAGAATCCTCTTTGCTATAGGACCAGTGTACAAAAATAATTGCATGGACAACGATAACTCAGCTAATGACCTTGTCCTTTCTTTTCATTGCTGATTGTAATATCAACAAACAAACAAAATCAAAACAATGACAAATAGTCTGAAGTTATGCTACAATAGTACTGACTGTGCTGCCATGTCACACCATATATGTGTCAAATACTGGACTCTGCTCTTTCCTCTGCTAAAATTCATCAGCAATTTTCCTAGAATCTAAGGTTTCAGTGCCTAGGCAACACAGGCCACCTGTTGCAGTTAAACAGAAGAAAGATCTGTATGGGGGCACTAAAAACCGTGTCCATGCAGTTCGTCTAGACATGGATGGGGAACTGAAAACCTTAAGTCCAGAGACTTTGTAACACATCCTAAGACAGCTACTTGAAAAGCCATATAAAAGGATCTAAAACTTCTAAACTTAAAAATATGGAGAGAAATGTCAAAGCAAGAGATATAGTGACAAGCAAATTTTGTAACAAAACAAGCAAAATAATGTATATTACTCACTTTAATTTGGGTTGTGTTCCCATCAGGTCATTGGTTATTTTTCATTTTAAAACATAAAAAATAGATTACCTCTATTTATTTTTTTTTTTGTGGGGGGGGGGCGGGCCGGGGTTATTTCCAATCTTTTTAACATTTTGAAATTTCAAGTAGAAGTTTTTTTGCTCAACGCAGACTTAATATTTGGGAAGGATTTCCCTAAAGAGATGTGAGGGAATCAATTAACACTTTTGCACTAAGTATACTAATTTATTCTAGTATGCTACACTCATATCTAGATATACACATATTTAAGAGTTAAAGTTTCATTTAACTTTTCTTCTAAATGATATATTTTAGGATTGTATTTAAAAATACTATTTCATTGAAGATACATATCCAAAATTTTTTCCCAAGGGTAAAATATCCTCCAAGAGTGAAACAATATTCATATGTTTATTTTTAAGTTACTAGAAAACTGTGGAAAAATAGCTACTAGGCTGATTAATAATTATATAATATATATATAATGATATATATTACATAATATATATAATATATATAGAAGTGTTTATATACATACAATTTGCCAATGAAATAAAGCATGCAAAAGCTATATTCTTTTATTTTCCTAATGTGAGTATACCATACTAGTTATTTTGGAGTCCTTCAATAATGGAATTTTAATGATAATGCTTGAATTATTCCATATACTGGGAAATATCTATAGAACAGTGCACTCTTCTCTACTATTTTTCATTATTTCCATACATTATGTATACATCCATATCAGCTCTACAGTGAAGGCATTGCTTCTGTGTGTGCAGTGCATTCGTTTTTTTTTTTTTTGTTGTTGTTGTTGTTGTTGTTGTTGTTTTTTCCCAGAATATCTGGGTACATAGAATTCATTAATCACCAATTCTACTGCACCCAGGATATTGAGTATGATGTTAGTGCATTGCCACCAGCCACCTCATCTCTTGGATATCTATAGAGAATACCAGCAGAATCCATTCATTTCTCTCCCAAACATGCATTAGAAACAACTCACCATAAAAAAAAAAAAATAAAAAGAGGAAACATAACAAGAATTTTGAAGGAATGAGGTAATTCAGTTTAACTTCATCATAGACATTAGTGTTCAGAGTGGTAAGACAACCCTAAGGTCAATGGAGTTAAAAGCTTTTTGTTTACTGAAGAATTCTCAATTTTTATTCTATTGGCTGTGGCAGAAGTGTGATGATCTGAATTGTTCGACAAGTTGAGCTGCACTGTGTTCTACCACCATCTTCTTGTCTGAACATTTGCAAATTTTCCCTGAACCAGACTTCTCTCATGCAATATCAGCATTAATTTATGTCATCTTACAAACAGACGGAAGAATGCCGTATCCCATAACAAACATAGCTGAGCACATGTTGTGTGACTATGTGTTTATCTAAGAAAATTCACTGTGGCTCCATGGCCAATATTACTCTAGACAGTTGTAATTAGGTCATGGATGAGGAGCTATATTTTAAATTTTCCCTTTCATTTCCTCCATGTCTGATAAGGCAGCACTATCCAGTGAACCTTGCTTTTCTGCACTATACTTAACTGGGCTACTCTCAAGAATTTAAGTCTTATTTGCTTCTTCAACTCTCCTCTCTCAGTATTTACATACGGACTTTTCAAGAAACTATATTCATTTAAGAATCTTCCAGAGATTCCTATACTTCCACATACGAAGTATTAGTCTTTTAAGCATTCAAAATTTTAGTAAGTTTGAGGAGCAAGGGTTCATTAATGGGTAACATTGCAAGGATTCATAAATAGGTAATAGAAAGAACAGATGTTATATAGTGTTCAAAGTAACAGCTATGTAGACAACAGCCTGCTTGGATGGTATTTTGAGAATTGAAATATTTCTGCAAGTGTCACTACCAGACTTTAAAATTAGTTGTGTTGGTGGTTGATTGATTGACTTATGATGATTATGAGAAAAATTCCTTGAAACTTATCTTAAAGATGCTACTGTATAGAACATCAGATGTATAGAACATCAGTCTCGATATTTGTGTGTTCCCTTTCATATAGAATATAAGAAAATAAGCTCTTAAGATGGATACCTTGTTCTGCTCTTTGATTTATTGTTCTTCACTGTATTTCTCATTTCTCTTTTTTTTTTTTTTTTTTTCCCAGACTACTAACACTTGTCTGTCTGGAGGATATGATATAGGACAGAAGTGATCACTCATTATGTGAAGCAACACCTGGAGTTGTATTAAAGTTAATTATATAAATAAAGTGCATTGCAAAAATATTTTTATTCTAATATTTTGTCGAAACTGAAATGTGAAGTTTTGTAACAACCCTTCTACTGTTCCTTTCCAAATGAAATTATATATTTCAGACTAGACATATGTCCTCTGATCCAGCTTCACCCTGGCTTTGGATATTCCAAAATGTCAAAGCAAGCAATACATAAATTGTCCGCTCAATGGGATCTATTATTGACTTATTTAGGTAGTTTTGCATATATCAGTCTCACACTTCTTATGAAGATTGAGGATATAAACAATAAAGTTTAACTCTGCCAGATACAAGTGCAAAATACTTCCCATATTTTTTCACAAGTTGAAAAATGGACAAAAAATGGGAGCAGCAGAGTATGCTGAAATTGGCAGGATCAAGTAGCCAAGCCTCAGCTGGTCTTATTCTGCCTTGTATGGAACCAAAAAAAAAGGAGCATATTATATCACAAAAATCTTAGTTCTGTGTTTTCTGATGTGTCTACTTTCCACAGCTTTTTTACTGAGTGCACCTAGTACTTAAGATGCAACAGAGTTCAGATGTCTCCTCCATGAGTTAACATTAAATGCCATATAGCTTTCCATTTACACTTGAATTGGTGTGAAAGTATACTTAAAAATACTGTGCACTGAAGAAGTTCCTTCTTCAAAAGGTCTGAACATACTTTACTCCCACTTTTACTATGTCTTTCCAGCACCTCGTGGAACTTGTTACTGGAACAATGGGAAGATCCAATTGAGCATGAACACTGCAGAAGCTTCATGTTGGTCTCAGCATGCATTGTGTACAGATAAAAATAATTTTACAGGGAACTTACATGTTCTTTTATGAAGAAAACTGGAACATTGTTTCAAAAATACAGTTTTTTCATAGCTTCCCCATGTCAATGACCCTGTGTTCTGTGGAGGGAACAGGACAGAGAATTAACTGGAAGGATGTATTTAAGGGGTAGAGAAGTATACATCTGATTAAAAGTTTTAAACACTTCACAGGTTCATATAGTTGCTACTAGCAGGTTTCTGTCATGAAATCCTTTCAGTCAAGAGTTCTATTAAAGGCTCTGGCTTCATTTTCACTCCCTGTTCAAATGGCTGTTTTTATTTGAGTGATATCTTTTGAAACAATTAAATGTTGCGTTGGAAATGAATGCATCCAACAGTGGGACATCAAATATTTCTCCTCCTAAGTAACGTTTTCTGGGACATAGAAAAAATGTTGGAAGGAATTTTCTAACTTTCCAGAAAAATAAATAAATTAAAAAGTATAATAAAGTTCATCTACAACATAATTGGATTAATATTTAATTTGTATAACTTGAATCTGACAGCTAAAAATTAGAAAAACAATCTGTTGTGCCTCGCACATTCTTTTTGGACATTATTTTTGTATATTTCGGATGCAAAGTAGCCATTGAAAATGGTGAAAGCATTTACCCTCTAACAAAACAATAAGCTTGAACTGCTGAGAATGAAGACTTGATTAGCTTCTCTTGAGATTAGGTGAATCAGAAACTGTCTAATACCTGTAATTCTATGTAGTAGTCATTACTATTATTTTCAAGAGTATGAGCATCAGAAAGAATTGGATTGTATTTCTCACTTTTGCCACAAGATCAGTGTCTGACTCCTGGTTGGTGATAGCTGAAATTGAAAACATTGTAATTTCAATTGTTAAGATGTTCAGTGAAATTACCAAAATTAAATGAACTTGAAGTGTTTGACTGGAAAAGCTGTTTCATGAGACATTGAAGAAAGAAAATCTTAATCTTTTCTTGTGTTCTTAAATATATGCATATTTCTTCTTATTATCTCAATAAATACCAAAAGTTTATGCACTAAAGCAAAGAAATCTAGGTCAATGTTAAAATAAATAAACAAATAAATCTAGTTATAACTTTCAGTTTCTTGAGATAAACCATTTTTAATATGGAAATTTCCATTTTTAATATGGAAATTAATTTATTGTCAAGAAGGTCTTATTTTCCAA
>CM021735.1:44696298-44718290 GCA_011075105.1 Heteronetta atricapilla
GACCCCCAGATCCCTCTCTTCTAGGCTGCTCTCCAGCGTCTCATCGCCCAGTCTGTACGTGCAGCCAGGGTTTCCCCGTCCCAGGTGCAGGACCTGGCACTTGCTCTTATTGAACTTCATGCGGTTGGTGATCGCCCAGCTCTCCAACCTGTCCAGATCCCTCTGCAAGGCCTTTCCACCCTCATTCAAGTCCACAACTCCTCCAAGTTTGGTGTCATCAGCAAACTTGCTCAAAATACCTTCTATTCCTACATCCAGATCGTTTATAAAAATATTGAAAAGTACCGGCCCTAAAATGGAGCCTTGAGGGACCCCACTGGTGACCGCCCGCCAGCCTGACGCAGCCCCATTTACCATAACCCTTTGGACCCTGCCTGTTAGCCAATTGCTCACCCATCGGATGATGTTTTTGTTTAGCTGTATGGTGGACATTTTGTCCAGTAGGATCCTATGGGAAACCGTGTCAAAAGCCTTGCTGAAGTCCAAAAAAATCACATCAGCTGGTTTCCCTTGGTCCACCATATGGGTGATCTTATCATAAAAGGAAATCGGGTTAGTTAGGCAGGACCTACCCTTCACAAACCCATGCTGGCTGGGACCAATGACTGCTTTGTCCCCCAGGTGCGCCTCAATAAGTTCGAGAACCATCTTCTCCATGATTTTACCAGGCACTGACGTGAGACTGACAGGCCTGTAATTGCTTGGGTCTTCTTTCTGACCCTTCTTGAAAATCGGCACAACATTTGCCAGCTTCCAGTCTACCGGGACCTCTCCAGATTCCCAGGATCATTGAAAAATAATTGAGAGAGGTTCCACAATGACGTCTGCCAGCTCTTTCAGCACCCGGGGATGAATCCCATCCGGACCCATGGACTTGTAGGGATCCAGGTGGAGTAGCAAATCCCGCACACGTTCAGGGTCAGTTGGGAGTTTGTCATCCCCACCGTCCCGGTCCTCCAGCTCGGGGCACCCTGGGTCCCGAAGCCCATCATTGGCATTGAAGACAGAGGCAAAGGCGGCGTTAAGTGTCTCTGCTTTGCCTATGTCATTGTCTGTGAGGAGACCATCCCTATCAAGGAGCGGCCCTATGTATTCTTTAGTTCTCCTTTTTCCATTCACATATCTAAAAAAAACCTTTTTGTTTTCTTTCACAGACACAGCCAGCTTCAACTCTAGGTGTGCTTTGGCCACACGAACTTTCTCCCTACAAACACGAACAGCATCCCTGTATTCTTTCCATGACACCTGGCACTCCTTCCAGTAGCGAAACAATCTCTGTTTCCGCCTAATCTCCATTAGAATGTCCCTGGTCAGCCACGCCGGCCTCCTGCCCCGCCTGCCTGATTTGCGATATTTAGGAATTGCCTGATCTTGTGCTTCTAGGAGGCATCGCTTAAAGAATGACCAGCACTGGTGGACATCGAGGCCTTCAAGAGCAGTTTCCCAGGGGACCTTGCTGACTAGTTCCCTGAGCAGCCTGAAGTCCGCTTTCCCCATATCTAGGGATGAGGTTTTGGTGGCACTTTTCCTTCTGTCACCGTAAATTTTGAACTCAACCACTTCATGGTCGCTATGACCAAGGCGGCCACCAATCACCACATCTCCCACCAGACCCTCTCTGTTTTCTAGCAGCAGGTCTAGGAGGGCACCTTTCCTAGTTGGCTCCGTTAGCACCTGCACCAAGAAGTTATCATCTAGGTGCTTCATGAACCTCCTGGACTTGCTCATGTCAGCCGTGTGGCACTCCCAGTTAACGTCTGGCAAGTTGAAGTCCCCCATAAGGACAAGGGGAGTTAATCTCGAGGCCTCTCTTAGTTCTGTAAATAATAATTTATCGGCGCTATCGTCCTGGCCAGGCGGTCTGTAATAGACTCCCACAACTACATCCCCTTTATTCGTTCGTCCCTTGATCCTTACCCAGAGGCTCTCAACTTTGCCATTGCCGACCTGAAGTTCCACACAGTCCAGCCCCTGCTTCACATACATCGCCACCCCACCACCTCGCCTACCCTGCCTGTCCCTCCTGAAGAGCCTGTAACCATCTATCGCAATACCCCAGTCCATTATATGTCCCTTTTTAAAAACAATATTCTTATATCTTTCCATAGCTTTTTATTAGAATCTTTAATGTGCAGGAATCTTCAACAGACTTTTATCAAAACAACAACCTACCTTATAAGAGATTTTCCTGTAGTTTATATATCATGTTTGCACATATAAACATGCTTGCATAAAATATTTTTATGAAGTTTGCACTATGTAGCTTAATCTCAATAGGGGCTGTGATATAAGACAAATATAGTTCATTTTGCAGCATAGTTAAGCAGTTTGATAATATGGCCAATGGCATCTAGCTCAATAAATTAGACTTTGAAACTTGAAAAGATAGAAATTTTTATTAGGTTCATAGAGTAGTGATTGACACACTGAATATTAAAACTAACTTAGGAAATTCTAAAGTTAAAACTAACTAATATTAAAACTAACGTAGGAAATTCTATAAAAAGATACTAAAATGTTAGTAAGGAATAAGGAGTTAAGCTCATAAAAGGCAAGCCAAGGCAGAAAGGAAACAAGCCAAGGTTAAGATAGGCATCTAGATGATAGTTGTGAGCCAAAGGAAGCTGTTTCACAGCCCTAAAGGGAACACAGATCTACTTGTAAATTCATTAGCAAAAAGCAAGTTAGCCAGCCTACCATTTTAAAGCAGTCTTATTACCAGTAACTATTGATTATTACACAGTAATATTATATCCCCAAACTGACATATTTCTCATAGAAAAAAAAAAGTCATAAAATGTGTAAGTTGAAAATCAGCTAAAATCTTAAATCTGACATGAGGTAAGTGTTTATACCTGACTTCCCTTTTTGCTTTTCAAAATAGAGAAAAAGAGCACATACTTATATTTATAGCAAAGAGTTTATCTATCAAAAGAACAGCTTTCTATTTTTTAATGACTAAAATTCCAGCTTCATTTATATCAAGTCTCTGTTTTGTTCTGTAATGCTTCTATCTGATTAATTAAATGTATGTAGAATGATTAATTGATTAATCAATTATTTGGTTATGGCAGTCTCTCTCCGGATATTTATTTTTATACTTATCTCTATGGAATAATCACTTGCCTCAAATTCCAATGCATTCATTAGTGATGAAAATTAATTGAATCTTTTAAAGTATTTTTTCTTTCTCTCTCTACCATGAGTTCACCAAGACACATTTTCAGATGTAATTATAAGTAAAAAGATGATTTGATGATTTCGTAGTTAAAAAAAAAAAAAAAAAAAAAAAAAAAAGCACATTAAAAGTATTGCTGTATATCTCAATATCTTAACGTTATAACAAAGCTATTTAAAGGTTAAGACACGTGCCCAATGCTATCACTAAAGAGCACAAATATAGTACTTCAGGTGAAAAATGCTTCTGGACATGCAGATGGCAAGGATAGGGTCATCAATATGTTGGTAGCATCTTCTGGCTTCTCAAGGAGTTTACATGGATAATAGCACATTGACTCATACTAATACCTAGGACTCTTTCTGATAAGAGTCTGAGGATGTTGCTTTGCACCTTCTCAGATTTCATTTCATTTCTACCATTCTTTGAATGGCAAACTGAATATGGTGCAAAGCTACTTATATTGGAATTTTATCCCATGTCTGTCCAAATCAGCAGCCAGAAGAAAGTGTCTGAAGGTTTAGAATTCACAGAAATGTATTGAGTTTACATGGCAAGGTTTTGGTAGCAGGGGGCCATAGGGGTGGCTTCTATGAGAAGGATCTAGAAGCTGCCCCATGTTTGGTAAGGGCCCCACTGCTGACCAGAGCTGAGTCAATAAGTGATGTCAGTGAAGAAGGAGAGGCGGAGAGGTGCTCCAGGCGCTGGAGCAGAAGTCCCCTGTGGCCTGTGGTGAGGACCATGGTGAAGCAGGCTGTCCCCCTGTAGCCCATGGAGTACCACAGTGGAGCAGGGTTCCACGCTGCAGCCCGTGAAGGAGACCACAGTGGAGCAGGTGGACCTGCACTGACAGAGACTGCAGCCTGTGGAAGACCCCTGCCAGAGCAGATTCCAGGCCAGACCTGTAGCCCGTGGAGCAGAGACCACGCAGGAACAGGTGACCAGGCAGGAGCTGCTGCCTGTGGGGGATCCAGGTTGAAGCAGTTTGCTCCTGAGGGATGGACTCTGTGGTACGGACCCATATTTGGAGCAGTTCTTGAAGAGCTGCTGCCTGTAGGCAGCCCACGTTGGACCAGTTCAGCAAGGACTGCATCCCATGGGAGGGACCCCACAGCACAGGGGATGAGAGTAACTGAGAAGGAGCAGTGGAGAAGAAGCGCTATAGACTGATCATAACCCCCATCCCCCCGCTCCCCTGTGCCACTCAGAGGGAGGAGGTGGAAGAGGGTGGATACGGGGGAAAGGTGCTTTTGGTTTCTTTCCTTTGTTTCTTGCTTCTCTAACTTGTTAGTAATAGGTAATAAATCTTACGATCTCCCTAAGCTGAGTCTGTTTTACCCATCACAATAATTACTGCACAATCTCCTTGTCCTTATCTCCACCCTTGAGTCCTTTTCATCATATTTTCTCCCCGTTCCTCTTTGAGGAGGGGGAGTGAGAGAGCAGTTGTAGTGGAGCTCGGCAGCCCGCCCAAGTAAAACCACCACAAGAAGTTACCAAACTTCTCCAGTACTGAGTACCATTTTTTTTTAATTAATCAGTTTAAGAGACTGATGGAGCAGCATTTATTATTTTTTTTCTGTGCAAAATTGAATTTAAAAATATGAAAATATAGTCTGGAATGGAGGTGAATGATCACATGAAGACACAGACCAGCTGAATGCCCAATTAGTAAAGAACTAGTAAAGTAGTTTTACGTGTATAATGTGTTACTTCAACCACCATTAAAAGTATATGGCTACTGAACACTTTTTAAAAAGGCTCCAGGTCTCATTATTAATGAGTCCAAGCAAAGTCAAGATGATACTTTGATAAAATACTAATATTATTTATAATATTATTTATAATAATAATCACAGAATCACAGAATTGAAGGGGTTGGAAGGGACCTTGAAAGATCATCGGGTCCAACCCCCCTGCCAAATCAGGTTCCTTAAATCATGTTGCCCAAGTAGGTGTCCAAACAGAGATGAGAAGAAGAAGTTTTTATTAGTTATTTGTGTTTTGTCATTGCCTTCTCCAAGGCAGAAATTTTATCATTAAAAAATAATGGCATTGAATATCAGAGAAGTAAACTTATTTCAGAAGCAGCATTTTCTAGTGGTCCAAACGAAGAGAGGAGAAAGCTATTACAGTATTAATCTCTACTTTATTCAGTGGAATCCCTCACTGAGAAAGATGTTATCACTTTGTAATGTTAGCACTTTGTCTCTGACCACTACATTTTTAGAATAGCGATACCTATATATCTGTATCTACAGATCACCAATTCTACCACTTTTTCTCAGAGCTTATCAAAGGATGCAAATTTGACTTTTGGTACTCCTGAGTAGTTTATTTTACTCATTGAAACGTCACAGAATAGATGGAGCTGTAGTATTTATTAACTACTTAGGAATAAAGCACTTTGGAGGAAAGGCAATGCCATTCTGAACATCTGAAGAGTCTGTTTGTCCCAGACTGCTAGCTATACCCAATATCACACCAGAGACTAACGGAGCAAGCCTCGCTTCCTCTGGCATTTCAGTAAAATTTTCACATCCAACCCATTTCAAGTGCTACAGCAGTGCAGAGAACATGAACACACTTAAGCACACTCCAGCATGACCAAACAAATACAGATGTCATTATTCATATTTTGGCATTTGTCACTATGGTGTTTTTGTTGTTGTTATTGTTGTTTTTCCTAGGCAAGTGGTTGTTGCTGTTTGTTATCATCTACATTGATAGGTAGCAACAAGAGCTTGGCTGAAATTAAAGGTCACTACTAAAAGCCCTGGCTCAAAGCTCTGACAAAATCCTCAACCTGAGGAAATGATTAAAAAAAAAAACAACAACAACAAAAAAAACAAAACAAAACAAAACAAAACAAAACAAAAAAAACTCCTAGTGGTTCATTAACCAGAGTTGATTTAAGAGGGAGTGTGGTGGTTTTACCATGCTAGCCAGCTGAACACCACAACTGCTCTCTCACTCCCCCTCCTCAGATGAGGAGGGGAAAATGTAAAGGGAAGAACAACTCATGGAATGAGATAAGGATAATTTAATTAAAGGGATAAAAATTATTAAGGAAATATTAATTAAACAATTCAACTAAAGGGAAAAAGAAAGGGGAAAAGGGAGGGGGAAAAGGAATAACAAAACAAAACAAGTAAAGGCTACGTGGAAGTGCAGAGGAAAGAAATTACTCTCTGCTTGCCACAAATGACTGATGCTTGACCACGTCCTTGAAGCAGGGTCTCAACGCACATAGCCGGTGTTCAGGAGGAGGACACACATTTTAGCAATGAGAGCCCACCCCTCCCCTCTTCTTCCTTTTTCCACCTTTTATTGCTGAGTGTGACATCATATGGTATGGAATATCCCTTGGGTTGGTTTAGGTCAGCTGCCCTGATGATGTTTCTTTCTCACTTTTTCGCCCACCCCCTAGGAGGGTTAGAGAAAGTCCTGATGCTGTGTCAGCACTTCTCAGCAGCAGATACAACACTGGTGTGATACCACTGCTGTTCTAGCTACAAGTGCAGAGTGCAGCATTGTATGAGCTGCTGCAGTGAAAGTTAACATCCGAGCCAGACCCAGAACAATGAGAAAAAAGCTCTAACCAGAAAGCTTAATCGAGAAGAATAATAAACTTCTGCATCTGAACTATACCAATAGCCTTTCTCTGTAGAAGACACTGCTGGTTTCTCTTATCCTCTTGCCTTCTTTCACTAATGATTTTAAATCTTACAGGTGCCAAGGTCTGAATTCAGTTGTGATATGGCACAACTGAATTCACTGAAAACACTTACATGTTACCTGTTCCTTACTCCATTGACCTGTGCCTACTATCATTGTAAAAAAAAAAAAAAAAAATCCCACATATCAGAGTGTTTGCTATGTCAGCTCTTGAAAAAGAGTGCATTGCATAGTAAACTGAACAATTGCTTAGCTCAAAAGAGACTAAAATTATTCATATGTCTTTGCTCACAGGAGACTCTTGCACTGTTTTTAATATTGTCTTATTTGGGACTTGAATTTAACATAATACTGAAAGTTACTAATTAGGATTAGGGAAACCACTCACCCCAAGAACATTTATGTGGTGTGAGTCTAGATTTCTATGCATGCTCAAAACTACAAACGTATCTGAACTTAAAGGTTTAATTGTCTATTTAATAGAAATATGTCTGAAACATGCATAACACATGCAAATATGTTCCCATCCTGCCCTTCTGTCATACCAAATATCAACAGGTTTCCCCTCTGAGCTGGTATTTTTGGAGAGTTCTGGAGTTTTTCTTTTTCCATAGATACCATGGATACATGCTACTTAGAACACTTCAGCCTAAATATCTTCATGCCAGTATGTGCAAGTATGACAGATCTGTTATCATCAAACTACAAACATGTAATAAAAACTGTGGTATTCCTATTTTGCTGTGTCTTTGAAGGACCTTTTTTTTTTTTTTTTTTTTTTTTTTTTGCCAAAAGATCACACAGTAAATCTGAGGTGGATCAGTGTGATGAATCCCAGTTTGTAACACAATAGAAAGTCACTGCAACCACTAAGACATTTGTTTCTCCCAAGGTAAGGTAAAGAAATTCCCGATTGTTTTTAGAGAATGTAACAAATTAATATGAAAAGAGATAAAGACAGGTTTTATATAATTTACCTTAGTTTTAAAAAGGGTATAGTTTTCTGAATCTCTGCATATTTGGCATATTGGAGTGGAAAAATTCATTACTCTTGACTCATTGTTGACTCGCTGTCACATTAGTTTCACAGTAGTTCATTTCTGGATTTAGGCATGACTATATTTCTCACAAGGTTTACTTCATTTTTGCATATGCCCCTGTAATTGATCAATCCAGTAACACCAACTTGTTGTTGTTGTTTGTTTGTTTTCTCATTTCAACTTCCTAAAGAACATATTTAACAAAGTTTAAAAAAGAATAAAAAATAATTAAGAATTTTGCTTATTTTTGTTATAGAGCATATTCAAGCAAATGATCCTCACACTCTATGACATTATTGATCATTGTGGTATTTGTATCTATCTCCTTATACATTGCATTCACTTCAAGCACCTCTTTTTTGAATATTTTAAAAATATTTTGAATATTGATTTTTTTTTAATACTCAAATCTATTTTAAAATCTATATTAACAGTAATTTATTCCAAATGTCAACGATTATTTTTATTATTACTAGAATATTTACCCTGGCTAGGAAATTCCTGGGATTTGAAGACACACATCAGTGCAGATTTTTTTTAGTGTTGTATCCCATTGTTTATTTTACACTAGTGACATCTGGCCATCATTTATCTAAGAGAATCAAGACATGTCAAAGTCTACATGGATTCCCAAAGAGCCAATATATTGTGTAGGATGTGTGAGCCTGTAGCTGGAGAACCATTTGGAATTGTCCACGGGGACATGTAGAGTCTGTAGCAGACATAACACCATCTGCACACCACCGGGTGTTGCATTTTAGAATTCTAAGCTGTTACAGCACTTACTTGCTCTTCTAAATTTGAGAAGTATAATGATGAGCAAGTCTTGGTTTAGTTCCTATTTCATTTTATCAAAATGATCTCTTTTATGATCCTCTATGGAGTCAGTGTCATGCCTGCGTATGTTCCAGCCACTGACCAAATTACCATTTAAACTGGTAATATGGTTTCATATAATACATTCACACCACTTTCTCATTTACTTCATATTAACATATCCATACCAAATGAGTCTCTGTGCCTTTCTGTATCTGCTCTCAGACATTACTATTTTAGTCAGCTAACGTGTAGTGAAGAAACATTTCAAAGGCATAAGCATTTTAAATTTTGTTTTCTAACAATTGAATTAATTATAATTATAATCCAGACAAAATTTTTCTCCACATTTTTTCACTAAAACAAACACAGTATTTATTACCTTAGAGAGTTTTTATTTGGAAATTATGTATTATACACGTGTTATGCGTAAATATATACTGGTCTACCTTGACTTCAGCAAGGCTTTTGACACTGTTTCCCACAGCATTCTCCTCAAGAAACTGGCTGCTCTTGGCTTGGACTGGCACACGCTTCATTGGGTTAGAAACTGGCTGGATAGCTGGGCCCAAAGAGTTGTGGTAAATGGAGTCAAATCCAGTTGGAGGCCGGTCACTAGTGGCGTTCCCCAGGGCTCGGTGCTGGGGCCAGTCCTCTTCAATATCTTCATTGATGATCTGGATGAGGGCATTGAGTGCACCCTCAGTAAGTTTGCAGATGACACCAAGTTAGGTGCGTGTGTCGATCTGCTCAAGGGTAGGAAGGCTCTGCAGGAGGATCTGGATAGGCTGCACCGATGGGCTGAGGTCAACTGCACGAAGTTCAACAAGGCCAAGTGCCAGGTCCTGCACCTGGGGCGCAATAACCCCAAGCAGAGCTACAGGCTGGGAAATGAGTGGTTGGAGAGCTGCCAGGCAGAGAAGGACCTGGGAGTGATGGTTGATAGTCGGCTGAATATGAGCCAGCAGTGTGCTCAGGTGGCCAAGAAGGCCAACTAACCTACATTAAATCTTAAGCCTGATGAGCCTGAATTGTGGAAAACTGACTCCACAATCAGTAAGATTGTAAAGTAGATATGTTTATTCAGTGCTGGGCAGTACGGGGGGGTAGTCCCACCAAAGTCCTGCGCGCAATTCGCTCGTTTGCATTGTCTTTTACCCCCTAAAATATTACATATGCATTAAGTTTTGCAACACACTTATGCATATTCATTTTCTAGCTCCACCTAGCTCCACTTTGTATGCTAATTATCTTATCAGTCCTTCTGCGCTTGTGTAGTGCTTTCTGGTGGTCATCCAGGTGGTCATTGGGATGAAGTAAGATGTCTTCATCAGAGTTGAACTTCTCACCTTATCTTCTTGGGCGTGCTCTCTGAGCCCTTGGTCCCAGTCCAAACTGTAAGATGATGTTTGTCTCAGTTCCCAGAGCCCGAGGCCCCCCTGTTATCTAGGCACCTTGCAAGTGTGACCTTCTTTTAGTCCTTCTCCTTACTCCCTATCATAAATCTGTGCTGGCATCTTTTAGTCCTCCTTCCTATTCCTCATCTGTGCACGTACATTTTGTATTTTCCCAGCGCAGCACAAGCACAGTACATCGGAAATGTAACATTGTATTTTCCAAGCACATCACATATTAAGCAACGAGTGTTGTCCACACATCCATTCTCAATCAGTCACTCTCTAATTTCTAATCCCATGTTTCAAGCCCACTTGGCAAATCTGTTCTGAGTTATACTAAGCATACAATAAGAGGATAACTTTCAGAGTATTCAGCAATGGAAAAGTATTTCCCAATATTCACCAAAGGAAATAGACCATTTTGAAGCAGGGAATTTGATTTATCAAACATAACAAAGATGATATACACATACTATTTTAGACACCTAATGAATAATGAATTTCCTTACATAGTGACAGTGAGCTTGGTTGCCCTTACAGAGTTACGCTGAATCATCACATTGATCAGCTCAGAGGGAGCTGCTGGAATATGTACTTGCAAACAGATCATGTGACAGCGTGACAAAAATTTTCCTGGTCTGTGTGAAAGTTCTTTCAGATTTTGAAACAATGTAGGCATTTTCTGAGTAAAAATCAGTGCTCAAAAGGTTTGATTTTCGTGAAATGCCAGTTCCATACCGAGCTTTCAGCAGCAAGCAGGGAAGTGAGTTTTAAAGTGAGCATTTCAGCAAAATCTAGTCAGCTTTTAAACTGGACAGATTTCTTTCTTTCAGTGGCCACCTGGTCATTGCTGTTATACCAAATTAGGGCTATTGTTTGGCTGGATAGTGATTCCTATTTTAAATGATTAAATAATCAACATTCTAAATGATCAGTTAATCACAAAAGGATGAAAATAAATGGCATACTTAAACTATACTTTATCACAGCTTGGAGATCCAGCCTGTCCTCAGAGTTCCTATAACAGAAATGAAGTGACTAGTAGAAATAAATTATTGCCATTAGTCATTTAACACTTGCCCTTTACAATAGAGAGATTTTCTTGAAGAAAATAGAGATATTCTTGAGACTCCTCCTGTAGACAAACCAGATTATTAAAGTGTTCTCAAATAAGCAGATTTTCAAATAGAAGATTACTTTCAGTAAAAAAAAAAAAAAAAAAAAAAAAAATAAAAAAAAAAACATATTTTTTTAATTGTCTTGATGTTTGTACAAGCCTCCAAAAATTAATGAGAACATAACGTGATAGATATTATATACACACTATTGTGTAAAATTTGGATACAGGGAGAGAGATAATGAGCTATGAATAGGTCATGCATATGAAAATATATATTCAGTATGCAATAAATACAGTCTGACTACACATATAAGATAAATCAAAACTCAATCTAAAGAACATGCACAAATTTCAAATTTGATTTTAATGAACAAGTTGTAAGCCTTATCAGAAGTCACCCTACTGTAATATAGATCTGAGATGTGGAAGGTCCTCATCCTGTGATCTCTTCCCAAACTCATCTCACTTTTTCCCTCTGGATTTCAGACAGAAAACTATGATCCCATCTACTACTTGACCACCTCTTTATAACTTTGAACCTCTTTTATTTTTATTTTATTTTATTTTTTGTAGCCAGTGTAGCCAGATCACTCATGAACAATTTAACATCAAATAGAAACAATGCATTAATTCAGTAATACAAGAGCTACTTTAGACTTTCGTCTTTTCTCCTTAAGGTGATTTCTTGAGGAATATAGGACGAATTTTCTACTTCAAAGATGACAGTCATGAAAGCAGGGAATAGATCTTCCTTAGAAATAAAGATAAGCCCTTGTAACTCATATACAGTTGGAGATATAAATGGTTAAAAAAGAGCCAAAATCTTCTAAACAATTGACAAGACACATTTCTTTCAAGTAGAGCTTCTAAAAGATTTATTTTCCAGTTTTAAATAAAATGAAAGAACTGAAAAGGAAAGATACTGAAAAGAACAAAAATAAGCAAATACAGTAAGAAATGGAAAATTAAGCAAATAAAATTTGATCTGTTAAATCCCAGGACCTTTGTGTGGAACAGTTTATATTTATTTTTAGTTCCTGTGAGGCATTCTGGTGCCACAGAAACATGATTCATTTAAATGTGAATATATAGCTAAATAGGAAAAACACTTCATGGATGAAATCACAGGAAACAATCTTTAGTGATAAATCCTCCCTCCTCAATAAAATTCTTCTGCAGTCAAATGAAAGAGCCTGGCAAGGTGAACTTCAATGAGATAGTACGTGCATACAGAGAAATTAGACTATAAGGAATACTGTCCAGGGAAACCAACTAGAATTATAAGTGCACACTGCTGGCAAGACAATAAAGAGACAGATACTACCAAAAATAAGTATGAATAAAAATAAAATAATTTGGGACAAATACGGATTCAATGCAACAAAAAGAAACATTTCATATCACTATAAAGTAACACTTGTCTGAATTTATGCTATCTATGCTTTTGTCACAGAAGCACAAACCCTCAGTTTGATAGATTTGGTTGTACTAGAATAAGATTTGCTACAGTACTATTTATTTAAGAAAATAATATATTGAATCATAGGGAACTGTGAATCAGAGATGTTTGTCAGCTTTGCTTTAGTAGATCATTAAAGATCTCTTCTTATTCACCTTTTGCTTTTCTTAGCACATCATTTAATAGTTTGTCTTAGCTGATATTCACCTTTCCTATTGTCTTCTGTTTGGTATTAAGGTCAAGTCCCATTTCTAATTGGTTGTACAGCTGCATTCAATTCTATTCTATTTTCCAAAAGAGGCTTTGGGCCTTTTTTCCCATGCAGACTCTTCTACATAGGAAGAAGTCACCGTGTATTTCTGCAGATCTATCTGATTCCATCACTAAGATCTTTCTTCTTTTTTTTTTTTTTCTTTTTTTTTTTTTTGTTCCAGTGCTTTAACAATGAAAACAAAAAGATAGTATTTCAACTGTTATGACACCTATTTTCCACACTGTTGTATCACATAGATTTGATCATGTGTTTCTTTTCATATACACACATATATTTTCTTGCTTCCTAGATTGTACACTGAACAGGGCAGAAATATCTTCTTATTCATTGTATTGTAAACTATCTGCCACAGTGGATATGTGATTAGGATACTTGTGGTAGTAAAACAACCTATGTTGTTGAAAAAATCAGTATTAGTTTTTTGCTATCTGCCATTGATTATCAGAATCATAGTTAGTCACTGAAGTACAATAAGAAAAGAAATTTAACTATGTATGTCTATAGGATTTCAGCTATTTAAAATCATGTTCAGGAGGTATATGTATATTTTTTAATGAATTTGGCAGTATTTACATCCTAAGATCTGTTTCTACAAGTAAAATTTCCTTATTGTAGGAATCCTCATGCACCTGCCTTTATAGAAACCTTAAATTTAGCATAATGTAGGACCAAATTAACTACATCAATGTAAGTGAGCCACCAGAGGGCTAAATGATTTAATGTGATGGAAGCGTGGACATCCATGTCCCATGCTTTCCTGAGAAAGTATCTCAAGTCCAATTCAGACTCTTTCCTTCCAGTATATATGTGTATATATATATATATTTATAAAATCAAGTTATTTCTTTATTTATTTATGTCTGTATATCAGCTTCTAGTTTAGATTTCTTTGTTAGTTTGAATTTTATTTGAACATTTCTTTTCTTTCTTTTGTTCTGCATTGTCCTCCAACTACAAGGCCATCTGTTCCATTGGCAGATGCATTTAAATTCTGTAACTGTCATTCTTAGCACAGTGCAAACCATACACAATTCAAAGGACAAGGCATGCTATATTTTTAAATTGGCCAAATTGCTTGACAAAACATTAACAAGAACAATATTTGATTTTCTGACTATTTAGGATGTGCATCTGTGTCACAAGGATTATAAGAGAGAATTCTTATGGAACTGCTAACTGCTGTGTCCCTCTGACAATTTGCCAGTTGTTCATATGAGATGAGTTACTTCTGTCTTTTGTAATCTTAGGGTTACATTTTGGGTTATTTTGGAGTAGGGCAAGTTGTTAGCAGTCAAACATGACAGAATATTTACTTATAAATCTAAACTCTTGTACATATGCACAATCAAAGGCAATGTAAATTTTATCTTTTTGTCCATTTGTCCATAACTCAGCTAAAGGATGCAAGCTCTTCACTGTAGAAAGAAAAAGGAGAAAAAAAAAATACAACAAAAACCATACAAGTTACCCTGAAAAGAAAGGCAAGAAAATTATACAGTGAAAAGACTGAATCCTTTCTCTTAATTTTATTTTTATGGAAAAGCTAAAACCTGGAGGTGGCAGTAAATTGAGGCTCACACAAAGTATAGTTCTGACAATAGTAGAGCATTAGACTTCTTTGAGGATTCCCTTCTTAACAGGATAACCCTTGGATACAGAGATGTCTACTACCTTTTCAGTGTCTTTTTCTTCATATTTAAAAAGTGAAAGAAGTTCTATTAAGCAGAAAATCTGCCTACAATGGAGATTTTAGATCTTCTTTTGAGGGAAAATCGCCCAGATTTTTGGTACTTACAAGAGCCTCTCACGATGTTACAATCACTGCAATTTCTGAGACAACTAAGTATATCTCTGGAATACAGACAAAAATGATATAACAATATATTTGGCAAATCTCAGTTACATTGTGGAGCTTCATAAGATATAAGCAGCAGTATGCTCTCTTTTTATCCTGTAACTCCTTTTCCCCATATATCTTGATTTTTCATTTCTTGCATTTTAATAAGTGAGTGAATTTAAAATACATAATCTTAAAGTATTAAGAAGATGTAACATTCTGGTGGCTGAAATTAGTACTTATAATTTTTAGGGAAGGATGTTTGCACCTTAGATATGGGACAGGATGATGCCATTACTGCTAAACTGGGGAGCTTTTCAAAAACCTGATGTTTCCAAAACCTAATACTGTTAATAGAAGAAATCTTAGTGATTTCAACAATCTTTGCTTCAGTTCCTCAGAGAATACCTGTTTGCTTTTATATGAGACCCTTGGGGACATAGAAGCTGGTTCATGTCAATTATCTGTACTTCCAGATGCTGTTTTGCTGATCTAACTAACAAATAAATTATTGATCCCCCATCCTGATCCCCATCACCTGAAATATGTAAATTGTTACAAATAATGGTTTTATAGAATGTTCTTCTCCACAGTTTAAACGTGTAAAATATGAATGTTACAAGGGTGACATTTAATAAGCTCTATTCAACTATTTCAGTTTTATCTGTCTGCAAACTGAATGAAGGATTGCGTACTCACCTCAAAGCAAGTCCGAAGGTCAACAACTCTTCTAAAAGGCTGGCTAGCTCATGCTATCTATCCCAAAGCAACTAATTTTAAAGTTATTATGAAATATTACTTGCTTTTTAATTCTTCTGTGTTTTAAACCCTAGACAATATAAATCTTCAGGCTCATGTAAATTAAATGGGAAAGAAGATGGTAGTGATTACAGGGGAAACTTTTTCAGAAGCTGCTGTTATTTTTCTGTTTGTTCACACCTTCCAATAATAATAAGGCAATGCCATATGCAATATTTACAGGACAGCAAGTCCACAGCAATTATTTAAAGGCATATCAGTTATAACTCTTTCTTCCTTCTGTAGTGATAACAGAGTTTGAGAAGGTATAAGCACCTTTGAGCAAGGATACTCAAGTCATCAAATAAGAACATGCTTCTTTGGTGGTGAAATATAATAAAAGAGGAGAAGACAGTAAATTACTGTCTTTGGGAATCCATTCAGGGAGGCTTTCAGAAAACAGCATTGTAAATGAACTCAGCTGTTGCTGCAAACATCAATCTCTGTGAAAGCCTTGTAGAAGAATGTTAACAACCACCTGGTGCCACCCTTCTGGTTAAACAAACAGAGCACTGGGGGAAAAAAGCACAAAATCTAGTGGTGCTTGTTTAATTTCCATTTTTTTTTTTCCATTGACATTGAAGTCTCCGTACAGTCAACTTTGCTTTTAGCAGACAGATTACACCATAGTCCTTGATTCCAGGTCAGTGTGTGCCAATTTATCTGAGTACCTCATCTGTGGAGAAGAACCGTTATTAAAAGTTTCTGGGGTAGGAACAGATCATTTCTCCTATTAAAAGTTTTGTTTGTTCCAAAGTTTGTTATGAAATGTTTTCATGAGTTTTGCTTGAGGACACATCTCACTCCCTGAAACTGCTGGGAGTTGTTTCTTCTGTGTATACATCTCCAAGTAAGTGACAGACAGCTTACAATATCACCTCCACTACAAAGGCATGGTTGGAAACAAAAATAAGCTTATTATGCCAGATGAAATCAATTCCTCTGTTCTTATCATTGCCACATTAAAGTCAGAGTGGTCAGAGCAAAAATGGTTTCTGATATGGATAAATAGCAGATTGGTCACCAGCGATCAGCAGACCTGCAACATTTCACAGAGTCAGCAATGAGCCTGACTGAGGCATAGTAAATCCACCTGACAAAAAAAATGTTCAGGACTTAGGGTAGTCAGCAACTTTTGGGTAGTTTTTGCTGCCTTTCAGTTAGTCATAAATTAAGATAAGAAAAGCACCTAAAATGTTGAGCATATATCTTAAGTTTTATAAAATTATTTTATTAAATACTTCTTAGATTTTTGGATTTGGACAGTAGAACATTTGTTGGGGTGTAACATTTTGTACCTAAATATCTTCAAACTATAATTATGACATGAGGAGGTGAATACCCATAATTCTATGAAGATAAGAAAAAAAAAAAAAAAAAAAAAAAAGGGGGGGGGGGGCAAACATTGCTCCAGATCCTTTGTTTGAAAGAGTATCGGATTCATACTGCAACGTTTTTGTCTTTTACAACATTACAAGAGAGTGTAATGTTAACTCACTATTGACAGAAGCAAACAAAGGTAATGACAGTATAGTGTATTACTATGTAAGGAAATCAACGCAATAATAATACCAACAAAATATATTTTTCTCAACATAATGGATCAGAAAGAAAAATTTATCTGTGTATTTTGTAAAGTGTAATTTAATTTTCACTACTAATATTCACAGTGCAAGGAGTGATGAATGTTATTATTAAAAAAAAAAAAAATATATTGGTGGACTATGTCACCGTTGGTCTTGTCCTAAGTACTTCTTTTGAAAGAGGTTTTTCCTTTTATGTGTGCAAGTTACAAAATGTATGGATTAGTAAAATAAAAAATTAATATTATTCTGCTGTATATGCTTTTTAGAATGCTCAGCTCTTTTTCCAAAATGAGCTAATAATTCATCTGTATTGATCATAAAACCAAGTTCCGTTAATGTATTAGGAGGCTTTGTAATGGTGATTTTGCCATCAAAGTGAAACATTACTGTCATGGAAATAGGTATTAAGATAACCAGTGCCTTTTACAATGTAAAATTGTAGTTTGATTCATCACTAACTGTAAGGTAGAGACTTTAGTTGTGAGTGATATGGAATGGAATGTGAAGAATTTGAATTATATCTGCTAGTAATGAGTCCAAAATCTGCCTAGAAATTGAAGCAAGAGACCTCTGGTCAAGGTTCATGGCCTTCTTGAATGAATAGACAAACATGAAAAAACATAAGATGAGAGTGAGTTCTCCCATAATTCACTGAGTAGAAAACACGAGTCTGTCTGAATGACTATGACTGCTCTAAACTATCCTTGGAAGAGGCTGCTCAGGCAATAATACAGCATGTGGGCTTTCAGTTCTGTGGGGCTTAGTATGAGACTGGTTTATGTCAAGAACATAACCTCATGGCTTTAATTAATTGCCAGGTGTTCACAGCACTACCATGTACTGTCGTGCAGTTCCATTAAAGGAAAACTTTAAAGCATCTGCAGAGCCATGGAGAGAAAAGTGCACAGCACCTGCCCACACTTGTTCTTTTCAGAATGACACAAAACCTACACTGAACTCATGAAAAGCTATAAAAGGCATGTTTATAGGGATTGCATGTTGCTTCAGAAAACTGTAACAGTATTGAGGCACAAAACTCATTCACTGTTGCCTTATGCATTTTGTGTCTCTGTACCTAGAAGAAGAAAGTAAAGGTATGTGTTGCGGTTCAAGTTTTCAAATTAGTGACTGAAATCTATCTTACCAGAGAAGTTAGAAAGCTTTAACAAAAGCTATAGTTCTCTATTGTAGTCTGTTCAGTCTTGATGCCTCAAAAGACCCACCGAATTAGTTGTTGGAGACAAGCATATATAATAAGAAATACAAGCCATATTGTTATGTTTTTGATTGTTTGTTTTAATTTAAATAGGAGTAGACAATAATATAAGTAATCATAGCATTAGTAGTGGTAGAGAAATTAATGACAAAACAATTAGAAAGAGTAGCTGGTTGTAACATGCAATTGTTCACACTTGGTGACAAACTTTCAAAGTTGGGCATTTAACTTTGTGGTAAGGAAAATAAAATAAAATAAAATAAAATAAAATAAAATAAAATAAAATAAAATAAAATAAAATAAAATAAAATAAAATAAAATGAAGAATTGAAAAAGAATTCAAAGGCAAATTTCCAAAACCCCCAAATCCATAGATCTGTGATAGAAATTTCTGGAAGCCAAGACAAGAAAAATCAAAGAAATAACACAGTGTTGTGGACGCTGCATAGTTCTGCATAGTTTTATGAATGATCCTAAATTGCACATCTTTTGTAGAGATCTTGGAATGTGAACAAAGATATGAGCTGAATTGTAATGGAAAAACCCTCATGACCTATATGAAAAAGGGTGGTGCAATACTGTTAGCTTCTTCTATGGATTCAGAATACTTTGGAAATATCATCTGGGATATTTTGGCCCTGCACACGTTACTAAGAATAGAATCTGTTTGGTCAGATTTTTGATCAGCTTTTGGATTTCAAAAGCTTTAAGACCTAAAAGCAGTGTTTAAAAATCCCGTTTATGAAATAAGTTTGAACTTCTCTGCTTTATGAGTTGGAAAATTTTCAGGCACATTTCAAAACTGATTTGAAGTTAGTAGAAATCACATAATAGAATAAAATCAAACTTTCACTTCATCCTTAATAGATATAAGGGTCATGCAATCATCTGGGCTAAGGATAAGTCTACATAACAAAAAGTTAGGGTTTCCCTCTGAAGTACCAGGAGTGCTAGCACAGGGTTCTAGATCATGGTTCTAGATCATGGACAGCCACACTGTCCTATCAATGCCTATTGACCTTCCTTGAGGCTAGTGCAGTAAGAGAATTCTGTGTTACAAGACAAATACAAAATACAAATATCTTGCTGTTCTATAGTGACTAGGGATTTTACCAATCTTTGTTTGCATCTAGTTGGTAGCTCTACCACTACCAACTGTTTTCCTCTGAACTCACAGAATCATAGAATATCCTGGGTTGGAAGGGACCCGTAAGGATCATCAAGTCCAACTCCTGGCACCACGCAGGTCTACCCAAAAGTTTAGACTATGTGACTAAGTGCATAGTCCAATCACTTCTTAAAATCAGACAGGCTTGATGCAGTGACTACTTCCCTGGGGAGCCTGTTCCAGTGTGTAACCACCCTCTCAGTGAAGAACCTCTTCCGGATGTCCAGCCTAAACTTCCCCTGCCTCAGCTTAACACCATTCCCACAGGTCCTATCACTGGTGATTATGGAGAATAGGTCACCTGCCTCTCCACTCCCCCTCACGAGGAAGCTGTATGTAGACTGCGATGAGTTCCCCCCTCAGCCTACTCTTCTCCAGACTGAACAGGCCCAATGACCTCAGCCGCTCCTCATATGTCTTCCCATCCAGGCACTTCACCATCTTCATTGCCCTCCTCTGGACACTCTCCAACAGTTTCATGTCCTTTTTATATTGTGGTGCTCAGAACTGCACACAGTACTTGAGGTGAGGCTGCACCAGCACAGAGTAGAGTGGGACAATCACTTTCCTCGACCAACTAGCAATGCCATGCTTGATGCATCCCAGGATATGGTTGACCCTCCTGGCTGCCAGGGCACACTGCTGGCTCAAAGTCAGCTTGCTGTAAACACGACCCCCAGATCCCTCTCCGTGGGGCTGCTCTCCAGAGTCTCGTCACCCAGTCTGTACTTATAGCCAGGGTTGCCCCATCCCAGGTGCAGGACCTGGCACTTTTGTTAAACTTCAGATTACAGATTTGAAAAACAGTATATGACAACACTGATAGAAATAAAAGTTTTCAAAAGAGGAAGGGAATTCCTGTTTCTAACACAGAGTGCCTATGTCAAGCTAGGCAAACGATCCAGTTTTTAAGCCAAAACTTCTGAGGGAGGATCCCTAACTATATACTTGTTTTTAGGTTTTACTTGTTCCTTTTTCATGCTAATAAAATTAGTTTGATCTGCCTTTTGAAAATACCTGCTAATAAGCATACTCAAAAAAAGGAAAAATCACATCACATGTATGCCAAGTTGCATTTGAAATTAGTCTGTCCCTCAATTTCTCTAATAATGACTGTGTTGTAAAGGAAAATTAATTTCTGCAAATTATTTACATATTGTTGAAAATGAATCCTGTCTTCTGAGATTGTTGAATAATTATGCAGAATAAAAGCATCATCCATTTTGAACACTAAGAACAGAACAATATAGTCAAGGACTGTTAAGAAACATCATTTCTTGTACATTGAGACAGGAAGCTTTTTCAGTTCACCACACAATTCTGTATGGAATGCATATATAAAAGTCATATTAAAGATGTCAGAGGCAATCTTATTTGTGGAGCATGACAGATTCTGTATTCCATATTTTTAGTTTTCTTTTAATTAATTCTATGCCGAATTTTACAAGTTCTAAATAATTTGTTTTACACTTTTTTCCATTCAGTTCCATTGTTTTGTGTTGTAGTTTAACTCTGGCATGTGGATCACTCACTTTCACCAGGTAGGAAGGAGGAGAGAATCAGAAAGTTAAAAGTGAAAGAACTCGCGGACTGAAATGCATGGTAAAGCAAAAACTGTGTGAACAAACAGAGCAAACCAAGGAATTATTTCACTGCTTCCTGTCAGTAGGCAGGTGAGCACCTGCCTACTGACAGGAAGCAGTGAAATAATTCCTTGGTTTCAGATACTCTCAGGAAAGCAGGGCTCATCACACATAATTGTTTCTTGGGAAGGCAAATGCCATCAAACTATTTATTCTGTTCAAAAAGGATAACTCAGATACTGAACTCATTAAAAGATCTTTTTAACAACACTTCCCATTGGTCATATTTTTTAAATAGCAATTAAAGCTTAAGACCTGATTTTTTTATTTTTTTTCACCAATGATTATACAGATAAATACAAAGGTTTTTGTCTCTAGATCATGTTTTAGCTGTATACTTGTGTATCTGTAGGCTTGTGGACAGGAGTGTGTAATATATTAGGTATAGATTTTCTACATTTTCTTTAATAAAGACAGAATGTCACTGTTTAATAATATTTTGTGCTGCTAATATTTAAACACTGTATATATATATATATATAAGCTCTCACATATTTTGTAAGCTTTTCGTTTCTTGTGAGGAAAAAATGCATTCCTGAGGGCAGGGCTTAGGAACCAGAAACATATATGCAATAGCTTGTCCTACAAAAATCATGTGCTCTCTAGCATTAAAGACTGACATAGTCAGTAAATATTACAGACAGCATTAGCCAGCTTTTTTGTTCGTGGTAAATATATTTGATTACATCTTTGACACTACAACAAGACAAATATATAACTATGTGGAAAGGGCAGGGAAAGGAAAGGAAAGGAAAGGAAAGGAAAGGAAAGGAAAGGAAAGG
>CM021735.1:44735359-44770803 GCA_011075105.1 Heteronetta atricapilla
TATTCTATGATTCTATGATTCTATGATTCTATGATCTCACTGGTTCCAGTTCCCACCCCTGGAGCAGAGGGGAAGCACAGGTGGCTTTTTATGGCTTTGGTCACTTAGGCCCAAGATGTTTCTTTTTGTTTATGTGAACATAACAAGGCTATATTGGCTTAAAAAATGTTGCATACATTGCCCAACTGCTGGAACACATAAAATCAGCACTTGGAGATGAAGCTGGATAATATTTTAATCAAGTTCCAGACAACTGCACTGTCACATCAAGTTCCATTTCCCATTCTGGAAATGACTTCAATGCTCCACTTTACATTTTTACTTCTTTCATCCCAGGACATCCACAAAGTATTTTTGGCTGGTACAGCCATACAACATGTTTATATTTTATTTTGCTTTATTAAAAGGGCAATCATTTGCTGTTTAGAAAAAAGCGTTTCATTTATTGAAGAATTGTTGCCACTGATAGTGAATGTTGAGCTAACATATAATATTAGATGTTCAAAGCCAGTGGCAAAGCAAAAAAATCATAGAACAGGTATAATTATAGAAAATAAGAAATTTACTCATATACAAAATACTGTGGTATTTTGTTATGGTACCCAAATACCATAACATTTCTCTTTCTTTAAAGTGAGAAAATTAAAATGGTGCTTTCAGTAGAACTTTGTGTATAAGTAACAGAAGTTCATTTTACTAGTAAGTTTATTTACTAATAAGGTTATATGTTATGTCTCAGTCACTCATTCCTTTTATTTTTAATACAAGCTACACAGAGAGTAGAGTGGAAAGAGCCCTTGCAGAACTGTGTGTATGTAAACATATATTATATATATATATAAACTTACATGTATGTAAACTTACATGTAAACTTATCTATGTATCTTAAACTTATCTTAATATACATCAGAATTCTACATTTGAGAATGTTAATTTGAAAGGTAATTTTCATAACTGTTTTGGTAAGGCATAAGCAGAATCTTTTTTCCACTATTATTTCACCTATAATGAGGAAAAAGAACTTTAAGATTCATAAGATAATGTAACATCCAGAAATACCTTTCTGCTCATTTTCTTTTTAGCATTATTTTTTTTTGTGGAACAGTATCTTCTGCCTGTTGTGCAGTGATGAGTGTTACATAAAGGATAATAAAGCTTTAAACAGCTTAGTTTATAAAAGGTTTCTGCAATTTCCCCTCCATATCACTGCTACAAAATAGACTTCATAATGTTATGGGGCACTGTCAGGTCTGTCAGTACATTATTAAATATTTAGGTTTGCATGGTATTTTTCATGAAGTATATGGAAAGTTAAAAATACCAGGATAACCAATAGAAAGAATAACTATATAAAGTTTCTTTTCCGAAGGGTCTTATGCTCTAAACACTTACACACATGCTATTCTAATCCATCTGCTTTTGTGAATTTAATAAAACATCTATTTTACAACTGTAAAGTTCAAAAATCTCTTACAAGGAGGGACAAAGGAAACCCCCCCCCCCCCCCCCCCCCCAAAAAGAAAAGAAAAAAGGAAAAAGAGAGAGACAACTATAGAATATTTCAGTTGGATTGAAGCTGTGATCTTCAAATCAAGGATTCTGCCCAAAGAGCTTTGCTTACTTGCATACCCTAGGAAATATTTCTATTTCATGTATACACATGAAAATGGGTATTCTCCTGTTCTATCTACTTAAATAATATTCTTGATCTACTCTTCATCTTCTGGCAATCCTTTTCAGATGCTAATGAATATTAACATTTAAAAGGCTTAACATTAAGTCTACAAGCTCTACTAAAACCCAGTGTTCATCTCTTCTTATTCTTCTCTAAGATTTTTAAGCTTTTATTGTACACCTCCTACTTCCCTTCCTGAATGTCTATTTGCTTTGTTTTGTAGCAACCTACTAGTGAAATGAGCTGTTCTTTTGAATTGCTCACAGGGATTTCCCTCCCACCCAACCTTCATTAACCTTCCAACCAACTCAGTGAGGTTGTCATGTCACATAGGCACAGAGAGAGAAATGTGATGAGTTTCTTAATTAACTCCAGGGAAAAAAATAATAATATCAAAAATTAATAATTTTCCTGTTTTAAAAAATATAAATCTATGAAGTTGTTTGTTTTCTTCATACAAACTGCCAACTCAGACTTTCTAGCTTTACGCAAATTTCCAGGTCTTTTACTTTAAAATAATTCAAATTTTTGATCATGAAAAAAAAAGAAGAAGGAACAAGAATAAAAGTTTCAGGTAAGAATATAAACCTTTCATCTTTTGTTCAAACGTTTTAAAAGTCTGCTAAATGATACGTTGCATCTACAAATAAGTTTCCCAGAAAGTCAGGTACAGTCTATGTACATAGAAAAAAATAATAAAAACAACAGTCTAGTAAGTACACATACAATTCAGAGTTGTTGCCCCAGAATTTATGATTCTTGATGATGGTTACAGAACAGGAAAAAAAAAAAATTATATGACTGCACTATACTGCACGTCCTTCCATATCCAATGTCTCCATCCTAGTATTATCAGAATCCATTGTAATATATTAAAAAAAAAAAAAAAAAAAAAAAAATGAAAAAATGAAAAAAAGAATTGCTTCAAGTGTCATTAAAAAATCCTGCCCTGACTTCCAGTTTAATTACAAACAGGAACAGTAAAGGTAAATGTACTGGGTCTGGCTGAGATGTTAACTTTCCTTGCAGCAGCCCATACAATGCTATGCTCTGCACTTGTAGCTAGAACAGCAGTGGTATCACATTGGTGTTGTGTCTGGTCAAAGGCAGCCAAGTGGTACGCCACAATTGATATCGCTAATGTATTTTTCTCCATCCCTTTGGCAGCAACATGCAGGCCGTAGTTTGCTTTCACTTGGAGGGGCATCCAATACACCTGGAATCGACTGCCCCAGGGGTGCAAACACAGCCCTACCATTTGCCACGGACTGATCCAGTCTACACTGGAACAAGGGGGAGCTCCTGAACACCGCCTGAACACATTGATGACATTCTTGTGTGGGGCAACACAGCAGAAGTTTTTGAGAAATGGAAAAAACTTAACCCAAATTCTCCTGAAATCTGGTTTTGCCATTAAACAGTGTAAGGTCAGGAGACCTGCACAGGAAATCCAGTTCCTGGGGGTAAAATGGCAGGATGGACGTCGCCATATTCCGATGGATGTGATCAACAAAATAACGGCAATGTCTACGCCAACTAGCAAAAAGGAAAAGCAAGCTTTCCTAGGCCTTCTGGTATTCTGGAGAATGCATGTTCCAGGCTATAGTCAGCTTGTGAGTCCTCTATATAGAGTGACTCGAAAGAGAAACTATTTGGAGTGGGACCCCAAGCAACCACAGGCCTTTGAACAAATCAAACAAGAAATAGCTCATGCAGTAGCCCTTGGGCCTGTCCCTACTGGACCAGCTGTGCAAAACATACTTTACACTGCAGCTGGGGAGCATAGCCTCACCTGGAGCCTCTGGCAGAAAACCTCAGAAGAAACTCGAGGTCGACCTCTGGGTTTCTGGAGCCGGGGCTATCGAGGATCAGAAGCCAATTACACCCCAACTGAAAAAGAGATGTGAACAGCATATGAGGGTGTTCGTGCTGCTTCAGAAGTTGTGAGTCCAGAAGCACAGCTCCTCTTGGCACCACGGCTACCTGTGTTACATTGGATGTTCAAAGGGAAAATTCCCACTGCACACCATGCGACTGATGCTACATGGAGTAAGTGGATAGTGTTAATTACACAGTGGGCTTGAATAGGAAAACCTAATCACCCAGGAATACTGGAAGAGATCATGGACTGGCCAGAAGGCAGAGATTTCGGAGTACCGACAGAAGAGGTAGCCTGTGCTGAAGAGGCACCACCATATAATGAGTTGCCAGAAGACAGAAATCAGTATCCGTTGTTCACTGACGGATCCTGCCGTGTGGTAGGGAGCCATCGCAAATGGAAAGCTGCTGTGTGAAGTCCCACACGACGAGTTGTGGAGGCCATGGAAAGGGAAGGCGAGTTGAGTCAGTATGCAGAAGCAAAAGCCATACAACTAGCCCTAGAGATTGCTGAAAGAGAAAAATGGCCAGTACTCTATCTCTACACTGACTCATGGATGGTGGCAAATGCTCTGTGGGGGTGGCTGCAGCAATGGAAAGAGAGCAACTGGCAGCGCAGACGTAAACCTATCTGGGCTGCTACCCTGTGGCAAGATCACAGAATCACAGAATCACAGAATTTCTAGGTTGGAAGAGACCTCAAGATCATCAAGTCCAACCTCTAACCTAACCCTAACAGTCCCCACTAAACCATATCCCTAAGCTCTACATCTAAACGTCTTTTAAAGACCTCCAGGGATGGTGACTCCACCACCTCCCTGGGCAGCCTGTTCCAGTGCCTAACAACCCTTTCAGTAAAGAAGTTCTTCCTAACGTCTAACCTAAAAATCCCCTGGCGCAACTTAAGCCCATTCCCCCTTGTCCTGTCACCAGGCACGTGGGAGAACAGACCAACCCCCACCTCGCTACAGCCTCCTTTAAGGTATCTGTAGAGAGCGATAAGGTCGCCCCTGAACCTCCTCCTCTCCAGGCTGAACAAGCCCAGATCCCTAAGCCGCTCCTTGTAGGACTTGTTCTCCAGGCCCCCCACCAGCTTCATCGCCCTTCTCTGGACCCGCTCAAGCACCTCCATGTCCTTCTTGTAGCGAGGGGCCCAAAACTGAACACAATACTCGAGGTGCAGCCTCACCAGAGCCGAGTACAGGGGGACGATCACCTCCCTAGCCCTGCTGGTCACACTGTTTCTGATACAAGCCAGGATGCCGTTGGCCTTCTTGGCCACCTGAGCACACTGCTGGCTCATATTCAGCTGACTGTCCACCATCACTCCCAGGTGCTTCTCTGCCTGGCAGCTCTCCAACCACTCATCTCCCAGCCTGTAGCTCTGCTTGGGGTTATTGTGCCCCAGGTGCAGGACCCGGCACTTGGCCTTGTTGAACTTCATGTAGTTGACCTCAGCCCATCGGTGCAGCCTATCCAGATCCTCCTGCAGAGCTTTCCTACCCTCGAACAGGTTGACACACACACCTAACTTGGTGTCATCTGCAAACTTACTGAGGGTGCACTCAATGCCCTCGTCCAGATCATTGATGAAGATATTAAAGAGGACTGGCCCCAGCACCGAGCCCTGGGGAACGCCACTAGTGACTGGCCTCGAACTGGACTTGACTCC
The DNA here is from genome assembly GCA_011075105.1 of Heteronetta atricapilla. Taxonomy (NCBI): domain Eukaryota; kingdom Metazoa; phylum Chordata; class Aves; order Anseriformes; family Anatidae; genus Heteronetta; species Heteronetta atricapilla. The sequence goes on from CM021735.1 coordinate 44,740,585, forward strand.
ATTTACGACGACTCTTTGGGCCCGGCTATCCAGCCAGTTTCTAACCCAACAAAGCGTGCGACGGTCCAAGCCAAGAGCAGCCAGTTTCTTGAGGAGAATGCTGTGGGAGACGGTGTCAAAAGCCTTGCTGAAGTCAAAGTAGACCACATCCACAGCCTTTCCCTCGTCCACCCAGTGCGTCACTTTGTCATAGAAGGAGATCAGGTTCGTCAAGCAGGATCTGCCGTCCATAAACCCATGCTGACTGGGCCTGATCACCTGCTTGCCCTGCAAGTGCCGCCTGATGACTCTCAAGAGGATCTGCTCCATGAGCTTCCCTGGCACTGAGGTCAAACTGACAGGCCTGTAGTTCCCCGGGTCTGCCCTCCGGCCCTTCTTGTACATGGGCGTCACATTTGCTAGCCGCCAGTCAGCTGGGACCTCCCCCGATAGCCAGGATTGCTGATAAATGATGGATAGGGGCTTGGCCAGCTCCTCTGCCAGTTCTCTCAGTACCCTTGGGTGGATCCCATCCGGCCCCATCGACTTGCGCACATGCAAGTGCCGTAGCAGGTCACCAACCAGTTCTTCATGGATGGTGAGGGCCACATCCTGCCCCCCATCCCCTTCCACCAGCTCAGGGTACTGGGTATCCAGAGAACAACTGGTATTGCTGCTAAAGACTGAGGCAAAGAAGGCATTGAGTACCTCCGCCTTTTCCTCATCTCTTGTAACTAAGTTTCCCCCTTCATCCAGTAAAGGATGGAGATTCTCCTTAGTCCTCCTTTTTGTGTTGATGTATTTGTAAAAACATTTTTTGTTATCTTTAACGGCAGTAGCCAGATTGAGCTCCAGATGAGCTTTGGCCTTCCTAATTTTGTCCCTGCACAGCCTCGCTACATCCTTATAGTCCTCCCTAGTGGCCTGCCCACTTTTCCAAAGATTATAAACCCTCTTTTTTCTCCTAAGCTCAAGCCACAATTCTCTGTTGAGCCAGGCTGGTCTTCTTCCCCGCTGGCTCATCTTTGGGCACATGGGGACAGACCGCTCTTGCGCCATTAAGATTTCCCTCTTGAAGAGCTCCCAGCCTTCCTGGACCCCTCTGCCCTTTAGAACCGCCTCCCAAGGAACTCCACCAACTAGTGTCCTGAGCAGCCCAAAGTCAGCCCTCCGAAAGTCCAATACAGCAGTTTTACTGGTCCCCTTCCTGGCCTCGCCAAGAATAGTGAACTCCACCATTTATTACCAAGATATTGCTGCCCAGGTAGAAAACCTGGATGTAAAAGTACATCATGTGGATGCCCACATCCGTGAGCCTCGCTACTGAAGAACATCAGAACAACAAAGAGGCGGATCGAGCTTCAAAAATTGAAGTGGCTCAGGTGGACCTGGGCTGGGGACATAAGGGTGAGTTGTCTGTGGCTCGATGGGCCCATGAAACATCCGGACATCTGAGGAGGGATGCCACATACAGATGGGCTCGTGATCGAGGGGTGGACCTGACCATTGAGGCCATCACACAGGTTACCATGAGTGTGAGATCTGTGCTGCAATCAAGAGAGACCTATAGAATGTAAAGATGTACCTACTTATCAATTTTTTAAAGAAAAAGGAACAGTGATGATGAGAATATGCCAAAGTATGGGGGACCTGAGAGTGACACAAGTGTTATGGAATAAGGGGTAGATGTTGTACTGGGTCTGGCTGGGATGTTAACTTTCCCTGCAGCAGCCCATACAGTGCTACACTCTGCACTTGTAGCTAGAACAGCAGTGGTATCACACCAGTATTGTGTCTGCTGCTGAGAAGTGTTGGCACAGCATCAGGACTTTCTCTAACCCTCCTAGGGGGTGGGCGAAAAAGTAAGAAACATCATCAGGGCAGCTGACCCAAACCAACCCAAGGGATATTCCATACCTTATGATGTCACACTCAGCAATAAAAGGTGGAAAAAGGAAGAAGGGGGGTGTGGTGGGCTCTCATGCAAAAACGTGTGTCCTCCTCCTGAACACCGGCTATGTGTGTTGAGGCCCTGCTTCAAGGATATGGTCAAGCATTGCTCATTTTTGGGGAGTAGAGAGTAATTTTTTTTCCCTCTGCACTTCCACATAGCCTTTACTTGTTTTGTTTTGTTATTTCCTTTACCCCTCCCTCTTCCCCTTTCCCTGTTTTCCCTTTAGTTGAATTGTATAATTAATAATATTTCCTTAATAATATATATATATATTTCTCTTTAATTAAATTATCCTTAACTCAACCCATGAGTTGTTCTTTCATTTACTTCTTCCCCTCCTCATCTGAGGGGGGGGAGTGAGAGAGCAGTTGTGGTGTTCAGTTGCCTAACACGGTAGAACCACCACAGTGAATGACTATGAAAAACAAGCCGGTGAGTTTTAGAGTGTTTATTGAATAATTAATAAAAGTACAATTTTATGCCTATAATGCCAAGACTGGGATGAAGAAGAAACTGCCTATTGCTGTGAAATTCAACCAGCAGAACTCTTGTTTCTTGTTTTATTCTAGTTGGTATCAGGTGCCTAATCAGATTTTGGCCACTGTTTACCCATTTGAATAGAAGATACGGAAAGTGCATTGGGACTTCGACTGTATTTCATGGCCATGTTATGAATTATGGATAGGAATTATTGAGTTGTACATAGCACATTGTTGCTGCTGGATATCTTGGAACACTAGAAAGACAGTTCTGTGTTAACTGGGAAGAGCAGCTGAAACTTCCCATATTTTGATACCTGAGTGTTTTTGGTTTTTTTTCCACAGAATAATCTTATTTTGTTTGGAAATTTCTTATTTTGCCTTTAAAAAACAAAGCAAAGCAAGCAAAATAAACAAACAAAGAAAAAGAAAAAGAAAAAAAAAAAAACACTAAAATAAACAAAGACATAAACAAAACAAGCAAAAACAAACAAACAAAAAATCAGCTTTGCAGCAGATGTAGTTTACCAGGATATGCAATATTGGAAATACTTGGCAGCAGACACATTCTACATAGATACTTTTGGCATGCTCTGTAAGACAGATGGTGTTTGCTCAACAGCACAGCCAGAGCACTCTACCTGAAGGTGCATAGAGGGTTCAGAAGCAAACAAGTCTAATTAAGACCAAGTCTAAATAAGTCTAGAAATACCTACTTCTTCCGTCAAGTTTCTTTCCAACTTGTTCTTCTATTTTTAAATAAATAGACTGTCAGATCCAGGCTAGACCAAATACTAGTTTTCAAGCAAATTGAAGCCAGGTAGAGAAAGAAGCAAACTAGGGAGATTCAGAAGAAATTACAAAAATCCATTCCAAATTGACTGAAAATTCCTCTTGTAAAAATTTATTTATTTAATTTTAGAGATTGATCAAAAAGATAGAAGGATAAGTTAAGTTTTATTATGCCTATAAAGATTTTTCAACTATGAAAGTACAAAATTAATTTAGAGTTAACTAATTTTTGTGTCATAAGAATCCAAAAGTTTGGTGCAAGCTTTCTGTCATGTAGCATTCCTATTCAATCAATATATACTTGCTTTTCTTTTTTTTTTTTTTTTTTTTTTTTTAGAAGTAACTGTTAATCTAGGATCCCAAAGACTTGCCTAGAACTTGCCTAGAACTGCCTTCTGAAGACACTTTATTTTAAAACAGAAATAACTTTATTCCAGAACAATTGTTCGGCTCATGATGAGACCTTAATAATGAAATTACTATGCCAATCCACTCCCCCTCCAAACATGACTTTTATATTTCATTTGTCTTGAAACACCTGATGGCTTTGTGACGTGAAACAACTATTACCCCATATTAAGTAACACAGTATGAGACAATCAAGTACTCCATGAATTATTCTTTTATTTGTTAGGAATTTGAGACATTTTTATTTATATTGATGATTGTGTGGAAATGTATATGTGAATGCATATGGAATTGTATTTAGAGGTTAACCTATATATAATAACATCCCTAGCTACTGTCATGTAATATGAGTGCATTTTTAAAACAAAATTAGTTGTCTTTTTTTTTTTTTTTAAACCAATTTTGGCTATATCTGAAATATGACAGCCACTCAAAGCCATTCAGGAAAAAGTTCATGAGACCAAAATAGTAAAAATGTTTTTAAATCTTATGATTGATACAGACAGAATGCAAATAAAGTAAAATATAGAATCATAGAATGGCTAGGGATGGAAGGGAACTTAAAGACCATCTAACTCCAAACCCTTTGCCATAGGCAGGAGTGCCACCCACAGTTGGCCAATATAAATTAACAAATCTTTCCAGGCCACTCATAGTAACACATGTGCTTATTTAGTTGCTAAAAAGGATAGTCAGATTTAAATCAAACAGCATTTAAAAATTGTGTTTATCACATGATAATAACTCTATTTTTTTTTTTTCAATCTCAATGTGTACTTTTTATGTGTGCCTCAGTGGTTCATATGTTTAGCCCTATTTTAAAGCAAAGAATTAAGACTAAATAAAAGTGAAAATTCTTAGATCAACAAGAATATGTCAAGGTTTTTTACACACACACACACACACACACACACACAAAGATAATAGAAGATATTGTGAATGGTAAATGAATCATTTTATTTCTAAATGAACGATTCCCCTCCACTGTTCTGAAGCAAGATAAAAAGTCAAGAAAATGAAAACATCAACCCTATAAAAACATTTAACAGAACAATTAGTTTTTAGCCTTTAACCTTATGCTAAAGGTTTGTTGGTAAGGCCCTACTTTTTTTGTTTTGTATTATATTGTATTAACCTAACTCTGAGTAGCGAGTGTTCTTGCTATGACTGCAAAACATAAATGAATAATAACAAGCAATGGATGATTTAGTTTGAACAAATAACATTTATTTGATAAGATGATAGAGAATTGAAATCCTTATAACAGTTACAAGAAAATAGTCATAACGTCAGGTTTCATCTGTGTTAGGAAAGAAAAATAACAATGTTTGCCAAATGGAAAAAAAAATACATCAGAAAAGAAAAAACTTTTTCAGACTTGTAACTGAATCTTAGGGTAAAAATGGTTTAGCACAAATGAAAAAGTTGGCATTGTTGCTTTAACCAAAAGCAAAATATCCAGATAATGTATATTTGAAAAGAACTATACTTCTTGCTGAAGTGTGAAGGTTTTTTTAAAGGAATAGTAAAACAGAAACCATTATGTAGTCATGGATAACAATTAGGAAAAACAAACAAACAAACAAACAAACAACAACAAAAATACTCCATCATACATGCATTGCTCAGATTGGTTAACAAATGTTAACCAAATTGTTTACTGTTTTACCTTTGTGCAATAGGTATATATTTTATATGTATGGACTATTTTATTTTTGAAATGCATTACTCCGAATGAAACAGAGACCTTCTGGGCCATCCTTCATACCAAATGAAATTGTTTCCTATTCATATGGATATTCTCTAAACCAAGAAAATTTTACATACATGTCTTAAGGGAGAAAATGAAAAGCTGAAAGGTCTACAACTATCACTCTTTTGTAAGTTTCATGAAATGATTATTTTCCTTGCTGTTCTGGGATCCTTGGAGCTTCTGCTAAAGTTAAAACTGATGAGAAGAATGTACCTGATACGATCTAGCGGGGGAAAAGTGAAACCTCACATGAAAATATATTTTCAGGGCAAAAGTGAAGTAGGTCATACTTGATTCAAGGTGTTAAAGGGGTACAAAGAATAGATTCACCTACTCATTGTACACTTCTGAAGGCACCAAACATCACTTTACTGAGCCTGAAATTAGGTGACATTTTAAGACTAAGAAACATACAAACACAAATTCAGAAAACCACTCCCCCCCTCCAATAATCTCTATTCAGAATCCAAAGAGTATAACTACAGCCATACTTCATATGTTTCTAGACTTGCATGTCCATATGTGTTTTCCTCTACTGCAGTTAAAATGAAATATTGCCTCATATTGAATTATGGCTTTAAAATTCTAGCGAAATATTCTGGCAGCTATACGCTTTCTAGAAAAGATCAAAAATTTGCTGCTATGGGTGCTGTGGGACAAAGAAAAAAAAAACAAGACATACTATGATATCCACAAACTGAGAGATTTCATAGAATTCATATTGTCAGTCTCTTTGGGACCAAATATTGACTCATAATGTGCATTTTTCAAATGCATGTTTGCAAAATGATGCAAGTCACATTTTTCTTTAATAAATATCAACGATTAATATCACCTGTTAAATTCATACACTGATACTTAAAAAAAGGAGTGACATACAAAACCAATTTCTATCAAATTTCAGGGGGCTTGATTTCCAGATTCAAGTTTTCTCAGGACACATCCATCCAGAAATCTAGATATCACATTATTTCACACTCTTTTCACTGTTGCCTTAATTTCTCCTTCTCCCATGAAAAACAGGCACTGGTTGGGTGACTGCTGTCATGCATTCTGAAAAACTCCTAGTCTCTAAGACTAGGGGAACAATGCCTCAGGGTATGCCAAAAGTACAGAATCACATAATCACAGAATTGTTGTTGAAGGTACCTCAAGAGATCGTGTCCACCCCTCCTGCCAAAGCAGGTTCCCTAGAGCAGGTTGCCCAGGTAGGCGTCCAGACAGGCCTTAAATATCTCCAGAGAAGGAGACTCCACAACCTCCCTGGGCAGCCTGTTCCAGTGCTCCATCACCACAAAGTCTCCACTCACATAAAGTCTCAGATCCTCTGGATTATTTTGGCTCTAGTTCTGGCATTCCCAGTTTAGGTCCATTTCTCTAGTAGTCTTCCGTGTCAGACCAGCTTCCTTATGACTGTGCAGGAGAATATGAATTTTGAGACAGTTGTCCCATGTATCTGCCAAACTTTTATAATATCAGAGCACTTCAGACTATCTTGAGCCTGATAAACCCACATCAATTCCGTTAAAATTTTGAAAAGTTATATAACTATGCAACACAAACAACAAGTAAGATAAACAGTATTCAAGGCCAAATGTGAAAATTTGCAAGCATCTTTGTTGAAGTATTTGACCTCCAGAATTCATAAATCTTCCACTACAAATTCAGAAACCACCAAAATTTGGCCTGAAGTTTTATTATTGGATCTTCTGCCCAAATTCATCATGAGGTTTTTCTAACTTTTAAATGAAAGCCACATCCAGGCTGGAATGAATCTAGGGAGAATTTGTGGTTCTGTGTCAAAATCAGGTCAGACTCAACTGTTCTGTCTAGATTTTCCTTTTTAAGTTTTGTATTTGACAGATCATGAGACTTTAAAAAAGGAGCCGGAAAGATGAAGGAACACATCCTTGTAAAATGTTTTAAAGAAAGATGGCCCAACCCCATAGACTCCCCCAGCTTTCAGCTTAAATCAAAAAAGCTACAATCTTTTAAAAAAATTATCCAAACGTTCCCACTAACAGCTGGGTACCTCTGATGGTTCACTTTGATTTATTGCATATTAATTTTGTTTATATTCTCTCATTCCAGCTTTGCTTTGCCTAATTGTGCTAAAAAATATTTACTCCTTAAGGCTAAGATGCTCTTTGTTTAATGTCCCCAGGTGATAAACTTAGATTGTACAAATATCAAAGATATCCTGTATCCACAAGGAGAAAACAGTATAAAGGCTTCTTGTGAACTAAACCTTACATGAGCTTTCAGTCAGATAGTTGGTCTCAATATTGTATCTTAGTTACTAAATGTTTTAGTTACTAGATGTTTTACCAACAGAACGTACAATGAGTTAAGACTCTTTTCTTTTGTAAGTACACTGGATTCAAAGCTCCCAGCCCTTTGTAGCTTCCCATGCTCACACAGAGTCCCTGACCTCACTCTCCTTTGGTAGGATGTTTGGAGCCAAATACAGCAGCTGGTTAATCCAAGTTTTAAATGAAGCTCACTGCAAGCATTTGCAGCAGTAAACTCGTCAGGTTTGATCAATGAGAGCCTTTTCCTGTATAATTTTAAGTATTCTGGACAAGTGCTATGAATATTTCTGGCTCCGGGTATGGTTTCACTCAGGAATTTGGAAGGGGTGGGGTAGGCTCAGATGGACAAAGTGGGGAGTGATGAATGTTTTCCATAGAAAAAAGAATTAAAGGTTCAGTATCAGAAAGATAGGGAGGTGAAAACTGTATGTCAGAATTACTTCTTAGGGGTATCTTTGGGGAACGTTCTTAATTCATTATTTCAGAAAGTTTTCCATCTTCTGAGAGGAATACAAACACACCCAAAAACAGTTCGGAGAATTTATGCACATGAAATTTCCTCCTTGCCTCCAAGGCATTCAGTCATCTTTTTACTTTGTAAAGCCTGGAAGACAATAACAAACACTTTATTGATGAGGGCTTGGTGAAGGTTTCAAGGACCATAATTGGTTCACAGCTGTCAAGGCTTTTCTTATTACTGCAGGGAACAGCTGATTATTCTCTTCACTGTCTGAGTAGTACATCTCTTTACACATGCGTATAAGGCTGTGGAGGTTTGTTCATTTTGTTTTCTTATTTCTTCAATTTATTTCTCTCTTTAACTAGCCAGATAATCATGTATAGTATTACCAAACAGTAAAATTTCACGTTCTGATATGGTACCTCATTAAGAAGTTTTACAGACTATAATTCGAAATTTCTTGATGACTATTTCAAACTCTCAAAATTCTTTACCAGCTAATTCAATATGGAATTTGTAAGAAAACCAAACTACCAGAAAATATAATACAGTAGTTTCTGTTTCCAAATAATGTATAAGGCCTAAATAACCTGCTGGGAAATTAATTAATTTACCTGCAACTTCTGGGAGATAAAATAATAATACTAATAAAAAAATAAAATAAAAAAATCACCTAAAAATGAACAGGGTATATAGGTACTCCTGATATGATGTTATTTATAAGTGTCTGTTTACTTATTAATATTATTCTAGTGTCAAAGTGTCAGACTAGCATCTAAATATCTTCTCTGTTCATCTTAAATGGCTGTCTTGACCCCTTGTTTTTCATTCCAATTACTGTAAGAATGCTAGCAGAGGTTTTTATAACCTTATATGCCTTTAACCTTATATGCCTATAACCCTATATATCTCTATAACCTTTCTATAATCTTATAGCTGATGGAAATCAGGAACTTCTTCATTAGGAATTCAGATGGGATTTACCTCATCAAACTTTAGATGTTCACAAAAGAACCCCAGGTGCTTCAACAGAATATTCCATTTTACCTCCAAATAGCCATTATATTTTAATATAGGATCTTTTTTAAACAATTTGTATCCCACAAATATCTTTTTCATTGACATAATGTAGTTGCCCTAACAGATATATCAAATACCCATCACTAGTTACATGGAAGTAATTGAGCCAAATGCCTAACACAAAGGTCTACACCACAAACATCAAGTTGATCTCTCCTGAAGTGAGTGGCAAGAACAGCTTAAAAAGTGGAGAGGTGAAGTATGTGACTGTTAAAAAAAGGTCCTACTCATTTTATTGGTATTGTCACAGTATCAATAATATTTGGGTTCAGTCTGGTTTTAATTTAGATCAAAATAACAGAGTAGTAATTGTTTTACCTGACAATGTTCAGCCTTTCTTTTAAAACCTACTCTAAATATATGAACCTTATTGCTAATTCTTATTTAAGTTTTCAAAACTGATTTGAGAACTAAGTTTGTTGGAGTTGTGTTGTTTTTGTTTTTTTCCCCTTGGACTCTTAGGTCCAACATAATGTAATGGGCAATTATGCTCATTGTGTGGCAGATATTGAAGGCCTTACAATACAAAAATAAAAGACACACTTTGATGGCTGAGTTGATAACACTGCATTGTTTCCATTTTTGTTTTATGTGAGAAAATGCTGGCGAAAGTCTGGGAAATGCTTAAGGAACATTTAAAAAACATCTAGATTTACATTAAAATGTAAGGTTTTACATTAGATTTAAATTAGATTTACAAAGATTTACACTAAAATGTAAAGCATGCAGACCTGCTGACACACTTTTTTAGTATTGCTAAACTCAAACTTGACTTTTTGTTTAAAGAATATTTTTTGGAAGCCTAGAGTAATAATAACCCATATGGCTTTTAATATTTTAAATGAGTGATAATTTATGGTGGAGTCAGTAGGTATTTATTCACAAAGATGTTTATTCATTTCACTTGAGTACTAAAAATGCATACATAAAACATGCCTTTCTAAAATACTTGAGTTTTTTTTTTTTTTAATACTTTAGAAAATTGACTTATAAATTTGAAATTAAAACACCATGTTTACTTGGAATATTTTTTCTTCAATTTTATGGAATATTCAGGAAGAAAAATGGGCTCATCTTGGATATGATTTATACATGGCCTTACTTTAAGACTTTTAAAAGCAAAGGAAGGCATAACAGCCTAAAATTATTATTACACATTAAAATTATCTTTATTGCAAGTATCTATGTTTCCTATATATTTTATCTGCTAAAATAACAATGATGGAAAAGTATTTTCTTAAAGACAGTTTTCTCCATGACTGTGGTGACTTAATTTTCATTTAAGGACATACATATCTCTGATGGATAGTGTTTTCTTATGTACTTTAATTATTAGCTGTCTTGATTACAGTATGTTGTCAGTGATTCTTCTTATTTCTTAGATATCATAATGAGGAAATTCCCAACAGTATTATAGTTTTTCAGTGTGTTTTACTGTAATCACCAGAAGGACTACAGTCAGAGAACATGAATTCTGTACAATAATAATAATAATAATAATAAATTAAATTAGGTGTCTCCAAGGCCAACATGTGAGTGAGAGTGAGCTGACAGACCTGCCACAGAGAGCTAGTCAGTATCGTTGGTCTAGCCACAAAGATTTATTCTGATGACCATACCACAGGTGTCAGGTTTAGGATAAGCTGAAAGGCCACCTAAGCTGCTTTGGTATTATTCATTAGATAATGGTAAACTAGAATGACAGCACAGATTTTATTTTGCATTTAGATGCCTATGTGTCTTAACTTGGAGTTCAATCATGTACAAGGGATAAATAGCTTCACCAACTTATTTTCTTTCTGGAGAGAAGAAGTTCTTTATACACATTGGAATAGGTTTTTATACACATTGGAACAGGTTCAAGGAACACTGCAATTTGGAAAGGAAAATCTCTTGGTAGGTTTTAATGGAAGTAATTCATGTTAGATTTTCAGGTGACATATGACATTTTTCTTTTCATATAAAAACACTGAAGGAACACAGCAATAGTTTCCTGGATATATTGACCCAGCTTTGTTCAATCAGCTGAAGTTCTCTATGCATGCAGAATGGGAAACAAGCAGGAGGAATTGGAAACCATGGTGCAATTAGACAAATGTGATGGGATGAATCATGCAGAAATGTGATGAGATGAATCATGCAACTGAAACACTGAAATAGAGGGTTACAAGCTCTTCAGAAGAGATAGTCAGGAATGGAGGGGAGGGGGTGGTGCCTTCTATGTTAGGGGAAGGGACTGATTGTGAAGAGATGTCTGAGAAACAGCCGGGTAGAGAGCTTGTGGGTGAAAGTCAAGGACCACACAAAAAAAGGACACCTTGTGGTCTACTACGGGCCACATGATCGAGGAGAGCCTGTGGATGGTGCCTTCCTAGTTTAGCTACAAGAAGTGTCACACTCTCATCTTGATGGGGGACTCCAACAACACAGATGTCTGCTGAAAAAGCTGCACAGGAGACTGTAAGCAAACCAGAAGATTCCTAGAGTGCATTGAGGATAACATCCTGGCTCAGGTGTTAGATAAACCAACTAGAGAAGAAACATTACTGACCTGGTGCTCACCAAAGCAGATAAACTCATTAAAGAGATCAAGACTGGAGGCAGTCTGGGCTGCAGTGACCAAGCCCTGATTGAGTTGGTGATCTTGAGAAATATGGGCCTGAAGAAGAGCAAAGTCATGACCCTGAATTTCCGAAGAGCAAACTTCAAGCTATTAAAAGACCAAATGGATAAGATCCCCTGGAACACTGTCCTCAGGAACAAAGGAGCTGAACAGAGATGGTAACTCTTTAAGGATGTTTTCCTTAGAGCACAAAAACTCTCCATCTTCCTGTGTAAGAAAGTGGGCAGGGAGGGCAGAAAACTGGGATGGCTGAGCAAGGACCTGTTGGTTAAACTGAGGCACAAGAAGGAAATGCACAGGCAGTGGAAAGAGGGACATGTGACCTGAGAATAGTGCAGGGATGCTGTTCAGATATGTAGGGATGGGATCGGGAAAGCTAAGGAATTAATAGAACTGAGCCTGGCAAGGGAGGCAAAGAATAACAAGAAGGGATTCTATAGGTACGTTGGTCTGAAAAGGCTAAGGAAAGTCTACCCTTCTGATGGATGAGAAGAGTGAACTGGTAACAACAGGCATGGAAAAGGCTGAGGCTTTGCTTCAGTCTTCAGTGACAGTTGGTCTTACCATGTCTCAGAAGAGACACCTAACAAGTTTCCCTAAACCATTAGATGAAGTCTGGGGGAGCAAAGTCCCTCCCACTGTAAGTAAAAAGCAGATTCAAGACTACCTGATGAAACTGAACAAGTACAAGTCTATAGGGCCTGATAACTTGCATCCCAGGGTCTTGAAAGAATTGGCTGATGTAGTTGCCAAGCCTCCCTCCATCCTATTTGAAAAGCCCCAGCAGTCAGGTGAAGTCCCTGGTGACTGTAAAATGGAAACTTCACTCCCATTTTTAAAGAGGGTAGAAAGGAGGACTAGGTGAACTACAGACCAGTGAGTCTCACCTCTGTGACAGAGAAGATCATGGAACAGATCCTCCTGGAAGTAATGCCAAGGCACATGTAAGTCAAAGAGGTGATCTGAGACAGTTGAATGGCTTCACCAAGGGCAAATAATACCTGGCCAATCTGGTGGCCTTCTATGATGGAGTGACTGCATCAGTTGTCAGGGGAAGACTGACTGATGTCATCCACCTGGAATTCTGTAAGGCCTTTGACACAGTTCCACATAATATCCTGATCTCCAAAATGGAGAGAGATGGACTTTGTGGGTGGACCATTCAGTGGATAAGGAATTGACTTGGTCACACCCAGAGAATGGTGGTTGATAGCTCTATGTCCAGGTAGAGGCCAGTGACAAGTTGTGTCCCTCAGGGGTCTGTCCTGGGAACAGTACAGTTTAATATCTTTATCAATGACATAGACAGTGGGATCAAGTGCACACTCAGCAAGTTTTAAGATGACATCAAGCTGAGTGGTGCAGTTGATACAACAGAAGGAAAGGATGCCATCAAAGGGACCTGGACAATCTTAAGAAGTGGCCCCATGTTACCCTAATGAGGTTTAACAAATCAAAGTGCAGGGTGCTGCAGCTGGGACAGGCGTACAAACTGGGAGAAGAATTCATTGAGAGCAGCCCTGCAGAAAAAGACTCAGGAGTTCTAGTGGACAAAAAGCTTGACATGAGCCAACAGTGTGAGTTTGCAGCCCAGAAGGCAAACCACATCCTGGGCTGCATCAAAAGAGCAGTGGCCAGCAGGTCAAGGGATGTGATCATCTCCTCTACTCTTCCATTGTGAAGCCCCACTGGGAGTGCTGAGTCCAGGTCTGAGGACCCCAGCACAACAATGATGTTGATCTGTTAGAACCAGGAGGGCTGTAATCAGAGGGCTGGAACACCTCTCCTATGAACAAAGGCTGAGAGAGATAGCATTGTTCAGCCTGAAGAGGAGAAGGCTCCAGGGTAACCTTATTGCAGCTTTTCAAGGGGTCTTACAAAAAAAAATGGAGAGAAACTTCTTGCTCAGGTAGACAATGACAGGACAAGGGGGAATGGCTTTAAACTAAATGAGGGGAGATTATATTGCATGTTAGGAGGAAATTTTCCCCTCAGAGGGTGGTGAAGCACTGGAACAGGTTTTTCCAAAGAGGTCATGGATGCCCTATCCCTGGAGGTTTTCAAGACCAGTTTGGATGAGCCTGTCTTCACAAGAGAGGTGTTCTAGCCCTCTGATCATCTTTGTGGCCTTCCTCTGGACTTATTCTAATAGATCACAGAATCACAGAATTTCTAGAATTCCTAGAATTTCTAGGAAGAGACCTCAAGATCATCGAGTCCAACCTCTAACCTAACCCTAACAGTCCCCACTAAACCATATCCCTAAGCTCTACATCTAAACGTCTTTTAAAGACTTCCAGGGATGGTGACTCCACCACCTCCCTGGGCAGTCTGTTCCAATGTCTAACAACCCTTTCGGTAAAGAAGTTCTTCCTAACATCCAACCTAAAACTCCCCTGGCGCAACTTAAGCCCATTCCCCCTCGTCCTGTCACCAGGCACGTAGGAGAACAGACCAACCCCCACCTCGCTACAGCCTCCCTTGAGGTACCTGTAGAGAGTGATAAGGTCACCCCTGAGCCTCCTCTTCTCCAGGCTGAACAAGCCCAGCTCCCTCAGCAGCTCTGCGTAGGACTTGTTCTCCAGACCCCTCACCAGCTTCATCGCCCTTCTCTGGACCCGCTCAAGCACCTCCATGTCCTTCTTGTAGCGAGGGGCCCAAAACTGAACACAGTACTCGAGGTGCGGCCTCACCAGTGCCAAGTACAGGGGGACGATCACCTCCCTAGCCCTGCTGGTCACACTGTTTCTGATACAAGCCAGGATGCTGTTGGCCTTCTTGGCCACCTGAGCACACTGCTGGCTCATATTCAGCCGACTATCAACCATCACTCCCAGGTCCTTCTCTGCCTGGCAGCTCTCCAACCACTCATTTCCCAGCCTGTAGCTCTGCTTGGGGTTATTGCGCCCCAGGTGCAGGACCCGGCACTTGGCCTTGTTGAACTTCGTGCAGTTGACCTCAGCCCATCGGTGCAGCCTATCCAGATCGTCCTGCAGAGCCTTCCTACCCTTGAGCAGATCAACACACACACCTAACTTGGTGTCATCTGCAAACTTACTGAGGGTGCACTCAATGCTCTCATCCAGATCATCAGTGAAGATATTGAAGAGGACTGGCCCCAGCAGGACAGCCCTGGGGAACACCACTAGTGACCGGCCTCCAACTGGATTTGACTCCATTAACCACGACTCTTTGGGCCCGGCCATCAAGCCAGTTTCTAACCCAACAAAGCGTGCGCCAGTCCAAGCCAAGAGCAGCCAGTTTCTTGAGGAGAATGCTGTGGGAAACAGTGTCAAAAGCCTTGCTGAACTCAAGGTAGACCACATCCACAGCCTTTCCCTCATCCACCCAGCGCGTCACTTTGTCATAGAAGGAGATCAGGTTCGTCAAGCAGGACCTGCCCTTCATAAACCCATGCTGACTGGGCCTGATCACCTGCATGTCCTTGTCCTTCTTGGGTCCTTCTTGTCCTTGCCCTTCTTGGGTCCCGGGGGCACCAGGGTTGAACACAGTACTCCAGCTGGGGTCTCACAAGGGCAGAGTAGAGGGGGACAATCACCTAGATGTGGTAGCCATACTTCTTCCGTTGCAGCCCAGGATACTGTTGGCTTTCTGGGCAGCAAGCACGCATTGCTGGGTCAGGATGAGCTTCTCATCAATTATCACCCACACATCTTTCTCCTCAGGGATGTTCTCAGTCCATTAAGATATATGAATAAAATCTGATTGCTGCTCAAGATACACCAGACAACTTTGAAAAAGTTGTTCATCTACCTACAGATATAAAGATAATAGGAGGTATAACTGAAATACATCAGATGGTATGAGACGTAAATAGAGTTCTGAATAATGGTAAAAAGATTAACTTGTTTACTCAAAGATGAGAAGGTTGCTGGTGTGCAGTCAACACTACATCTAAAAGGAGTTAAAAATTGTGGCTGAAGTTTACTCAGTGACTTTTCTGTCTATTATGTGTTAAGAAAAAATAGCTCTGAAACTGCTGAGGCAAACTGCACAGATACTTTCATATAAAATTTATGCTTTTTATTTTTAAGATTATTGAATGAAAGGGATCTGAATTGAAACTGAATGACTTGAAGTCAGTTTCTAGCTTTACTTTCTTTCATGTTCGTACTATAACCACTGTGCACTTCCTCCACACTTTCTCTCAATGTATTTCACACTTAAAAGAACAAGAATCAAAAGCAAGTGACACTTGCCATTGAAGACTACATTTATCCTATCCTAATATGTCAGTAGGTAACATGAAGGAAATTCTTATCATTCTGATGATAAGGCAATGAGTAGAGTTTTTTGTTTGCTTGCTTTATTATTATTATTGTTGTTGTTGTTGTTTGTGTGTTTGTTTTTGTTTTGGTTTTGGTCCAGGACCTATGCAGTTACCTTCTTATATGCAATAAATGGTATTAGCAGTTTCTGTGTCATTCCACGAGTATAAATAGTTATATTAATAATACTATTGCTATCTATTAATAGAGAAGTATACACAAAAAGGGAACCTATAGCCTGAAATCTCCAAGAGAGAAATGAAACATGTTGTGATCTTAAATTAGGGGGTTGAGAAGACCTCTTAGAAGTGTACTTGTGCAGAAACTACAAATCCCTCCACCCCAAACACACAGTTGCTGTTTTAATCCACCAGCAGATGGGTTTATGAGAGTTCTGTGTCATACCAGTCAAGTACTACTAGGATTATTAATCCTGTACGAAGTTTTGAGTGCTATGTTTTTCACATGCAGACTCTAAAGTCCATCCGATGGAGACACTAAATGATCTCTCTAGAGTCTGTTAGTCATGGAAAAGTGATTTTGACATTTGAATACGGGAAAGGGCTTGTAGTTCAATTTGTTTTATTTTTATCTGTGTCTGACTGCTTGTGTAGATATTCACTGGTCATACAACACTTATTTTACAACTTATAGGAGGAAATTACCTTTTCAGTGAAAGGACAGAATTAGGCATTTGTGTGTAACAAACTGGTCTGGGTGGGAAGGGCATCAAACAGTGTGCACTGCTAGGCTTTCTAGGAGTATCAATGTTTCCTGTAGTCTTTTACTAAAATCATTTGTTGTTGTAAAATAAACTGCTGCTGTTCACCAAAAGGAAATGGTTTTGTATGGGTAATACAATAAATAATGTTTTAAAGTTCATTATCAATCACAATGCCTCCTATAATAATATATATATATATATATTTATACTCAATAGCATATTCAGAACATAGAAGACTGTTGAAAAGCCAAGATGTGAGTTTGTCAATCAACATGAAAGACAACTTTTCTTCTGATGAAATATGTGGCTGTTATTAACATCACTTTTTTTTTTTTTTTCTTTTTCTTGTACGACCATAATCAGCCTCAACTGAAATAACTTGCAAGAATTTTCAGCTAAACTGTATTTCACATTTAACCAGTTTGAAAATCTTTGTCGGTGAACAGAGATGTTGAAATCAGCAACAGATCACAAAGGCAAGCAAAAGACAACTTCACTTTAGTGGCACCTAAATGAAAGATGGGAAGAATGAGAACAGTGTTGAGAGTAATATCTATATCTGGCAGACAAGATCTAAATAGACAACAAAGAGAAAGATATCCATAAAATCTGTCTCCAAAGACCTCAAGGAACTGTCAAGTCTACAGCTGCCTGCATTCATGTTTTCTTGAAACTAGTGTTTAGCAGCACTGTCAGAAATAATGGTAAGCAAGACACAAAGGGAAAAAGAAAAAAGAAAGAAAAAAAAAGGAAATAAAAAAGAAAAGAAGAAGAAAATAACAATAATAAAAAATAGAAGAAAAAATAATAGAGATAAGACATTTCCAGTGTTTGGATTTTAGGTTTTAAATTTTTCTTTACTCGATGAAGAAGAACCTGTGTTCTACCCTCTTTAAGAAACATTATAAGAAATATTGATTTATATTAAAATCATCTATTTTTTCTTCCCCATTAAAGTTAGGAAGTCAAGAATCACTGAAGATAAAGAAGGGCTCAATTCTATTAATATTTCTGGCTGATAAACTAGATGAATTCAAACAGTAAACGTGAGCGTAAATGTAAATGTAAATTTAATTTAATTTACATTAATGTGAGTGTGAATTGTAAATGTAAAGTCTTAAATATGAATAAATTGGTGTTTAATTAGTCCAAATAACCATTATCTTTTAATGTGTTTTCTTCCTTTAATTCTAAATCTAGTTTGCCAGACTTATTTATGTAATATTCACTTCATTGGCTCTTATAGAACACATGGTTAAGGTCACTTATGACTATTCTGTGATGTTACTTAAGCACAATAATAAGGATATTATTCTTTGTATCCAGGCTTGCATGGAAGTGTTACTTGGATTCACCTTCATTTCATTTCCACTCAGATATTAAATGGGAAGGGATTCTCTTGCCAGCTATGGGAATTTTAGATATATCTAGCTTGTCTGTATGTCATAATAATGGAAGGACATGTCATGGTAGAAAATTAGATAAAAATCATCAAGTAGTGCAATACCTTCTGTTACTTTACAATATTAAAACAAAGATAATGAAAATCACCATAATAATGACACATAAAAGTAACCAAACATCCCCATCTCTGGGGAAGGTCTGAATCTGCTATAGGTGGTCAAACTCTGAGCTTGTGATGAAATGGAAGAAATTAAGGAATAGCTGTGATTGAACAGAATTACTCTCATCCGTACTGAAATCATATCCTTATTTTCTGTCTCAGAAAATATGTCTCAGAGTATCTTCTTGTTACTTTCACACACACACACACAAAAAAAAGAATTTTAAAATGCATTGAGATAGAAAATAAAAGAAAACATAATTTATATTTTGTTTTATAGAATTGGGATACATGAAAGCTAAATCAGATACTGCTTTTAGAAAACAGGATTACTGAGCTTCCTGCACACAATAGAAAGTCCCTTGATGGTTCTCTAGTCTGTACAGTAATTGCAGATTGTGCAAGAACTATTCATAAGCAACTAGAGGTAATTGCTAGCATTAGTGACTACAGAGAATACATCTGTTTTGATCCATATTTTGATAATTTCATGATAAACAGTATTTCAGTGCACTTCATGCCATTTTTAGATCAATGTCTTCATGTGTGTTTTTTTTTTTTTACTTATAAATGCTTTGATGCTTAACTGAGTTTTTCCCACTTTAGTGACTCTCCTACAGAAAAGAATGTAATTTAATTAAGTTGACTGAACTTTTTTTTTTTTTTTCTGATGAATACCTCTAAAATGTTTATCACATTAACTAAGATACATTTTTATTCCAGAGTATTCCCTATGCAGATTTTTGTTTTGTTTTGTTTTGTTTTATTGAACTAGAATTTTGCTAAACCAAATTATTGAGTATTCATTTCTACTGCAGTTGAATATTCCTTGGATAAGACTTAGACCAGTCGATTAGAAGTCAGATCTTCTGCTTTCAACTTTTACTGTGCAATTACAGACAATCTGTCAGTGGTACTTTTCTCTTACAGAAGCAAAATATTTCAGGGTTAGGATGTTAATAAGAGACACCCATATGGGTTTCAGTTCCTTGCCAGTCTTTCAAGTTCTTACATGAACTTGAATATTTATTTAACCTCTTTGCACTGCAGCTACATTAATTTGTTTAAATACTACAGAAGTGAGTTAATCTAAGACACATAGCTCCTCAGATTACCATCCCTGTAAAAAGGTGCATACTTTTTTCCCTTTCTTTCATGTGCTGTTTGACTAAACCCAGTTTTCAAAAACTTGTGAAACCTTATGTAGTTCAATTATCATAAAATGAAAAAAATAATTAACAACAGCAAAAATCCCAGTATTCTAAGGCCACAAAATGTAAAGTCTTAAATATGAATAAATTGGTGTTTAATTAGTCCAAATAACCATTATCTTTTAATGTGTTTTCTTCCTTTAATTCTAAATCTAGTTTGCCAGACTTATTTATGTAATATTCACTTCATTGGCTCTTATAGAACACATGGTTAAGGTCACTTATGACTATTCTGTGATGTTACTTAAGCACAATAATAAGGATATTATTCTTTATATCCAGGCTTGCATGGAAGTGTTACTTGGATTCACCTTCATTTCATTTCCAAGTTAATTTATCAGGTCTAAAATCAGTTTGAGAAAATAAAATAAAATAAAATAAAAAAAGTATTCAGGGAAAAAAAAAAAAAAAGTAATCTGATTCTTCTTTCTCTTTAGCATTTTATTACTTACAGTACTCTTGTTTGGTGATAGCACCTATCTGTGTTGGACTTTGCTGTCTTGGTACACAAATTCAAGACAGTCAGTTCATTAAGGATTAATCACAGTGAGCTCTGGTATTGGCAACTTATTCATTATTAATTGCAAACATTCTTCAACACCAGTCTGAAGAAAAGGAAGAGACAAATACATGAAATGTGGTAAAAGTTTCTGTCAAGAAGGTAAAAACTTGAATCATCATTGTTAATAGTCCTGTTTGCAGGAACCATGACAAACTGAAGGCCTCACTAATTGTTGTTAGGTATATTACAGACAAAAAGAGAAAGGGCTAGGTAGCTAGAGAACTAGAAAAACATGATAGCTATGTCATGTCATATTATGAGACAATGTGTTATTTAAGAAGCCAACAAAAAAAAAAAAAAAACAAAAACAAACAAATAAAACATATTTCCTCTTTTTATAGATCCCAGATGATCTAAGAATGCTACACCTCCAGCCCAATAAAAAATTCTGTGGCTGATTATTGTAGTTTCTTTAAAAATGCTGTTTAGTAGCAGTGGATAGGAAAAGTGTAACAACTGTATAGATATTCAATCCCAGAGATTATGGTAGAGCATCTCACAAAGGCGCCATATGAAAAACTTCAACTTTTTCATATGTGTGTGAACATTCTGGGTCCAAAATAAATTTAATATTTTGTGCTCCATCATAAGTAAATAAATATATGAATAAATAAAAATTATTTGTGAGCACTAATTTCATACATGCACATACATATATGTAAATATTCACACCTACTGAATATTAAAAGAGAAGAAGATGAAAGTAGGTGTAAGATTTCCCCAAGTCTTAACTGAAAAGTTGGTAACAAATTTATAGTGAAGAGGCTTACTCTCCTAGGTTTGGTCTCCTAGATTTTCACTTTTCTGTCTTTTCTACTTCTTTTCTGACAATGTGAGAATGCTGCATATAAACTTTTTCCAGTTTAGAGGCATGCATTTCCACACTGACAGTTTGTATTTATGGACTCATAACAAACTTTCCAATAACTAAGTTTAGGAAATGACTTGGCAGGCTTAGATGTCTTCAGAGACTGTGCTAATCTGCTGTGCTACGGTTTATTTATCCGCCAACATCTGCCTTTCTGCTATAAGGTCTATTAATTCTTTGTTATTATGAAGCATAGTAGAAGGTGTTTTTGTTTTGCTTACTTTGTAATCAGGAGGCTGATTGATGCAGGAGATCAAACATGAGACCTGGATCATGTCACATATAAATCAGTACAGGTCTGGAATAGATACAAATAGCTGCCCTGGCAGTATGAAATATGAAGTATGAAAGACCCAAGTCAGATTCTAATGACCTAAGATTAAGATTGAAATATTTCTGTATATCTGTAGCACTCATATCCCAATGCTCAAGTACTCACTGAGATGCTAAAAATTAAAAAATAAATAAATAATTTAAATAAATAAATAAATAAATAAATAAATCACTGTCAGCAACGACAATAGCTGGCAGAAGTCGGTTGTCCACTGCATCATAATCACAGAGTGATTACAGTTTTCTACACAAAGATAGAATAGCAGTAGTATCAGCTGCCCAGCTTGCCCTTTGAGTTGCTAGACTGAATGATTTAATTCTCTTTTGTTACTCTAACATTCATGTAACTTCATATTAAAAACTAAGCAAGTCCACCTATAGACGATTATGGTTTCTAACCAATTTACTTCAGCTTATTCATGATTCACTCTGCCATTTCAGTTGGCTACAGTAGCTTTCATTAAAGATTGTGTGCAATTATTATTTATGCTTATAAGGAGATAGGAAATTACCGCTTCTTTCCATGCTAGTGGCAATGTAAATAAAGTCATTCTTACTGCTGTTTATTGTTATTATAATTTGTGCATGTTATGATAGACAAAAGTGTGCTAGGTTAAGGTTTTAAAAAATAATACTCATAATTCCTCCCCCAAAGAAACTGTGTTCAGATAGATGAGAGAAATTTCTGGCTTTACATTTATATTGTTCTGTGATAAAATAAAATCTGCATCACAGAAGAGTGAGAGGGAATAAGTGAGAGAGAAAGGCACCATAGCGGAGACCATTCCTTTTGCCTTGCATTAGGGACTGAGTCTAGCTCTGACTCCATGACTGAGCCTCTTCTAAGTGGTTTTAAATAAATCACTTGACATATCTGGGCCTATGATTCTTGATTTGTCATTTATATATGTCATAACTATTGCATATGCTATTAGGAAAGATGCTACTAGAACAGTATTATGGGATGTGATGAGACTAGAAAACAGTTCAGTATTGTAAAAAAGTTGGAGGTGCAGTTACAGGGAAAGAGACAAGAATGAGATGTCCCTCTTGAAGCAGTAATTAATTCTTATATTTGCATACATGCCTATGAAAATGAAGCCTGAAGTCAAGGTATTATTTTTTCCAACATGCAAAAAAGGTCTTCCCTGCACATGTCACAGAGGGCTGAGGATCAAAGAGGAAGCTCGTGAGGGTGATGTAAATGGTGTGGCTATATTTGCTTACCTTTCTGAGAAGTCAGACCCAGGCCTCAGAACTTTTGACAAAATCAAAGCACCTTAGCACTCACTAGGATGTAAAATAGCTTGTGTTATGTTCATGAATTCATTAATCTGATATGATCAAGTATTCTGCTGTATGAGTATGTCCTTTCCTTCAATTCCAAGAAGATAATGTTTTTGAGAGCTGTCATTCATAGCTTAGCATTCTTAAAACACACTACAGAGAAAACAAAGGAAATATCACAAATGTATGGAAAATACAGTAGCCTTGGCAAGTGAGTCTTACAAGCTCAAATGAACTCTGTATCAGAGGATATGGTCTGTCACTACAGACATGCTTTCCCTGTAAGATTTAATGAGTTTCCTCTTAATATCCCAAGCTAAACAAAAAGGTCTGTACAATGTATATACATTTAGAAAGCTGCGCATTCTCTTCATTGTGCTGCACAAAAATGAGGAGAGCAATGAAAAATCCACCCCTGTAGGCAGAGCTGTTAGAGGAAGGAATGCAGAGCATTCCTAATGCTCTGACAGCATTAACAAAGCATGCTTCAGGAAGCTGCCGCTGGGTACTGTGACCCTGGGACCATGTGCCAACACAGGGAAATGGAAAGACATGAAGGAGTTACACCATGCAATCTGTCTGGAGAATACTGACAGCCTAGCACACACATACTTTAGAAGTTTTGGAGAATTAGCAATCTTTGAACTCTACCACTCCTTAGGGGAAAGAAAATCACAGGAGGTAGGGCCGAGTTATACAGTACAAGACCACATAGGGATGGGTACAAAGCAAACGGGCTTTCATGAATCCTCTGTCTCTTGAGCATGAAGTGTAATTACCTAAACTTTAGTCTTGGACCAGATCTTTCCCAAAAGTATACAGTTATGATAAGAGAGATTTATCCACCATCCTTCACCGTATCATGGAAAGTTACACTGAAGGTAACAGGTCTGAGAGGTGTGGTTGGTGGGTCTTTAGCACAGAACAATTGAAAATCCTTCAGGGAAGAAGGAAAGTGCTTTCAGAATTAATGGGATGAATACTTTCCACTCTGACTTACATGGTACAGTAGTTTTAAACTGGATTTGTGAAGAGATCTAGGAACTAATATTTACCTTCTTAATACTAATTGCACATACTTGTGAAATTACATATTTATATATTTATAAATTATTCTTATATCTGATGGTGTTCACAAACATATACAGAAACGTATCTACTTATATATTTACTTAATGCAGATATATTGTTTGGGAATGCTGTTTGCAAGACATCCTTATAACTGTTCTGATAATACATGATGATGTTTCAGCATCTGAAAACATTCTTTCCTAATAATTAATTGAATAGGCTAAAAATACAATGACACCGTCAAGGGCTTCCTTATTATTTCCCTGTCTTTGGCTCCCTCTATACAGAAGGGACACTCCTGGACCCTCAGTATTGGTAGAGGTGCTCAAGAACCTTTCTGGGCATCCTCAATCCCACAGTTAAAATCAGAGGATCTTTGAATCAGTAACAAAAGGATTTCTTACAGAAGCAATATAGTTGGATCAGATATGGTTCAGCTGGTCCTTTTTTAAGGGACTTAAACTTGTGCCATAACAGAAATGTAAAAGTTTGCTTCAAGGTTGTTTTAGCAGGTTCTCAGTTCTACATTACTCATTATGGATAATGACTTTCAAACACAAACTGGAGTGGAACCTGAAAAAGAGAAAGCAAGGGCATTGTCTCAAGATAATGCTTTGGATCACGTTTATGGAAGTTAAACCTGAGTATGTTCTCCAGTTTTGTGATATTAAACAGTGTTTTACATCATTTTTCAAACTTCATTTAAGCCCTAAATTCACCAGTGTCCTGTTTATTTT
Organism: Heteronetta atricapilla; assembly: GCA_011075105.1. Taxonomy (NCBI): domain Eukaryota; kingdom Metazoa; phylum Chordata; class Aves; order Anseriformes; family Anatidae; genus Heteronetta; species Heteronetta atricapilla. The sequence continues at coordinate 44,765,071 of CM021735.1, forward strand.
TATTCTCTTTTATAATTAGATCTGAATAATTGCTGTTGTGATTTTTCAGTATTTATGCTCCATTTTGAGGGGCTCATTAAAAATAAACAGTACAGGGAAAGGCACTTATCATTCGCAAACATCAGCACAAAAACACAAATTAAAATCCATTAAAAATTGAAAAATAATTACCCCTACTGTTCTTTCTGCCTTTTTGTCACCTAAGTGTATTAATATTGGCTGATTTAATTTATGTTACTCACCTTTGTTAGAGTCCCTTCTCCCGTTAAGGGTTTAACTACTTTATCTGTAACAGTGAAGAGGAATTGGAGGCTTCAAATATATTTTTAAAAATTCTGCCAAAATCTTAAGACCTTCTCACCAAAAGGCTAGTTTCATTTATCTTTTACATTATCTAAGAGTACCTACAGAGCTCTAAGAGAATACACGTTGGTCTGCTTCAGGGAGGAAAAAGAATGTTAATCCCCTATTGCAGATATGTTTGGCATTATGAACACTGATATCATATTCCCCGCTACCACCTCCTCCCTTGTCTAGAAAAAGCAAGAAAGATTAGATTTTTTTTTTTAATTATTATTTTCAATGAATGTTTGAAAAGAGTTTTTCAAACCAGCAATTCGGTTGTGTTTTCTTTTATTTCCGTCTTAATTGATAAAAGCCATTTTTTTAAAAATTGATAAAATTGCTGCTTTCTGCTACACTGGGAGAAAACTGGGGTTACAATGAAAAGACAGAAAATTAAGTGTAAAGAACATCAAAATAAATGAGAACAGTTTCCTCTGAAAATCTCACAGTTGCTATATATATGTAACTGAAAGAAAAAAGACACCCCAGACTGTGATCACTTTTATCTACCCAAAATATCTACCTTCTTTGCATCAAAGTACTTAAATACATGCTGAAGTTTGGGCCCATTAAATGAACTTCAGTAAAAGTAAAGTACAAATATTATTTGTACTTTATTCTAAAAGCTTTTGCTTCTGCAATAAGCACCATAATAATTAATTTTAATACTTAACATTATTTATGTGTATAATATAATATAATATAATATAATATAATATAATATAATATAATATAATATACCTACTAGGTAATTTTAGTAATAATGATATGATAGCATATTCGTAGAATAATTTCTGTGGCAATAACAGTAAAGTTTTCACCAACAAAGTTGTTCAGTAAGAGGAATTTTCTGTCCAAGTTTTCTCTCCTCTCTGTGAGGAATTTTTTTCTCCAAGTTTAACATCTCTGTCTCTAAACACTTCCCAAGGACAAAGATGCAGAAGAGTTTACTTTACTTTGGACACTAACAGAAGTTTACTGATTTGGGTTCCTTGCCTTGGAACCGCTACTTAAAAGTTTTAGATGCTCAGATGGAATGAATGACCCACCCCACTGTAAGAAATGTTCTGTATTTGCAACCTGCCAATTAAAATTAAATAAAAATAAATAAATAAATAAATAACAATAATAAAAAATAATAGAAAGAAATTAAAGGAAGCCTAAGGAAAGAAGTGGCAGTTTGAAACTGGATTCTTATTTTTTCATTAGTGCCAGTAAAAATTAAGACTACCTACTTAAATCAATGGAATCATAATACAGACCTTTGAGGAAAGCATGTTTTGATCAAAACTATCATCTGACATTCTCTGGGATGATTCTGTATTGTGCTTACATAACACGCTTTTAGTGAGGATAGGGGAATGGAGAGGAGGCTGCAGGGGTGGTTTTGGTGTGAAGAGACCAAGAATCATACCATGTCAGACACAACAGGTCACAGTTAGCCCATCAATGGACACAACACAGGACACAGCTGAGCTGATGATGTCTCTGTGAAAACATATTTAAGAAAGGGTAGAAAACACTGCAGCAGCTGACAAAATATGTGACAGAAACAATGCTGCAGACACCAAGGTTAATGATGAAGGAGGAGGAGGAGGTGCTGTAGGCACCAGAGCAGAATTCCTCTACAGCCTGTGGAGAAGATCCAGCCCGTGGAGAAGCCAGAGTAGGAACATGGAGAGGAGCCTATGCAGAAGCAGGTTTTGTGGCAGAAACTGTGGCTTCTGGAGGACAAATGGTGAACCAGTTAATTCACGAAGGACCATACTCCATAGGAAGGACCTATGCTGGAACATGGGAAGTGATCCTCAGAAGAGCTGGGGCATGCATGTGTTTTGTTTTGTCTTTGTTTCTCACCATCCAACTTTATTTTAAATTGGCAACAAATTAAATTAATTTTCCCGAAGTTGAGTCTGTTCTGCCTATGATGGCAGTTGGTATGAGATCTCCCTGTCTTTATCTTGACCCTCAAGCTTTTCCATCTTATTTTTCTCCCCCTGTTCCACTGAGAAGGGGGAGTGAGAAAGTGCCTGGGTGGGCAGCTGGCAGCCAGCCAAAGTCAACCTAACAGTTTCCAATGAAACCACAGGAAGAATGGAATTGTGTAGATTTATAAAGCTCCAGTATTGGAACTTTCTTTAAAATGAAAGTACTTGTATGTACAAAAATTAGCAAGCACAGTACAATTCTGAATGTTGCCATAGATAAACACATTTACATGGCAAGAAAAAGGGGCAAGAAAATCCTACTATCTGTATTATTCCTTAGCAAAACATTTGAGAAAGTGTTGCCATATTTATAGGCTTATATTCCAATATGTTTTACATTAGGGGAATTCCATGTTCTTGTCTAATTACTACTCCATTTAACTTAACTTATGTTCTTCTCCTTGGTGTTGAGAAGTGATACTCCTGGGTCTGCAAATCTAGACCAGTTCATTGTGTTAACAGCTTTTCCACTACATTAATTTTGGTACTGCATTATATCCTTGGACAAACCATACGACACTTTCACTTATAATCAGGAAACACACATCTTCCAGATGAATAAATAGTGGTTTGATTAGAAAACAATATTTAAATTCCATCAGATATTCAGGTTCAGTTTTCCCCAAATCTTAAATGTAAACTTGTTTATCCCAAATGATTGGCAAATATTTAACTGTTGAAAATATTTTTTTCCATCTACCAAATTAAAGAAGATGACACAGTATCAATATTAATAGCTTTTATATTAGTAGTATGTAAATAAATACAGTCTTTTCAGAGAATAAACTTCTAGCTCAGAGAAATATCCATCTTTGAAACAGGAAATATGAGCTGGTAAATCAGTTTCACTGAGATCAAACTGAAATCAGTGTGTGGACAAGAAAGAAAAAATGCTCTGGAATCATTTCAAGGCAGGATAGGATAGGATATTTCACCTGACATTAAATAAATAAATAAATAAATGAAAATAAAAGAGAGACAAAAAAGCAAAAACAAGAAAAACTTAAAACTAACAATCCACAACAACAACAAAAACTCAAACCAGACACTTGGTAACTATTTAAAGGACTTTTTTTTTTTTTTCCATTCACATCCTATTTATGTCTTGCTTGTAGATGACTTGACAAAGACAAAATGGGTATTCACACAGAGTATTAACATTTCATGTCTTTCATCTGTTTACGTTGCAAAGCTAATTTAGTTAATCTGAGTGAGACCTTTTACACAGGAGAGACAAAACAAAAAGATAATATGAACACTCCTGGCATTACTTAGGTATTACATCCATCTCTGTCTGTGTAGTATTAAAGGAAAAAATATTTGTGAAATTAATTTATTAAAACTTCCTTATATTAAAACTTCCTTACAATGTTATTATTAAAGGAGAGTATTACTTCATCTCTGGAAACATTACTGAAACAAAGACACACTTCAGGAAATAAACATGCAGAGGCCCAAAAGAGAACATGACACTACAACTCCTTTCAATCTTTCAAAATTTTTTACTGAAGATCTTTATAAATAATAATATACATAAAAATAATTATAATTAAACTGGGAAAATAAACATTTTCATCATGTAATTCCTGAGAATGAAAAACTGAATTATGCAATGTAGAAATAGCTGTTCTGCTTGACAAAGCTCTATGAATTTCTTTACAGATGAGATTTTATTTTTTAAAAAAATAAAATCCTTTAAAAATGTATATAAGAAGGGAGTGATGTTGTTCCAAGATAAACAGCTGGAGCTTATTTAATCAAGACTAATATATGTAGTGGAATGTTTATTAAAAGTTTGAGGAAAAAAATGTATTTTTTATTCTCCATTGCAACATGATTTTCTTGTCCTATATTTCTCTTTCCTTTTTCTCCCACCTAAATAAATAAATGGCCTGGCATGTATGAAGTTTATTACTGTGCTAATTTCTTTGTTTTGACATCATTTAGTTTTGTCTCAGCACCAGGAGTGTATTTCACTGGACAAAACCAGTCTGCCACTATTTTCAAATATTCTCTGTTTTTACATTCCATTTTGTATGTGTACTGATATGAAGCAATACAATGAAATCCTCAGGAAATATAATAATAATAATGAATAAATAATGAAAAACAATATTTGCAAAACAACTGTGTGTTAGTGATGTGCTGCTAATAATATGAAAAGGAACTCTGGAATTATTCAACCCAAATTAGAAACAAAACTGGAAACTCTTTGATAAATATTTTTTCCTTTCCTCCACTGTAATAAATGCCATACTTTAGAAATAAATCCCAGAGTTCATAACTTATTGTAGTTATTTTTGAATATAAAATTGGAGGCCTTCATTTTATTATAAGGCCTGGGACAAAGTGGCTTGAAAGCTGTGCAGAGGAAAAGGATCCAGGGGTGTTGGTGCTCGACTGAACATGACCTGGCAGTATAGTCAGGTGGCCAAGAAGGCCAACTGGCTTGTATCATGAAGCCAGCAGGATCAGGGAGGTAATCATCCCCCTGTACTCTGCTCTGGTGAGGCTGCATATTGAGTTCTGTGTACAGTTTTGGGCCCCTCAGTACTTTGAGGCCCTGGGGCATGTCCAGAGAAAGGCTATGAAGCTGGTGAAGGGCCTGGCACACAAGTCCTGTGGAGTGGTTGAGGGAACTGGGGCTGTTTAGTCTGGAGAAGAGGAGGCTCAGGGGAGACCTTATTGCTCTCTACAACTACCTGAAAGGAAGGTGTGGGGAGCTGGGGGTCAGCCTCTTCTCACAGATAACTGGTCTAGAGGGAATGGCTTCAAGTTGTGACAGGGGAGGTTTAGGTTGGAAATTAGGAGACATTTCTTCTCAGAAAGAGTAGTCAGGCATTGGAATAGGTTGCCCAAGGAGGTGGGCCATCTCTGGGGGTGTTTAAAGGAAAGGTTGGATGTGGTGCTTAGGGACATGGTTTGGTTGGTGATATTTATGGTAGGGGGATGGTTGGACCAAATGATCTTGGAGGTCTTTTCCAACCTTAATGATTCTATGATTCATGAGCTACTGTAGAAGAAAAATAAAAGAAAGAACTTAATTATTGAGAACAATAAAGACTAGAGAAGGGACAAAGCTTACATGACCTGCTGAGGTCTTTTCCTGATCATTTTTCAGTCGCGCTCATACAGAGCTGACTCATTCTCATGGAGTGTTTGTGTATGAGAAGTGTGAGGACTTAAGGTTCTCCTGAGCTACCAGCTGCTGAAGTGTTCAGCTGCTTGATTTAGGCTTGGTTTATAATGGCTTTTGCTTGTTTACTTTTCCAGAGCCCTTCCTCCTCCTCCCTTCCTGCTTAGAATGTTTAGATATTTTTTTCTTTTTTCCTTTCTTTCTTTCTTTCTTTCTTTCTTTCTTTCTTTCTTTCTTTCTTTCTTTCTTTCTTTCTTTCTTTCT
>CM021735.1:44770813-44812557 GCA_011075105.1 Heteronetta atricapilla
TCTTTCTTTCTTTCTTTCTTTCTTTCTTTCTTTCTTTCTTTCTTTCTCTTTCTTTCTTTCTCTTTTCTTTCTTTCTTTCCTTTCTTCCTTCTTTCTTCCTTTTTTCCTTTCTTTCTTTTGTTCGTTCTTTTGTTCTTTCTCTTTCTTTTCTTTCTTTCCTTCCTTCCTTCATTCTTTCCTTCTTTCCTTCTTTTCTTCCTTCCTTCCTTTCTCTTTCTCTCTTTCTCTCTCTTTCTTTCTCTTTTTCTTTAAATTAATGTTAAACTTGTTGTGCTACTACAAGGGAGACACTGAGATCTATCCTGCTCATAGAGCCTAATTTCCTGACATTGCTGTATGAAGTATTTGCAAAGCCTTGTGCTTTTCAGCAATCCCATGCACTGGGGAGCACATAAGAAAGCAGGAACACGATTTCATAGATGAAGATGATTAAAACTGAGAAACCTCCCCAGTATTCTGCACCAGAATTTCTGCAGAGCTTCAATGCAAATGTCAGATACTTAAAGTGGGTATATCTTAATCTTTTTTTCTGATGACTTGGCTTACGTGTTTAATGAAGGTCTGGCCATTGCAGGACCTCACAGTGGCTCCTGGCTCTCACCTGAGTAACAAGATAACTTGTTTGGGAATTCGCAAGGCTGATTCAATTGAATATTACTTTATATATTTTGATACAGTTTATACTTAATAAAATTTTGATAAAGATTTATTTTAACTTCCCTGCAAAAGGATGGAAATAGATTGACTGTGGTTTCTCCTATTCACTCCCTCTGCCTGAGCATTTAGGGAACTTGCCTGGAAGAAGGGGAAAGCCTGCACCAGTGGAAATGGCATATTTCATACAAAATGAAAGATTTTCATTGGCGGGAACCAAGAGACCATTATGGACAGTTAATTTGAAGCTAGTTGATCTATGCTGATCAACTAGATGATCAACTAATTGATATTGATCTATGCATAGAAGTGAAGGTGTTCAAACTCCACTAGCTCAAGCTGGGTTTTGGAAAGACTAATAGCTGTATGGTTTTTGAAGAATCATTTTGATGGCTAAGTTGAAAAAAGGAAATCAGAATTAGGTATCTTCAGAGGAGAATCCCAGGGGCATGCCTACACCTTACAGTATGGCATCATTCACAACCTGGAGCACTGCAGCTGTGTAAACTGAGGAGCAGGACTAATTAACTGACATGTTTATACTGCTTCCCAGATCCAAATGGTTATCTTTCAGTGGCACATCACTTTACTGTGTAAAATAAACTGGCTCACTCAGAGCACATTCAGTGATCCCTAGCAAAACCCTGCATTGCACTGCAGAGACATGTCTCATGTCCCTGAGACAGGCAGGAAGTAAGCCAGCATGCCTTGCCACACCACTGCTTTCTGCAGTGCCTCACTTACTCTGCTGGCTTTTGTGACTCGCTTTTCCCATATACATGGTGCAGAAGAGGTAGGAAATTGCTACCACCAGTTCATATTCCAGTTTCACAAGATCTGGCACCTGAAAAGGAAGCCTACAAGGATTTGATGACCTTGTGTATCTCAGCTAGAAACCACCCTTGGGACTACTAGGGCTGCTGTTTTCAGAAGACAAAGGGAATTATAAAATATTTGCATATTTAGCATTTATTGCTGAATTTCTTTAAGATGGTAAATAATGCATTATCATACTCAGATATTAAAACATTATCTCTCTCAATTTTAAATTTGATTTAGGTAAATTCACTCTGTGATGTGAAAACAGGGGCTGGCAGATTCAAACGTTTCTTTTTGAATAATTAATTGCAGCTTCTCAATGCATAGCAAAATATTATAAGTATTTCTGATACTGGGGGCTTTTTCTTCAATCATTTTCCAGCCAAAATTCCTGTAATGAAATGGATATGGATCACCTTCTCAATGAAAACATATACCTTTCAATACTTAAATAAATACATCTACTCAGTTGTTCAATTAGTCATTTTCATTTAAGATACCACAATATTTCCAAAGGTATATACATGTTTATATAAATGCCCTAGGAAAAAGGGAATGTAAGCAGTAAATAACAGTTTTGTCAATTATGGTGAACAAACTTTCAATTTAGCTAAATTTAGATATTATATTATTGGTAGGCAACAAACATCAAATGATTCCCTTTCTTTGTTCAATGTGAAACACTCACCAGAATAAAAGTTAGTAAGTCAGCCTGTAGGGTAGAAATGATATTCCCAAGGAATGTACACAAATGTACAGTGATGAAAAGGGACAACTTCAAATCAGTGGAAAATCTAAATTCCCTGTGTATATGGATAATGGTGTGCTAATTTAATGAATTAGAGATGGAAACATAATATATTTAATAATCTAGTCCTTATATTTTATATTCATTTTCTTCACCAACAAAAATGAATTCAGTAACATTTATCTAACCCAATGTTTTAGCCTTGTGCTATAGAATTTAATAAGTAATGTTAAGTTGTCTAAATAGAAATTATTGCATAAGGATGAAGTGTTATTTCTAGCACATTTAATTATGGCCTCTCACAGAAAATACTTATTTAATTAATTTATTAGGTGAATTTATTTAATTAATACCTTTGAGCAGGTCTGGATCTGAACTGAATGATTATTTTTTTTCTTACAGCCTTCACTGAACACAATGTTTAAAAAGTATATGCTAGCAAAATTAAATAGTTGAATGTAAATAACAGATAATATCAAAAGACTGACCTGTAAGAAAACACTCATAAACTGAAATATGAAATGCATATTTCTACAACTTCCACAAAGAAAGCAGTTCCATAAACAATAATTGAGGCTATTGAGGTTAAATAGTTGGACACACAGTAACAATATAATGAGCGGTAAAGAAAGAGAACACAACTGCTTACAAGAAACAACACTAACCAAATTTGTAAGAACTCTCAGAGACTGTACAATTTAAGATCAAATAAAACAATTAATTTATTTTTAGTCGAAAACAGGTTTCAAGGATTTACATGGAAATATGAAAGATCTTTTCAATTACTATTCAAATGTTGTTTTAATGAAAGGAATTCAAAATGTGATTGCAAACAATGTAAGGGATCACCTAAAAAGAGTGAATGCCTTACATAAGGCATTCTGTCCTTATGCTTGTCTTTTGTCAGCCTTAATAATAACTTGTGTCAGACTTAATAGTAACCGTGTACACAGAAAAGAGATAAGAATGCATTTCCTTTTTTTCCACATTGATTTATTCCAACACGGATCTAGAGGATGCAGAGAAGCAGTGGAAGCCTTAAAGACTTTTCATTAACCTTCACTGGGAGTAAATCTGTTTCTTTACACATGCAGCTGAGGAAAGTTAGACATTATTCAGAATATAATTTCTTAATCAGAAAATGCATTATCTTCTTGATATTTAGTTTTAGAAACAGTCCCCTTTGTAACTGGGACCTCATTTTTTTTCCAGAGGACATATTTAATCTTTGTAGTTAGGTGTAATGATGATGGAATATGTAACAAATCAGATAGCTCAAGAATGGACAGTCAGATGGAATGATTAGCTCAAGGATGGACAGTCAGATGGAATTATTATATTTACTCCAGTTTCCAATGGGTGATTGAAAGAATTGGATGCTGTTTACAGCACTTGATGAATTGAGCATAATTTTCAGTTTAGGAGCAAATAATAATATTACTATTTATTTTTGCATAATTTCTTAAATGGATCAAATTAGTATGGGAAGCAAAATCTTGATGGGATAACCAGATTGAGTGTGAGCTGAAACACTTTATAGTCAATTAAAAATATAATTTACTTTGATGACTTTTGGTCTTCCTAAGCAAAAATGAGCTAAACAAATCTTTAGAGAAGAGAGAGTTCTGTCCAATTTTTTGAGAGTTTGTTAATATGATTTTATTTATTTTTTATTTATTAAATATTAAGATAAGGTTATACAAATTATCTGAGACCAGGTGACAGTCGGAATGATGCTAGAAATGGCAATACATACCTCAAAGGTATGTATACCCCATTCGAAAGGGACAGTCTTTAAGTCAAATTTGGCAATATAAATATGACTGACTTGAAATAAATTCTAATTTTTATAACTTAAATCATTGGACTTTAAGTTTTTTATGTGCTAGCTTTACCATGGGTGTAGAAATAAATATGGAAAAAGCTCCATTTTCATTTCCCCAGGTGAATATTATGCCTTCAACATATACAGTTGATGAACATATTTGTTGGCTAAGTATCCTTATATCCATCTGCCAAATGGCTTCATGCCTGCTAACATATTGGTCTTTGAGTGTGAGCGCCAAGAAAATTTATAACACTTGCATGCAGTATCTTCTAAAGGAAGTAGCATGGAGACATTGTCACTACATAAGCCTTTTCCTTTTATCTGTGCCATACGTATTAAGATGAATTCCTCAACCAGCAAAGAAGCACAAAGAAAAGGAAAGTGAGGAATAGCTGGTGTTCGTGGCTCTTTATTACATATGTGACAAGTTATTTGGGACTTTCAACATCAACATATTCAATTACACTGCTGGGTCAGTGGTGATATTGGAGCTCTCAAAGCAAGCAACTTCATCTTGAACATTTTTAAGACTGAGCTTGGTGGTGTACTGGAAAGAACTATTTTCAGTAGGTGGCAATATTCCACCTACTCCATGCCCTCTGCTTCTTAAACTCAACTCTTCAGCCTTTCCTCCACAAAAGGAAAGTAATCTGCTGAGATGGCAGAATGCTAATAAGACAGGAAGAGTGTGTTTTGAGTGAAAAACGAACAAACATACAAGCACACCTGTGAAATGTAAGTTACTGCAAATGATTAAAATAATGGCCAATGGTGAAAGCAATTAAACAGGCTACATAAGTCTTTTGAATACATTCTGATATGAGATGAAACTCATCTTTATGAATAGAATTTCATAGAATTTTACAGCAGAAATACATTCACATTATGAGATCACAGAAGACTTCAATTTCTGAGGCATATATAGAAAATTTAAATATTTTGTGTTAGTTGTAGTCACTTTTTATTATTATTATTAGAAAGTATTTGTGTAAATATATACTTTTAACAACAAAATTATAGATTCCAAATTTTAAGAAATATCTTTTGGATTTTCTCAATTTCATATATTATTAATAAATGTAATCATTATGAACACTTACTGGCATATTACTTTTTTAAAAAAAGTAATAATTTATTCTAATAAAAAGTAAGTGTGTTTCGTACCCCAAACTGATTTTTGAATCAATGGCCTAGAAAATAAATAAAACAGCATTTGAATCAAAATGTTTCCTGGAAAAAAAATAATAATAATAAAAAAAAAAATAATTTTTTTTTTATTGAAAGAAAAAGTGAAAAAAAAAAAAAATAAAGTAAGACTTTACAACATTTTTTGGCTAGAAATAGATTCAGAAATACCAAAAATCTTAGGAGAAAGTTTTTTTCTTCTGACACTGACAAACTGCCAGACTAGTTTTTGGTTAGAAATAGCTAATAATTGGGTAAGGGAAAAAATAAAGAATAAAACAACAACAACAAAACTTTGAAAATTTCACTAGTGTAAACTGATATTAATCAGAGTACTACCTGAGGTGTAAAAAGGAGTTTTGTGTCAATACATATTTATCTGAAATTGGGAAAGAAGACCTGTTTTGAACATATAAAAATAGATCTGGAAACAAAGAAAATGTGGCTAGAGGTACCTAAATGACAAAATAATGACAATGATAAATTTGCTATAATATTTCTATATAAACAAATGACATAAAATACAGAATTTTATGTTGGCTGTAACATGTCAAAATATCCCATCTGAACAAACACCAAAAGCCCTAACATCCTGTAGATGGAACTAAATAACATGACGTAATATAAAATTGAATAATCGAGGAAAGAGGGAATACGTGAAGTTTTTGCACAATGATATTCAGAACAGATCGTAGAGAGCAGAGTTGTCTAAACTCCTGATGAATGAAAATAGGTAGAAAACAGAGGCTGAGCACCCTTTACTACCACCCCAATCCACGCTGCCCCAGAGATTAAAGAATTTCAGTTTTGTCTTCTGAAAAGTCCTTTGGTCAAATTTATCTATGGAAATGTCTGAGTATAATGAAGTGCTTGTCTTACATAATACATATGTACGGACAAAGCAAAGAGGCCTTTGTAGCCCAAAGAGGAATTATCATAGACCCTTTCATTGTGAAAGTTGGTTTGAAGGTTTGTGGCGTTATCTATATACTTACTAATTCCATTTGTGCAATAGAATAAGATAGAAACATACCAGTAATTAGCTGATTAGAGCACATGGTGTGTGGGCTTGTTGAGAAGGCAGCAATATTATCTAGAGGACAGCAACTAATGACATCGCATGACTCTCTATTGTAAGCTAATTGCCTATGAGTGGCAGCAAAGGATTCTCCCCCTCACCCACCTGTGTTTAGTATAACTGGTTAGACATCATATGGTTTTGATTTCCTTTTGTTTTCTCCCCCTCCCAAAGTATAAAGCACCAGAGAAGTGAAAAGCTTTGCTAAAGGATAAGACTCTGTTTAATTTCTTACAATAAAATCCACAACAAAAAGGGGAGGTGGTTGGTAATATAGCTCCAAATACATTTTGATGTGGTTGAAGGACATATGCTGAGCAACTCCTCCTTAATGGGATCTAGAGGGCAAAGAGATGGAAAGCTCTCTGGTAAATCCAGCTCTGTAAGCAAAGTGCTTGTGGCTGCTTTCAGGTAACTGCTAAGTCTGGAAGAAGATTAAACAAAAAGAAATAAAGAGAGGGGGCCAGATGGATATGAACTAATGACATTAACTGTGAGAAAAAAATTATCAAGACAGACTTTTCCATTTCAAGTTCTGCTATCCAGTTCCATAGAAATTGCTCACATTTTAAAACTGTAGGCATATTAAATGAGCAAATATTCTTATTTAAGTGATATTTCAATGCTTAGATAATTGCATAAATATGTCAAAGAAAAGTAGCAATTACTAAGTTTTTTTTTTTTAATTCCATTTTCTGAAAAGAGTTATGACATCAACTTCCCCCCACCAAGCCTGTAGCTCTGGGAGCAATGAACTAATACAGCAAACTAGTTTCTATTGATCAATTAATAAAAATATTAGTAAAGTACACCTTCCCTGAATAAAGAAACTAAAAACTTCTGAATGAGAAAATGAATTTCTGCATGAGAAATGAATCCAGAATCTCACTATCTGCTGAGTTTTAAAATGTTTATATTAAGGTATAACTTTATTAATTCCTGCAGTAATACAGTATCAACTACATTTTAATTTATTCTGTTAAACTCCGTCTATCATTCACTGATGGGCTGAGTGCTTTAAAGTCTGTGAGAGTCAAGATTAGCAGTCTGGTGATCATATTAGTAACAATGATGATGATAATAATATAGTTTTTACAATCTTTTTTCTTCCTTTATACTTTGAGTTTAAACTACTTCTCTGCTTCCACTGAAGATGATATTTCATGTTTTTGTTTGCTTCCAGCTTCCAGCCTATGTTTGATATACACTGGTCTTTCAGGGAAGTAATATTTTAAAAGCTGTGGCCATCTATACAGACTATTAATAATAGCTTATTTCAAAGGAATTGGTAAAATAATAATAATATTTTTTTTAAAAAAATCATACATTAGTTCTGTGGTTTTTTTTGTTGTTATTGTTTTTTTTTTCCCTGCTTTTCAAAGATATAGTCTTCTATGAAAATTATATATATATATATATATATATATATATTTAAGGTACAGGTATGTATACCATCTCTGTCAAAAAGACACCTTTGCAACTGGTGAGGTAAAGTTGGTTAACCTTAGTATTGATCAAAGTTCTTGAATGGGAAAATCTTTTTATAGTACATAGTACATAGCACAAAGTGTTGCTATGAGGAATTAAGCAGTTACCTGAACACTTCTTGAAAGGCATGTATAGATTGGCTAAGTAGTTACTATAAGTAGTTACTATGCTCTGCAAAGAGTTTCTTTGGGATGCAAGATCTTAGTGTGTGAACTTAATAAGAGCAATGTCTCAACATTTTCAAAAGTATTACTAAAAACAGTGTGCTATTATTAACAGAAAAAAAAAAAAACAGGCCCAAGCAGAGTCATTGTGTATAAACAAACATTCAAGTAATAATTATAGTAATACAAATAATGTTAATAATAATAATAGTAAAAACTTACACACACCTGCTAGTTGTCAGAAGTGTAGGAAGGGGAGGAATAGGGGAGGGGTTCAAAATGGAAACAGAAACATGTTTTCAAAAATAATCATTAAGCAAACTGAAATCTTCTATATTTCTTCCTTTAGACAGCCACTCTCTAATTAAACACACCTCCTTGCAAATATTCTTGACATTGAATATTCTTCTTGCTAAACTACTCTGGATATCTTATTCATCAGCTTCTCTGGATGAAAGGCACCACAATATTTCCAATTTACTTCTCTTTTCAGTATTATTTACTGGTTTACATTTTCCTTGGCCTTGCTAGAGTATTTTGTGTGCTTTTGTTTGCATGTACCTATCCAAATGCTTTGGATTTTTTTCAGCCCTAAATAGATTCTTATGCCCAATTTAGATTTATGATATTGCCCTTTTCAAGGCTAGACTAAACATGCCTCTGAATGTAAGTATAGTATATAGAAGAATATAAATTCCTTTGCAGGATCAACATTTCAGGAACTATTTGTTAGTTTTCTGGTTCAACTAAAACAATCCAAATCACTGTTATTTCTGGCTATGTTCCCATTTATAAAGCTTTTAAATCTGTAAACAACAAGCAACAGGAAACAAAACTTTATTTTCATGTTGTGCTCTCATCTCTGTTCCTTGTTCCTCATTTTGGCTCCTACTCAACAGACCTTTGTTCATTTTAGTTTTAAATGAATCTGATTTCAGAGGCTCTAGGCATAACTAACTAGACTCAGCTGTTGAACTTTCCTGAAAGTCCCGTGTTAGCTCATGGTCTGTACAATTTAGTGGCTTTCAACTGGGGGGAACTCACCTCTCCTTGAAGGTGTTGAGCACATGTAAGCCAGGAAGTACCTAAGTAACTCCTGTATAGTAGTTTTTTGTCTGAACTACCTCGAAGTCATCAATGATAATTAGTCTCTCAAACTCTGGACATCTGCCTGGCTTAGTGGCATGTTATTTGAGGCACTCCATTGGTAATTGCTGTTGTAAGGCTTTTATAACCTTTCAGAATGTCCCAAAGACCTGAAAGAAAAAAAAAAAAAAAAAAAAAAAAAAAAAATGCAACTATATTCTCTGTAGGATGTGTTTTCAAGCTTTAGTGCTTGTAAAATGACATGTTGGATACAAGACACTAAGTCATATTATAGATGAATAAATGGACCATCGGATAAAAACATGAAGTGATCACATATTAAAACCGTATATATATATGGATCATATATATAGAACCATATATTAAAATATCTGTGATCAGAGTAGATAGCAAAGAGAAATGAACAAAATTTAAATACTATTGCACATCTAGGTCTCTTTGTTCCTTTTCCTTTGAAGTCAATAGGTGACATGCATGAAAGTAATGGTCCTAATTATATTATTTGAACGGAGTTTAGAATTCAAATTAATCAAATTTCCACTATTATGAATCTGAACTGCCCTAATGACTAAAGGCTTTCTTTGTTTATGTCATGTGGTAAATAATTATGTTCCTTTATAGCTTTTCATAGACTTGTAGAAGTGAAAACTATCTATGTTATCTAACAATTTTGCCCTTACAGATTGTATTTCACAAGAGGTTACTTGAAGTCCTTCAAGTGATAGATCATCAGTTTTCATGGAATCATAGAATCACAGATCCTCTTGGGTTGGAAGTGACATTAAAGATCCCTAGTTCCAACACCCTCCATGGGCAGGGATACCAGCCACTAGATCAAGTTGTTCAGGGCCTCATCCAACCTTATTTTATAATTAATTTGTAACGTTATTAATACATCGCATTGTTTTGTTATATTAAAATTTTACAGATTCATACTTTCAAGTTCTTTATCTAGTTGTTGCCAAGAGACCCCTCCGTCAAGTATCTTCTTTTTCCATTAGCCCAGGTAAGTAGCCCTGTATCTGGATGAATTCCTCAGAGATCTCAGGTTCAACACAAGACTTCAACCTGAACACTACCACTTCTGCTAAGTCACAATACACTGAATGGACTCATTGTATAACGAACTGCCAGTCTGCTTTTCAGGACTTGACCTTCCAAAATAGACCATGAAATTTAAAGTCTTCTTAAAGACTCACAAAAAAAAAAAAAAAAAAAAAAAAAAAAAAAAAGTGAGAGCTTTGCACTTCAGAAGGGAAATAATTATTTGGAAAAAAAAAAAATGTTGACATAGTTCTCATTCATGAGAATCAGAAATGTTTATTGTAGAAAGCAATCACTTTCAAAACTGTCAATGTAATATTGCTTATCCATAATTTCCACTTTGTATCTTATTTCTCCATTCTATTTTGATCTATCCTGTTCTTTAGTATTTATGACTACCTTTGCCATCTTCTCTTCCTTATTTTCTAGTTATTGTCAAGGAAAAAGGAGGAAAAAAAATATTTTCCAAACTCAGGACAAAAATTGAAAGGGAAAAAAAAAAGGAAAAACTAAGGAGAATTGCTAAATCTGATTATACATCTATTCATATACAGAAAGATATCTAGACAACTATTCAGTTTAATATTATGATGCAACTACTTAATGTAATTATGACATACAGGTTCCTATCAATAAAATAGAGATATACTAGAACTAAAACATTTTCTGTCCAATGTCCAGTTACAATCAGTTTTAAGAATTTTAAAATGGTTAGAGATTTCTTAAATATTCATAAAGCTGGTACTGACAGCTGAGCAGTAATAAGTATAGGACTCATAAAAAGTTCTAACTGGGACAGGCAAAACTAATAAAATGTCCATAATACATAATACAATACTAATACAATGTCAATGCAATACAGGTGAAAAGAAGTCAAGGCTGTTCTTGCACTCATGAAAACCCTGCTCTGACTTTTCACATTACAAAATCTCACTAGCCATTCTCAAGAGCATGAATCTTCTTCCTGTGACTGTGTCAAGCACAGTTTATGCTGGACCAATGGGCTGAGGCCAACTGTATGAAGTTGAACAAGGCAAAGTGCTGGATCCTACACTTGGGGCACAACAACCCCAAGCAGAGCTACAGGCTGGGAGATGAATGGTTGGAAAGCTGCCTGGCAGAGAAGGACCTGGGGGTATTGGTTGATAGTCAGCTGAATATGAGCCAGTAGTGTGCTCAGGTGGCCAAGAAGGCCAACAGCATCCTGGCTTGTATAAGAAACATTGTGGCCAGCAGGAATAGGGAAGCGATTGTTCCCCCTGTACTTGGCTCTGATGAGTACCTCGAGTACTGTGTTCATTTTTGGGCCCCTCACTACAAGAAGGACATCGAGGTGCTGTGGGGACTGTTGTGTTAGGTCAGAGGTTGGACTCAATGATCTTGGGGTCTCTTCCAACCTAGAAATTCTGTGATTCTGTGATTCTCTGCTGGAGCATGTCCAGAGAAGGGCAATGAAGCTGGTGAGTGGTCTGGCGAACACGTCTTACGAGGAGCAGCTGAGGGAGCTGGGCTTGTTCAGCCTGGAGAAGAGGAGGCTCAGGGGTGACCTTATCACTCTCTATAGGTACCTTAAAGGAAGCTGTAGTGAGGGTGGGAGTTGGTCTATTCTCCCATGTGCCCCGTGATAGGACTAGGGGGAACGGGCTAAAGTTGCACCAGGGGAGATTTAGGTTGGATATTAGGAAGAGCTTCTTTACTGAAAGGGTTGTTAGACATTGGAACGGGCTGCCCAGGGAAGTGGCGGAGTCACCATCCCTGGAGGCCTTTAAAAGACGTTTAGATGTAGAGCTTAGGGATATGGTTTAGTGGTTTAGTGGAGGACTTGTTAGTGTTAGGTCAGAGGTTAGACTAGGTAATCTTGGAGGTCTCTTCCAACCTAGATGATTCTGTGATTCCGTGATTCAACTTTCACACATTTCCCTGGAGCCACTCTCACCAGTGCAGCGGCAACACCAGTGCCCATGGCACACTCCAGTATAAGGTCTGGGTTTGCAGTACGGTGTGTAGCATATAATGTATGGCCAGCTTGGGTGTGGAGCTATGTTTAAATGAGAAGGGGCATGATTTAATTACAAGTACGCAACTCAGGCCTTGAAGTACTGTGAAGATAATGTAGGCCCAGGGCTGATAACCTTGAGTGATGTTATAGCTAAAATATGTGGAACTATGTTCGGGAGGAGAGATGGCACCA
The DNA here is from genome assembly GCA_011075105.1 of Heteronetta atricapilla. Taxonomy (NCBI): domain Eukaryota; kingdom Metazoa; phylum Chordata; class Aves; order Anseriformes; family Anatidae; genus Heteronetta; species Heteronetta atricapilla. The sequence goes on from CM021735.1 coordinate 44,783,120, forward strand.
TTGTACCAATTATATTAGTGCTAGAGACGTGTGCATAGAAGTTAGACCAATTATAAGTTGTTGTCTGCGCATGCTGTAATGGTAGCATATATATACCTTGCTAGAGCATTCATTAAACGAGAACGATTATACTCGCATTGAGGTTGTGTTGTTACTCCGGGTCACTCCCATTCCAACATCTGATAGCAGGGGATGGTTACTCGCCAGATAGTCCAGCTCGATTGAGTCTCCGAGACTGCAGTAAGCAGCAAGAGAAGGGGAATGGGAAACAAAACGTCTGGGAGGAGTGCTGCCTGTGTGCAAACTGGGGGCAGACACGGACCTCCCCTCCCAGTGGAAGGCGCAGCTATGGAGGTGGAAGCTGCAGAAACGTTGCTCGCTGGAATACTCTCTAAGAGAGGTATCGAGACAACGGGAAAGCAACTGATCAAATTGATCAAGTTAGGACAGCGATGGGGACATTTTAGAGAGATGACCCTGCTGCTCTCCATTACGGAATGGCAAGAATTTGGGAATACCACGTGGGAAAAGACTATAACGGGAGATTCAAAAGATAGAAAGTGAAAACTGTCCGCGAGTTGTGGCATACAGTAATAGAGACGTTAAAAACCATGAAAGCAGAAAAGGAAGTAGCCTGTGCTGCTGCTCAAATGTTAATCCCGGGAAAAATCTGGGGATTCGGAAAGAAAACCTGGGACTCTTGCGCGTATTTTGGGGCTCTCTGCAGTTAAAGGTATGACCGGGGTTCCATGCTCGACGGTCTCCAAACTCCTATCGCGCATTGACGGTGATGGGCCAGGTAACGGGCCGCCCCCACACTACGCAGGAGTCCTGCCAGACCCACCATCCACCGCAATGAAAGCTGAAGTTGATGGGGCCAGGCCAGAGAAGAGATCTGAGCCGCTTGCGGAAGTAACACCCCAAGACACCCAGGGGGGATGTCCTGCACCGCCCACGGGCGAGGGAGGGGAGGCGTGCCAACCCCCACCCTCGGCTCCGCCTCTTCACCCGCCCCTGCCACTCTCTGCTGACTCCTCTGCTCCGGCAAATCCACCTCGCTGAGACTGTGTAGAACCACCCCTAGAAAATTTGGAAGACTTGTTAGAAATTGTCCAGCAGTACCTTGCGGATCTGGACCTGCAGTTAAAAGACAGGTCTCAGTAGCGGATCGTTCCCTGTTGAGTGGAGGGGAGCCCACCCCATCATTTCCCCCTGCTGGCTCATCGGTGCCAGTTAGACCCATGCGATGGAGTGGGGTCATAAAGCATGCTATCCTGGAAGGACAATGGAGTGCAGCCACTGGCATTGCTTGTCCTGTGATATACGAGAACGGTGCGGCAAAGTGGGAGCCACATGACTGGAAAATTTTGCAACAAGCGCGAACCAGAAAAAAAAAAAAAAAAAAAAAAAAAAAAAGGTAAGGCCATGGTTGGCCTCCTCCTCACAATCACTACTGTCATCAGTTATTGCCAGACCTGGGTCTCCATCCAACCATGCTGCAACATCTGGGTCACCCTTGCCAACATGACAGGACAAGGAGCGATGTGCCTGTCCCTGGCTAGTGCTAACGACTCATTTACGACATGTCTGGTGGGGCTCCCAGCAGATAACAAAGACTGGACTGTTTACTTGCTATGATTGCCCCTAGAGCCACAGGAATTAGATAACCTGGGAAGTGTAACAGCCACACCATGTGTAAGGTTCAATTACATGGGCAAAAACCAAACCATTAAACAAATTGTAATGCCACACTCACTCCTTATCCCAATGCATCTCTTTGGTGTAATTATACAAAACTAGAATAGCATCATTCCTTGCACCAGGAGCCGCTCTGCTCGGATGTGGGATCGACTGTGGAATGGATGCCCCTAGGTGCACCCCGAGCATTTTCCTTGGAGGGGTCTCTACTCTCAGCCGCTCACCACAGGAGTAGACAAGGACCTCCTGAAGCCACAGAGAAATTATTTTAAGTGATATTTTCTTGTGGTATGAATGAAAAGTGCAAGAGGCCTCTTTGTGTGATTGTGCTGTGCGAGTGAGAAGCAGCATCGTTGTGAAACACTATTCCATTTTTATCCTGTTGCTTATTGTGCCTTGCTTATTACAATGTTTGCAGTGTTAAAGGTAGTAGACCAGGCCTGGGTTGCTCAAAAACAAAAAGGGGGAATTGTGGAGCTATTTTTAAATGAGAAAAAATAATAATTACAAAATCTGATTATTCTCCTGAAACTACTTTAAACTGTTTAGAAAACTTTTCTCTACAGCTCAGGGAGGAAACAGAATTAGTTGTTCCTTCAAGCAATGTGCAGTCAGCTGTGCACATAAGCTTCTCTCTTCCACCACATCTCCTATCTCAGAACATTATGTGCAAGTGAACATTTTGGGACCTTATGCAAATATTAGGTCATGCGGTTCTGCACGCCTTGGTTAGTCCTGATGTTCCTGTGGTATTTCCATATCTGTATGTAGCAGCTGGGTGACTAATTAGCCAATTGTATGCACAGGAACTGCACCAAAACTGTGGGCATTAGTATGCTTAGTATAACACATATTACTGGTGTTACAAAGCAAACATCATGACTTAAGACCAAAATCACCAAAGGAGAGAAGTGGATTTGCTTTTGCTGCCAAGTGCAGATGTGGCCAGCTATTCCAATGGCAAATTTTGGTCACACATAAGACTAAGACTCATTTCAAGCATAGAATACTCGTATTAATGTCATTAACACAAATGAATGGTGTGTCACTATCTACTTACTGCAAAACATCTGGTTTTTTATGTTATTTTATTTTATTTTTACCTTCTTGTCCTGGTCTTTTCTTATTCTGAAACAGTTGAAAAAGTCACCATAGAATAAGTTACCTTCTTCATGGCACTGATCTAAAGCTAGCCCAGACGGTGTAAACTAGAAGTTGTTATTAACAGGTAGTTGTTTCTTTGTTTATATGAAATAAATGGATGTCTCAGTTGCTGATCTCAACTTCCAGGTAGTGCATATATCATACAAAAAATGCACAACAAAAACAGCATAAGTAGCACCTTATTGGAACCCCTACCACAAGGACATGTGTTTGGAGCAATAAAGCATAGCCAGCTTACCCCTTCCTGCGCTCCCTGTGAAATGAAATTTGTTTCTGATTATTCCAACAGCCCTTCAGGACTGGGAGAAGGCAGTAACTGCACCTGGCACACCCCAGTTTGGTGAGCAGTGGCACAATTCACAATTCCAGCCCCTCTCACAATTAATTTCCTTCATAATGCTGTCAAAAGCAGAGCAGTGTCTACTTGTCTCTCCCTTTTTCACTATCAGCTAAGCAAACATCTTAATGTTTGAAAATAGTTTATCACCCACACAGCTTAATAAACACATTGAAAGTATTTCCCTGAAGAGGCTGGGAATTAAAGAACACCTGGGCTTTCCTCAGTCTCCTCAGCATTCTGATAGCAAGAGAGATTAACAAATCAACATTTCTTAAGTAGCAGAATTATGATTGTCTTGTTTCTAATCAATAGAATCAATTCTAAATCTCCTGTTGCATCTTTTCCCCTCTCTGATTCAGAAAACCACTTAAATTTATCTGAATTCTTAGTGTGACAATTTTGAATTACTGCTTTTTTTTTTTTTTCTTTTTCATTGTATAAATGAGCATCCTCTTAGACCTATATGCTATTGCAAATGAGATGCATATGTTCCTTCCTGAGCTTTTTAAGATAAACAGTGAAAGCTTAACAAGCCTGCTAATCAAAGCTTACAGAAGGAAAATACCTTGTAATTCAGACTTAGAAACACCCCTCATGGCAAAAAAGGAAAGGACTATCACACAGTAAGATTTGTAGAAAATTAACCAAAGTACATGTGAGTTAACCAAATAGTAACTTAAAAATTTAAGTGCAAAGAAGGAAAATTTCAAATAAAAAAAAAAAATCAGAAACTGAAATGTGCTGAAATGCATACCTTTAATTGTCACATAGGTGAAACCTGAGGGATAAGTATTGAGTAACAGATCAATATCATGAAAAAAACAAACAAACAAACAAACAAAAAAAAACAGTGCAATGAAAATCTGCAAATATTGTAATGATCTCGGAACTAGCTTATAGGGATGATTTTTACCATCATTAACATTTCATAGAAAAAAAATCTGCAATGTCAGTCCACTCTGAAAGGAAGGTAGGAAGGCGGTATACACATAGAAATAAAAAGATTAAAAGTGCATTCTTGCTCATACAACAATATGGACTTGTTATATAGATTTGTGAGGGCATAAGCAGATTGATTAGTTCATACTGCCAGTAAAAAAAAAAAAAAAAAAAAAAAAAAAAAAACACATGAACCTGTATCTACTATCACAACTTTGACTATGCTCTTGTTGTGACTACTTCTCTCTCTCTCTCATTTTATTTATTTATTTATTTATTTTCCCTTGTGAATTGTCCCTTTGGAACAAAATTAAACCTTGTTTTCCTTTTTCTCCAAGAAATTACAAGACACTATGGACTTCTCGTAGTAAGACACTGGTAATAATACCACATGCCATCTTGTCACGTCTTAATAGTGCTGTCACTCAACTGTCTTTCTCCATAGAAAAGATAAATGATGGAGTAAAAAACCTCTCATAAAATCTTACCTTGACAACACAAGAAATGATTTTAATAAAGAAAAATAACATTATGACTGAATCGGCTGTTGTTCTGGTAAGACCAACATCTCTGCTCATAGTACCAGTCTTACAAAGAAAGTTGTGGAAAAAAAAAAAAAAAAAAAAAAAAAAGCATTTCTTTATGACAGAGAATTCTGAAACCCTTGTTGTTTCTTGTGGTTGAACTGAACAGAAAAGATAAAGAGAAAGGATGCAAACAGGATTATCCACAATATGTGTTCGTATGCAAAGAAGAATCATGTGTGCCATGGAAAGATAATGAGTCAACAGTTCCTCTCATGAAAAGATTTCTAAAATGCTATGGAAAAAGAGTATACACATCTCCAAAATTAAATCTGTTATATTCCCACATTATTTAATAGAACAGTCACAAATCAATGAGTAAAGATAGTCTCACAGTTAGCATCTTTTCTTTGAGCTCTTCATCACAGAAGAAATTCTGTGGCCTAGTCCTCACTTGTTTCCTGAATATATATTTAAGTTTTAGATCTTCAGTAAACTAGTTGGGTTGCTTTTCCTTCTGATGATTTTTTATGTTAACTGTGAGCTTGAATTTCTAAGAAAGGCAGAAGGAAATTTCTCTATCCATTGTACAGGAAAGATGATCTTTTTTGTTGTTGTTGTTTGGTACTGAAGACTAAAGCTGACCTCTGTCGGTATTTCATAGTTTTTCCACAGCTGAAAGATTCCTGTTAGAAATTTCCATGTGATCACACAAACATTCTGGAAAACCTCATAGCTGTGAAAGATATTGAATTGAAAGGTAATGGAGGTACTAACCTTATATAAGCCTACAGTGATTTTTTTTCCCCCCATATGCTTCTATACAACATGAAGCTGGTTCTTTCCATCTCCAGATATCACAGAATCACAGAATTTCTAGGTTGGAAGAGACCTCAAGATCATGGAGTCCAACCTCTAACCTAATACCAACAGTCCCCACTAAACCATATTGCTAAGCTCTACATCTAAACGTCTTTTAAGGACCTCCAGGGATGGTGACTCCACCACTTTCCTGGGCAGCCCGTTCCAATGTCTAACAACCCTTTCGGTAAAGAAGTTCTTCCTAACATCCAACCTAAAACTCCCCTGGCACAACTTAAGCCCATTCCCCCTCGTCCTGTCACCAGGCACGTGGGAGAACAGACCAACCCCCACCTTGCTACAGCCTCCTTTGAGGTACCTGTAGAGTGCAATAAGGTCACCCCTGAGCCTCCTCTTCTCCAGGCTGAACAAGCCCAGCTCCCTCAGCCGCTTCTCATAAAACTTGTTCTCCAGGCCCCTCACCAGCTTTGTCGCCCTTCTCTGGACTCGCTCAAGCACCTCGATGTCCTTCTTGTAGCGAGGGGCCCAAAACTGAACACAGTACTCGAGGTGCGGTCTCACCAGAGCCGAGTACAGGGGGACGATCACCTCCCTAGCCCTGCTGGTCACACTGTTTCTTATACAGGCCAGGATGCTGTTGGCCTTCTTGGCCACCTGAGCACACTGCTGGCTTATATTCAGCCGACTATCAACCATCACTCCCAGATGCTTCTCTGCCTGGCAGCTCTCCAACCACTCATCTCCCAGCCTGTAGCTCTGCTTGGGGTTATTGCGCCCCAGGTGCAGGACCCGGCACTTGGCCTTGTTGAACTTCATGCAGTTGACCTCAACCCATTGGTGCAGCCTATCCAGATCCTCCTGCAGAGCCTTCCTACCCTCGAGCAGATAGACACCGTGCTCGGTGGCGCCCGATTTAAATAGCCCACCACTGATGCTGCTGGCTCCACCTACGCCTCGTCAGCCTCCCTCACGAGGACTGCCGGGTCCTGGCGGCTCCCTCGAGTAGGCTCGATGCCGGAAAAATTAGCCCTGCCTGGCCCGATCCCCCACTCCGCTGCAGAACGCATCTGCCCCGGAGCCGATCGCCTCGACAAATGGCCGAGCATTGATGCTGAGCATCAAGCATTTGCCCTAAAAGTTTTTAAATAACTAGATAAAAGTCCTAGTAAACAATCAGCTAAGAAAATGTTTGAACCCTTCCGTAATACACAAGTACTCCCGTATTGTCTAGCAGTGTTCAAAACACTAGACTTAGTTATTTACTTCTCTGTAAAACTGAAAACAAAAAAAAACTTTTTAGAACTGTCAAAATAAAAAGTATACCGTAGCTTAAATATGACTTGAAGTACTCTTCTGAGTACTGATGTGCTTTTCAAAAGTAAATCAAGTCTTAATTATTTTTGTTATTGCTTCTGTTTTTTCATACAGGTTCTGTACAAAAGTTGTATTTGACCATTACTGGTCCCAGAAAGCTCTAATTAGGGACCACAGACATAGGTTTTCTATGGAAACAAGGCACAAAAAGTGATTTGTATAAGATGCCATAGTCAGTTAATATCAGAGAAAGAAAACAAACATTTTATTCTGAATTCAGTAGGTACTAAATGACAATTTCCCACATAAGTATATAAAACATATATATATGTTGCTAGCATTTGTCATCATTCTCAGACTGAGAATTATTTATGACATATTTCTAAAGCTCATTAGAGATCTTCATGTATATAAACATACAAAAAGATGAAGTTAGTTCATCTGAAGTAAAAGGTCCCGGTGTCCTAGCTTAAAAATTTTCACTGAGCAGATTTTTGCCAGTACCTTTAAGTTTTTAATATAGTTCTAACCATAAGACCCATTGCACATTATACCACCTTTCAACATCTTGCTGTTCTAAATTATATGAATTTGATCATAAATACACAGGCAGTCAGACATGAATCTAAGAGCATAGAAAAAAATCACAGAAACATGAGTTTTACAATAACCACTTTGAAGATGAAACTTGTTAGAATATATAAAATTAAAAACCAAAAGATAATAAATCCTGACCACCTCTCTTTGCACAAGTTGATTTCACCCAAACAGGAATTTATCAGCCATGTTATTAGTTAAGTGTTATCTAAAAGGCAACGTGTTTCTCTATTTCTTTACCAAACAGATTAAAAAAAAAAAAAAAAAAAAAAAAAAAAAAAGTTATGTATATCAATAGAAAATGAGTCAGACAAGGACAAGATGTGTAACTTCAGCTGGCCAGGTTAGTAATAATATAGGAGTAGATGAGCACATGAGAGATTGGCTTTCAGCCTCACTGATTCAGCTGATAGCACAAAACAAACAAACAAACAAACAAAAAAAACACTTTAATGTTGGAGAAAATTTGAAGTGTATTTAAGCAATAAGCTATTTATTTTTTCTCTAAAGTACTTTTACTACCCATTAAAAAAAAATCATTAATGTAAACAAATATCTTCTGTCACAGCAATTATATTAAGTTCTATCATATGTGCACCTGAAAAACAAAATAAGAGACAACCCCACTATACTTCAGCCACTTCTCCTTAGAGTCACAAAATCCCCCAACAAAATAGTGCTAATGCACTAATGCAAACAAAAATCTGAAACAGACTCCTGTGTACATTCTTATTCTTGCAAAAAAAGAATTCTATTTTTTTACGGATGTATAGAAGATGACATTCCCAGGATTATTAATTCCAAATTGTTGCTAATTCCAATAATTCCAATAATTCCAATAATTCCAAATTCCAATATTGTTGCTAATGCAACCCCACTAAGTCCTGTTTCTTCCCCAAAGAGATCAGGCATGGTTAAATCATGAAGGAATTTGAGACAGAATATCTAAAACCCAGTGGTGTTCAATGACCCTACAGGATTATTTGTACTTAGCAGATGTGTTCCTGGGTTCTCTGATAAATATTGGCCCTTCCAGATATTCATTTGTTCACACTGCTCTATGGATTATGTTTTATAAATTATGACAGGCCACCAACAGAAAATCAGTCACCCAGGAAGGACATCACCACTTCTCACAACAGCATTCAGATTACTTTGGTAGTTTCATCACAGTCTCAATACAATCTCACCTAAGAAAGAAAGCTTTGGTTTTGCATTTTCACTGTCTCTGTCTTGGCAATATTTAAAATTTATGCTTGATGTGCTAATTGAAACAAGTTAGTAAGGCCTATGGATGATCACATGGAGTATATCAGCCATCAAAAACTATCGCATGCCTTTGTGTTTCAATATGTCATTACTGCTATTACTTTAAGACAACAAGGAAGAACATGTACCGATCTGTATGTAACTGGTGTGTGAACACCTGGACAGAGGCAGAAGGATACCATTCAAGCTATGAGTTTAATTCTTCTTCAGTGCAACAAATATTTCCATATTTGGAAAGAAGAGGGAGAAAAACAAAAAAACAAAAAAGTAGATGATGCAACTCTAGTTGAACTGGCTCATTCTAAAGCATCAACTTTATTATTATTAATATTGTTGTTGTTGTTATTGTTGTTAGTTCTGCCATATTTCCTGACAAGGTGAAATGATTAGAGCTGAGAGGAATTTAAATATCCAAACTACCATGTGTTTGTCTCCCAGTTGAGCAGCTGATAACAAAGTTCTTCAAAACAGCTGTAAATGTCAAGGGGAAGGGGAATGTGAAAGAGTCTGGAAGAAAACCCAAATATGTGAAAAGCTCAATCATGAACCTTATCAGAATGCGCCAGGTCTCAAGTCTAAGACATTAGGGGGAGTGCAGCTATTGCTATATGCAAGCAATTATCTCAGGAAGTTTGAATAACAGCTGCTTTTATCTTTTATAGCCAAGCTCTTTGTGCCATGTTTAATATTCTTTACCTACTAATCCATTTATTATTATTGTAGTGGTTTTTAATTTTAATTTTAAAATTTTTAATCTCCAAAGAGAATTTAAATGTTCATTGGTAAACCTTTTGGTCTTCTGTTCCCTCAATAGGAGATCTGTCCATCTTATATGTATATAAAACTTTAGTAATTTCTGTTGTTAGTTTTTAAGAAAAAAGTAAGAAAAAAAGTTTTTATATGTTTGCAATATCTCTCTACATTTTTTGTTTGGAGGTTGCCTTAGGAAGTTCCACAGTGAATGTGAGGCTTACAATTAAAAATAATAAGAAAATGAAAGGAATGTAGCAGAAACTAAGGGAAAAGTTACTTTTAAGATAAAGGATTCTCTTACCTTGTCAATGGGAGGACCTGAGCCTCAATAGCCTGCTGCTAAGATAGCAAGTGTTATTGAATGTAGCAACTTAAAGCATATTTTGGTGTGAATCCAAAGAAAGCAAAACTAAATACAGCTGAAGGCTCAAACAAAACCAAATAGAAGTTCTGAAGTTACCTGCCTCTGGATTTAAGAGACTCCAGCTCCTTATCTCTAAAATAAATTTTGTTTCAACTGTTGCTTTTAACACCTACTAAGAATATAATGTTTTCTTTTTTCTTGTCTGTATTATCCAGACCCTGCCTAAATGAAACCATCTGAAATTTTCAGTGGCCACAAATGAAATCTACTCAAACAAAGATTCACAGTGACAAGTTTGCATATGACTGATGCAGGTAGACCATTATTTCCGTTTTAAAATAAACAGAAGGTCCATAATTTTCTCCCCATCTATTTCATCAGATTAAAAATTCTCAACTGTAATCTGTCATTTCTTTTCTCTGATATCTAAAGCCATTCTTTTATTTTTATTTTTATATTTTTTATTTTTCTGTAACGGAACAAATATCTGATTGAAAGAGACTACTACAGAATAACTTTTGACCTTGCTTTCTAGAAAGCAACAGGGTGACAACAAAGAAGGAAATACCTAAATCTAATCTTTCTGTTGTTCTTAATTTGGGCTGACATAGTTTCAGAGGAACTAGACTAAACCTTTTCTAGAACTTTGGAAAGCACTACATAGAAACTGAGATATAAAGAAAAACAAGAGCTTTTCCTAAATTCTGTGGAAAATTCAGTGAAAGCTTAAAATAAGACTAAAGATAACTTCACCTACTTCAGAAATATCAAAATTGCATCTGCTTGCTTGGTAGGTCTGTTCACAGACAAAAATATGTAGCAGGATTACATAAATAATAAGAAAAGCATCAGTTATCTAAGGAGTTTTGCTTGCAATTTCAAAGAATAAGAGAAACATATATAAACTTCTTGGACATTTTAAAAGTTGTGATTATTCAGCTATTTTGTCTGCTTACATTATGTTTAATTATTGAAATATCTGAAATTCAATCTTTGTGCATAATGTGCATAACATGTACAATTCATGTCATTATTTTTCATGTCTGATTAAATAATAGGGTATACCCTTCCAAAGGGACTATTTGTACATTTGAATACAAAATCATTTTCTTCAATATTCATACATGAAATACTAGAATCCATTTTCCTCATCATTAAAATAATTGCAACTTGATTTCACAAAAGTCTGTGTAAACAAAATAGATATGGTTAAGAAGCATGACAACAATAAATTCCATTTTGAATTATGCACAATTTAAAAAAAAAAAAAATCACTTTTCCAGTGTGTTAGAACACATAAACAATGAAATCTGAAAAAAAAATCATAAAAATTAAAGAAAAAACACAAAATATGACATTCTTGACAGAACAGTTCATGCTGAATAGCAAAAGAATTTAAATCAATCAAAACCCAAAAACCTAAAATCTAAAAAACTCCATAATTGTTTATAAAATATTTTATAATAGATAATGAATTTGATTATTTCATAATAGCACTGGACAATATTTTTCCAATAGAAAAAAAAATAAAATAAAACACAAATAAAGCTTGTAAATTCCTTGGTTACACATCTGCTGCAATTATGTATACTTTTATCAGGTAACTTTTCTGTGTCTTATTGATGTCAGTGCAGCTACTAAAAATATTAGATTTAGAAAGTGGTCCTACTGCATTTTTAAGCAACTAAGTCCACATTTAGGTAAACATAATGCCTACAGTCTCCTGCACAGTTGTCATAAAACCTTTTGAGATTCCTTCCTAGGAGTCTACATTTCCAATGATTACTATGCTTAAATTACCTAAGTCTTCATAAGCCTTTAGCACCAGACTTAAGTTATTTGGGAAAAGACTTTTTTCAATAAAGATATATTTATGATTACTGGGTTGTTTTCCTCTAACAAGCACTTCTAGGAAGCTTAGCTTTGAAGACACATACGACAGGCTTTCACTGATTGACTCAAACACCCCAGGAAGAAATAAGTTTTTTTTTTTATAACTAGTGGTCAAGTTGATAGAACATTTAACCAAATTAAACTTGCATTTCTATTGAACATATCTCTCAGAGCTGTGAGCCAATCCCCTGATTACTATCCTGAGTCATAATTCTCTTTGTTCCCCTCCTAAAAGAGGGGAACAAATACATGGGTACATATTTTGTACCCAATTTAAACTAAATAAGATAGAGACAGAGGGAAAAAGAAAGGTCTGGAATTCTGGAGTTTAGACCAAACACTGTACCTCTGGTTTCCAGCTCCTGCTTCACCTACAAAAATCTGGCTTATACTGTTGAGGAACAACCTCAGCTAATGTTGGTAATTGATCCAGGGTGCAACAATTTATAGTTCTGACAAGCCAAGTTGATCTAATTTCCTCTCAGCTTTGCAATTTCCTCCCTTTTCTTATCCCATTTTCTCTTGGTTGTCACACTGACAAGGCAATTCCATGGGATGTTAAAATCTGGAAAAGCAATTGACCCAAATGGCTTCAATGTGAAACGAATGTAGCCTTTTAGTGACACAGGATCTGGAAGGAAGTCTTCTCCTTCCCCGCAGTCCTCTTCCCTAGCTCTTTAAGACCAGTTATCTCATTTTCAAAACTTTGTTTTTCTTTCAGTGAAAGGGCAGAAGTTAACTCAATTATATCACATTTTTCATATCATTCCTAGAGCATTCTCATACAAAAACATTGTGAAACTGAAGGACCTTGACCACAGAATCATTTAGCAATATATATGCACGTGGTAACAAATGCTATATATTCAGCTGGCAATTTCATGCAATTCATTGAGTGATGACTTGAATCTGCTCTGCATGCACACTGAATTCATTGTTCTCAGAAAGAAATTACACCCTAAGAAAGTTAATTTTTGAGGGAATTGCATGTGGCATACAGCAACACCGCAAGCCCTTTAAGAATGTCTCTTTTGCTTCAGCATACAAACATCAGCATACAGATATATAAGGTCACTGTGGGATACCTCCTGATTCTTTCCCAACTATGAAGTTCATGTATGAGAATGTCGACTCTGCTAATGAGCTTACTGTAGAGGGTGTTGTAATGACCAGTGAGATAAATTAATTAGAATTGCTTGGTCAAGTCATGGTTAGTTCCTGAACCAAGCATTAAACAATTAAAGCTTGCCTACTGCAAACTTCACTCCCACTACTGCTTTCCTTTCCACTCAGAGACCACTTGGCCAATGAGCAATTCCTTTTACAGTTTGATCAGTTCAGACTCTAAAATTCATACCACAGTTACCATTTTTTTCCATGGTCTTATCCCCAAAACTAGTTATCAGTATTATTGTTCCTCTCTCATATCTCCTCAAGTGGTTTTACAGGGATGAGAAAACCCCTGACTGAGAATGATTCACACTATCCAGGAATAGAAAAACAGATATAGGAAGGCAGGATTTATTTATATCTTAGAAAAGAAAGAATTCCCTAGTTAGATCATCTTTCTACTCAAGAATAGCCATTTGGTCTTGCCAATGGTCTATAGTGTCTTTGGTTTTAATTCCAGTAAGAATGCACAGGAATTGCCGCTCTTATATTAGTCAGTAAAAAGAAAATATATATATATAAAAATATATATAAATATATGTTATCACTAGTATAAAACACGGGTGCATAATACTACTGTGAAACTGATTTATGTATTGGTGAAACAAGTAATAAAATGAAATGCAAACCAATTTCAATTAGTCTAATTTCTGTGCTAAATTTTTGTAAACATTTTCTGCTTTATATATCATAGCTATGCAATCCTCCCCAAACAGCAAATATCGACTTGACATTTAATTTATTCTGCAGTTATGTTGAATATAAACGTTACTTAAAATTAAAATTATAGGCCTAATAGCTTATGGGAGTTGGCCAGTTCCAAATAACTATAGTACCATGGGACTGGGAATGATTAGTTATTAAATTAATAAACCTTGACAAAATGAGAACTGTACAGAAAATTGTGTTAATTTGTACACAGAATAACTATCAATGAAACAGAAAAATCCAGGAATGACAGGAATGATATGCCCACTCTATGTTAATTTACATATGCAAATTTCCCTAGGTACCAACCAGTTTCTTCAGCTACATTTTTTTTTTTTTTTTTAGAACCTGTAAAACAGGTCTTAAAGCTATAAAGGAATATTACAAGCTGATCTTGTTAACATTAAAATAATAAAGTGACATTTCCCTGTGTTATCCTTCCCTTTTTCCAATTTTGACATTCATAAGTTGGATATGAATTTACTTCAGGATAGTTGGTTTTTATTTTGATGTTTTATTTGAACTTATACTTTTGGTAGATTAAGATGTGGTAGTACCACAAGCCCTGTGTGATTCCTCTTAATAATAGATTACTCTATCTTCTTATTAATTCCTCTTATATAACCTGATTCTAGACTTCAGGTAGTTAGTGATCAATAGACCAATCAAGTAGTGATCAATAGACCAATCAATCCATATTTGAGAAAGGTGCTGAGCACCATGTTTGATACCAATGAATCACACAGAAATTAACTAAAATTACCTACTGTTTTGAGATGAGCAAAAAAGCATCTCAAAATTTACTGAATAAGCTCAAGGTTTTAATGTTTAACAGAATGTGAATTGTCTTCATCTTGCCGTTGAGATCTCCCAGTAGAATGAGGAAGAAGCAGGAAGTGTTATTTCACTTTGCCTGTTCCTTGCCTGGGTCTACCTAATTTTTCCCTTCAGATGACCCCTTTGTCAGACAGAGTTCGTAATCTCTGCCTTTGCAGCTTTTCCTCCCAAGGTAACACAAACTTTAATGATAAGGGCTCAAGTACATCCTCTGAACCCTGAGCATTCCCCTCTATAGGAGGAGAGCTTCATGACAAAGGCAATTTCTTTCCTGCTACATGAAAAAGTGGGCAGCACAGTTCTGAGATTCTTGCTTATAGGAGAGCACTCTAGAATTAAACCTCTATTATGTCCTGAATCCTGGATCAGAATCTGTGTTTTATATTTTGCCAAAAGAGAGAAACCAGATCCTACAGAACTGTCCTCTGAGTGAGCTTTCCTCTTTCCACCAAGTGCAGATGGAGGCTGAGAGAATTTCAAGCTAGATATTTTCATTGAACTCTGAGCATATAACACAAAGATGTTGTAGGAAGCTTGCGCACAAACTGAGAGTTACAAAACGTGGGCTGTATTGAGCATAACAGATGCATTTTCAGTTCTGTTGATCTATGACTTTAAGCAAATCACCTTCAAATCTGAACCTCTCCAGAGACATGAAGTCAGCCAAAGCAGCTGAGGTTAAACATAAGTAGTACTATTATTATAACATTGCATGCTGACCTCCAAAGGTGAACGGAGAAAGTAGGAAGGATTCCTTGAATTTTCTTTCTCTCTGGAACCCAGATGGCATTCTAAAAACACTTGACTTCTGAACTTCAAATTTCAAGTATTATTAGCAACCCTTTGGCCTCCAATTAAACTGTAGTCTGAAGACTTCACATCATTAAAAACAAGAAAGAATTAAGTGCTCAGCTTCAAGATAGAGTAGCCATACCAATATGAAGAAAAGGAAGAGGGGAGGAAGAAATAAAGTGAAAACTGCTGACAGCAAATAGCAAGAGTGGGGCTGATTCACAAGGCTGGACAAGCTGGAATCAGAGCTGGACATGGGTTTGCCTAAGATGTGGGTATCCAGGCCATTTGACTTTCTCTGTCATACACAAAAAATAATGTGACACAATTTTCCCATACATGAACTAAGATTAATGTAATGGTCCAGTGTTTGCATTTTATTGTGCCTTTAAGTTTTATAGAGTTTTGGAAAAAAAAAAAAAAAAAAAGTAGCTTATGAGTCCTCTGGGACTTTGTACAGAAAAGTACCCATTGACATGAATTCAAATAACTTATGGACATTTCAGAAGTCAGGGTCGTTGTGGATAATAAGTTATATATATATAATACATATATGTTTTAATTAAAAACTGTCTGAGCTTCTTTATTCTGCATCATTAGTTTGGTATTTTTCTGACAGGAATACACTTTCTTGAGACTCTTGGAAGCTTCCTTTTTGACAGAGAATAGAAGAAAGAGAAATTTCTTCCCACTGTTTTGATGATTCTTTCAGGAGCTGCTCACATGTTGATAATGAAATTAAATGACAACAAACTGAATCAATACATTTTAAACTTTTATATATTTTTCCTTTTTTTTTATCATGAGTAGTACATTACTCTGAAGACCCAACTTATGTTTACACCTGCAGCCTTTTTGGTTGTGAATGTCAAAATTGGTCCCAATAACCCAGACTGTTTATAGGTCTGTTGGAAGAAGGATTTATCTGTTTCTGGGATTCCTCATTAAAAAATCAATGGCAGGTTTTCATCAGGATAGTACATATATTACATAATTGCAATTCCCACAGGTACTCCAGTAATGTAGTACCTTGCACAGCCTCACTACTGATATTATAGTAGCTAATGGTCTTCATGTCACTGTTCTCATTGTAAAAATTTACGCTATTTCCGACACGGCAATAATTTTGTTGTTAAAAATAATCATATGGTGCTGAAGCAGGGATCACTCCAAGAAGCAGATCTTGATTCAGCTAATGAGTTCAACTAATCAGGAAACACTTTGGAGAAAGGAATACAACAACAACAACAAAAGCAGTTCATAATATAACATATTACCGCATTAATACAAACATATTGCATAGTTTTATTAATGTTATGTGCTGAGTCTTTTGCTGGTATTTGTATTCCCTATTTCTTTCCCTTGAGTTCAAATTGGATCTAAGTCTCTATGTAATCTTCAGTTGCTGTACAGTCTTCCTTTACTCTTAAGGATCTCAATCTTTTTTTATTCCTTTCTTTCCAATACAAGTTATTTCTGATAAGATAGCATGTAGCTGTGCTCTGTTAAAATATAAGATATACTAAATAAGAGTCACTGAGATCTTCTAATCAGGAAATACTGCCTGTATTACTACAAAGTGGTCAACTAATCATTCTCTAAAGCTTTGACAAATCTCTTTAAATATTACTCAGCGGGTGGAGTTTCTGCTGTTTTTGTAGGGAAAAACTTGAAACTCCCTAAATCTCACCAGTATGAAATGGTGCCTGATACTGAGACTACAATGTATTTGGCTGCTCTGCACCTTCCTATTCTTGTCTGTGTCTCCCCCTACTACTGCCCAAGTTCAGAACATATAATTTCTGCATCTAACTGTTATAAACTTTTGGAATATACATAAGTGATTATTATGATCCTACTTAAGACCTGTGCATTTTGGATGCATATGTCTTTATCGAATAACTCACAAGTGGACCATAACAACAAAGAAATGGTATAGTAATGAAATTTACTCTGCCTAAGTCAAAAAGTTAAGAAGGATGAGGTAAGGAAGAAGTCCTGGGGTAAAATAGATAAATAAATAAATAAATAAATAAATAAATAAATAAATAATCTGAAGTCTTATGTCTCACTAATTTCACTCAATGAATTAAAGCACTATAGCTGTATTTGTTTTAATTGCTCTTATAGTCAGTGATAAAGCTTCCCTTTGTGCCCTGAAGCACTCGTAGTCTCAACAATTAAAGACTGGGTTCTTTTTAATAGTTTTTTTTCCAGGATATTAAAATTTTGAACAAAGTTAATGCCAACAAAATAAGTAAACCCTTTCCTTCTGGGCAATGATACTTTCTGGCTCACTGGAAGCTATCAAAAGTATAGAACAGGAGTATTATTCTATGTGTTCCCTGCAGCCTTAACCATTTAACACATTCAGTTTATACTCATCCATGAATGTAACTTAACTGACAGAAGAATGTATTTTAATTGCTCTGCATTTCTTCTAGTTAAAAAACAGTTTCTGATATATATGCTTTATTTGCCTACATTTGTCTTACATTGTGGTTTCAGGTTTCAAATATTCAACATCATAAATTGATTTCACACTTTCATGTCACCCAGACACAGTGCAAAAAGATGTAAGGCTCAAATGAAATCACTGACACTAAATTCCCTGACTTTTTCTGTGTGTAAGTTTCAGTTTCACAATGTTTCTTCAGCATAAATCTTGGTGAATTAATATGATATATTCCAGCTAGCTATTAAGTTTTAACATGCATAGCAGGGTTTTTATGAGTGAGGCTTACTGCCCAAAATACAAGGCATTTTAAGGCACCTGCTTTGGCATTTCAAGAAATATTCCCTTAAAAGCAATGAAGTACGCTCATCATAAGCTACTCTGAAATATGTGACTCCCTATCCTGATCATCCTCTGCTAAACAGTATTTCACATAGTACTGTACTTGCCTGAGAACTACTAGAGATCTTTCTTTCACTGTGCTATTTGAAGGAAAAAGAAAAGGCTTAGCACACTTACCCATATGTGGATACAATAAATTATACACATCAGTCTAAACATAACCTCCCTTAGTTTCTGCTCCAAACACATTAAACAACCATTTTATAAATTGCAGTCTAAGCACTGAATTCTTTAGCTGCTTAGACATAGTGATTTAGAGTTTGACACTTCAGCTATCTATACAGACCATATTAAATTTTAATTAGAAACATAGATCGCTACTATGAATGAGCAAAGATAGACAAACCACAGAAATACCTTTCTTGATTTCTATTAAACCTGCCCACATATTAGATTTCTGGGATGATCTGACTCTGCTACTCTTTGTCTAACTGAAATAATATAAACTTTGTCTCTGTGTATTACAAGCAGTGACGTGCATTTCATAGTTTTACTATATATAGTGAAACTATATTGAAAACCCTGGATGTTTATCCTCTGAATCCATGACAACTGAAAGATTATTAAATCAGGACTGGGAAATGCAGTAGCGGTCTGTAAACTATGATTATCATTGATTGCTTCTACACTATGTCAGTATTCAGATGATACAGGGTAGACTCCCAAATTCTCTCCGACAATAAACTGAGTCAATTAAAAAAATCTGAGACTGATGATTCACAGATTTTAAAATCAAAAGGCAGTAGCATTTAAAAGGAATGTTTAGTCTGTCTTCCTGCATAAAGCATGTCCTGGGAATATCCCATGTGCCTTTCTTACTTGCTACAAATACTGTTTCTTCTGTAGAAATATCCCAATTGGATTTAAACATTTAGTAAGGAATCATCTACTACTACAATCTTTTGATAATATTTGAAGGTTTATAGCTTTAACTCATGTAATATTCTGTCTGTATATTTATACATATTTAATGTATAATATTTTAGAGTTAAAAATATAGAGAGATTCATTTCTTAGCTTTTTTTTTTTCAGTGCTTTTGTCAGCTTAGCTGACAAGCACTGTTATCAAATTCATAGTTCCCTCTTTCTACATTAATATAGACATACAATTTTGTTCTAAAGGGCAGTCCAAGTCATCAACTAATGTTTTCTCTTTGCCAAACTAAAAAAAAGGTTTTTATGATAATGATTTTTGGGGGGGAGGGGGATCTTTTTTGGTCTTCTTCCAACTTTTTAGCATTCTTCCTGAGATGCTGACACATTGGAATTGTACACATCAATTTATATTATTATATTATATTTAATATTATTATATTATATTTATAAAACCAAAGATTAAAATGATATGAATTCTCTCCTGTCAATCACCTGTGTATCAAGGATCACATTAGCTTTTTTATTTCATTTTCAACTTTTTTCAACAATTACTAGTCTCCATACATATTTTCATTGCGTATTTGAACTTGTAGTAGAGGTACTTGAAGGATTCTTGAGACTTTTATTTCATATACTCTAACTTCCCTGTAATGTTATGAAGTTATTTTTGTTCCTTGTACAGATTACCTTACTCTCTTATGAACTATGATAGCACTGAGTATGCCTCAGGTCTTATTCACCTTATTAATCTTTCTCTCACTTCACCAATATCATGCAATTCTGAGGAACCTCCCCACAACATCTTAATAATTTCAGAGGACAATGAGTAACCTGAAGAATCTACTTTTCAGCCTCAGTTCTCACTCAAATCTTCCCCAACATCACTATGGCAAGTCTGCCTTCCTAAAAGAAAGGCATAGAATCTTATGCAAATGGAAACTCTGGAAAAGTCTTGAGAAGCTCAGAGAATTCTCTGTTATCTTCTTTTCTCCTTCTCTTTCTCCTTCTTTCTGTTGTTAACAATTATGAGGTCTAGTGCTCATATCATTTCATAAATCATAAAAAATGCTGAAATTCTTCATCCAGACTTCCATCTCAGGCTTTTTCCTACTTCCAGAGGTCTTTCTACATGCTGCTTTGCTTTGCCGGTATTAAAATGAGATTTAAATTAGTTTATATAGTGACTGCTTTTCCATCTGTGTTTCCAATTTAGGAGGTGGGAAGAGTAAGGAAAGACAATTAAAATTAACAGGCAATGTCTATATTGGTAAATTAAAGAAGTCTTGGAACAGTCCTTAGCCATAAAATAAAGTACACTACTTAATATTCACCCAGACTCTTGTGACGTGTCCCCTCTTGGGCAGCTTTGTCTTAGAGAAAACTAATTGAAGAGACAAGTATTGACCTGTTCTGTTCCAAGAGATTATGGAGGGTATCTCTATTTAGAACACAAACAACATGGATGAAATCTTGACTTTTCTGTCCAAAAAGACCATCCCATCATGACTTGCTCTTTGTACCATGTGGCTTAAATAAGTCACTGAGGGCCCCTCCAGGAAAACTGCAATATGAAACTGTAGACAGATAATCTAAAGAAGATGAGATTGTTACAGTGTTAATGCAAGGAGAATTGTTCATAAGTTTATTACACACTTCTTGGAACACTTCAGACAGAGTCAAAATCATAACATGGATTTGCATTATACTCTAAAGGTTGCTGTTTCCTGGGCAATTCTGAAGGCCAAGAAATAGAAAATGGGAAGCATTTAGATAAATAATTACAGATGGGACATTGTCTGCTTACTTATTATTTAAATAATTATATATTCTTGAGACTTTTATAATTTAAATACTTCAATAAATCTGTCTGCTAAACACTTGTGATAAAGGGAAAACAATTTAGATTTTTTTTTTTTTTGGAAGTGCCATTATTTGTTTCAGTACACCCTGTAAAATTGAAATACAAAGTTCTGCCTATCTCAGTTCATGTCTCCAACAGGAGTTGATCACGACATTGAGATCATTGACAGGAGTAAATTTTAACTAGGGCCTGCCAGAGGCTTGTTTCTGACTGTTTCAGAGGTACAATCAGGGACCAACATTTATATGTTTCTGGAATTTTTCAGAGCACTGTAGCACTGCAGGGCATGTTCTTGATGTCCCCTCAAATTCACTCATTTTAAAATTTTGACAGACTTTCTTTTCCCATTTGTGGTACCCTGAAATTATTCATATTTCAGTTTTTGTGCCTCAGCTTCTCCTTTTTTTAGAAAGGTTTTTGTTTGCTGCTATGATCTTCTCATTTTTCTGGAACAGTACTCAATATATGTCTAAAGTAACATGTATAAATGACATGAAGTTGAGTTTTGAGGCTTTTCTCGTTTGTTTCCTTTAAATAGTTCTTCCCACAGAAAGATTTCATTGAGAATTGTTGGTTAGAGCTGAAATGAAATCCTTTAACATTTGCTTAGGAGGATTGCTTCAGCTCACCTGTTGCAGAATTGTTATCTGCAATATCATAGTATCAAAAGGCAGGTACTAAAGTGATATAGAAAAGGCAATGAACTAGAGTTCTGAGTGGCCTGAATTCAGACAGTTTCAGTTGATCCTGTACACCAATTCAAGGAGTGAATATGAAAAGATAATGTAATAAACTTTTACGCTTTATCTTCCAAGAGACTGTGTAATCTTTGTAAAATAGTTTGTTTCAGAATGTAGAAGGCTTTTGCAAAATCTACTAAGGCTGTCAATCTGAAAGAAAATATAGATATTTGCATATGGATCAGGGAGGAAACTTAAGTATTATTTTATTTCTACAGTGTAAGCAAAATGTCTAAAGAGGTCTATGGTTAAAAGCAAAATCATTAAGAAAATCTGGAAAAAAAAATGGGGTGGGGCAGAGGACTGGTCATTTATATGTCCTTATACATCGATTAAAAAAAGAAAAAAAAAAAAAAAAAACAAAAAAAAAAAAACCCACCCCTTTCTGGAACTGAAGAATCAT
Organism: Heteronetta atricapilla; assembly: GCA_011075105.1. Classification (NCBI taxonomy): domain Eukaryota; kingdom Metazoa; phylum Chordata; class Aves; order Anseriformes; family Anatidae; genus Heteronetta; species Heteronetta atricapilla. Next base: position 44,805,041 of record CM021735.1, read on the forward strand.
ACAAATTTACAAATTTTGAGTCTGGCACTAACTAAACAGTAATTATTCTTATCAGGAAAGTATGATTTTATAAAATATTATCTACCTTCATCTGATCCAGGTGTATGTTTATTTACAAAAATGAAGAAGTGAGGCCTAGCATGTATATAGCTCTCAAAAAAAAAAAAAAAAAAAAAAAAAAAAAAGACCTGTAATTTACATTTAATTCTAGCTAATTCTCTATTAGCTTTGTGGTGTTTCTCTCTGTCTAGCATACTTTTAGAACTCCCTGAGCAACTGAGAGAAGTTGTGTTAATCAGTGCAGTGGAATTGGTACTACTGTGGAACCCTGAATGAAATTCTGTTCTCTTAATAAAAAAAAATGGTTGTAGAAATTATATATAATCATTCATATTTATTTTGTCTAGATTGTAAAAGCACATGGAGTTACATAGTTGATTTCACACTATGAAGACATGCTGGCAACGTAGCTAAGTCTTTAGGGTTTATGCATTTATTTAAATAATTATGCCACTCAATGCAATTCTCACAGCTTTAGACAGTGATTCACACAAAGGATATTCTGGCTGAGCTATGGTACTTCTAATGTAATAATGTCAATAAATAAATACTTTTTCTCATTTATATTGAATATCCTACACTATATTACATGTCTTTTTCAAATTTTTCAACTTCCATGGATCAATATCAGATTATTGAACATACTTGGGTATGTCACAGATACAGAGATTTGTACTGAAAAAGAAAAAGAAAATAATAATAACAACAAGGATTATGTTTGGAACATAATACTAAATATAATTAATGGAAAAAATTCTATTGAAATCACCAAATTTTGAATGTAAATTTTCATGTGACATCATAGATGGGTGTTCTGTATTTTTACAGAATCTGAGGTGATCGGCTCCAGGACAGACGTATTCTGCAGTGGAGCGGGGGATTGTGGAGGACAGGGAATTTCCTGCTTCAAGGCCACTTGAGGCAGCCAAGGGAGCTGCCAGGACCCAGCATCCTTCACGAGGGCTGCTGACAAGGCTTGGGGTGGAGCCAGAGGGTCTGATCAGCCTGGTAGCAAGAGGTGGAGAGATTAAGGACTATCAGTGTGAGCAGGAGTTAGTCTGGTGGAGTAACTAGCTTTCTTCCATGCCTGAGAGAAAGGCACCAGGGTGATATACCCCAAATTGTGCTGGACCCCCTGCCCTGTAGTAGTCTGGCAAAGGGAGTGGACCTAAGAGATCAAGAGGAATGGAAACAGGTCCCTGATCAGCTCCCTCCCCACCTTGCCTCCCCAGGTGCCCTTATGCAAAAGGTTTGAGTCTCTGGAGCTTGAGGTATGGGTTGGAGAGGATGTGGAGAAAGGTCCACACAGGAGGTTGTCTAGGGCAAAAAAGTTGACTCCACACTTCAAGATTTCCTCCACCAACAAGGGAAGACGGGTAACTGTAGGTGACTCCCTTCTGAAGGGAAAAGAGAGCCCCATATGTCAGCTGTACCTTCCCCATATGGAAGTCTGCTGCCTACCTGGGGCCCAGGTCAGGGACATTACCAGTAAATTTCCTGTCCTGGTTCACCCCTCTGATTATTAACCCTTAGTGATAATTCAGTCTGTCAGCAATGAGATCACTGAGAGAAGCCTGAAGGCTATCAAAAGGGACTTCAGGGGACTGGGGCAGTTAGTGGATGGAGTGGGAGCATAGGTGGTGTTTACCTCCATCCCTTCAGTGGTGGGGAGGGATACTGAGTGGACCTGGAAAATCCAGCTGATAAATACATGGCTGAGACACTGGTGCCATCACCAGATTTTTTATTTTATTTTTTTTTTATTTTATTTTTTTATTTTATTTTTTATTTATTTTATTTTATTATTTTTTTTGACCATGTGGTTGTTTACTTGGCACCTGGCCTGATGGCTGCAGATGGGCAGATGGGTCCCACTTGTCTCAATTGGGGAAATGGGTCCTGGACCAGCAGTTGGCAGGACTCATCGAGAGAGCCCATCGAGAGAACTAGGTATGAAGGGGGACAGAGATTAAATGAGGCTCAATAGAAATGAGTCTGAGGTAGCAGAGCCAGTGTTGGGGATGAGGGCAATAGTGCAGCTGAACTGCATCTACACTAATGCACACAGAATGGGCAACAAAGAGGAGGAGCTGAAAGCCATTATGCAGAAGGCAAACTATGACCTAGTTGCCATCACTGAAATGTGGTGGGGCCACTCCCATGACTGGAGTGCTGCAATGGATGGGTACCAGCTTTTCAGAAGACACAAGCAGCTAAGGAAGGTCAGTGGTGTGGCTCTCTATATTAGAGTAAACTGCTGACACCTGCAGATGTTTGCTTAAAATAGAACTATTGAAATCTATATCTTACAATTTATTACATTTGAAGATGTAAATTGATTTTGCAAACACATGAGGAAAAAACAGTGTGAAATGTGTTTACTGAAATGTATACATTTGTAATAATTAGTGACTCATCCAATTTTTGCATGGTCAGATATAAAATTAAAAACACATTCTGGAAACATTTAGTATAGATAGCATTTGAAATGCTTTTCCACATTCCTAATTTTATCACCTCCATGTACCTGAGTACACTTAATAGTGGATCTTGGCAACAAATGTATTTATATGATCAATAAGATTCCTATCAAACAGCCTTCACAGACATGTTCAGAGAAAGCATGGTGTAAAACGAATTGCTTTCTAATGCTTGAATTCTGGGCTTACATTACATCTTAACCCTTACAGTTCTGCTTGCCAACATTTACTTTCACATCAGTAATGCTCAATGGCATTAAAAGTTCATGACAAGAGATACTGATATCAGGAGATGGATTTGAATTTGTACATTCAACATTATATGGAACAGATGGACTACAGACTTGGTACAAGCCTCTTTATTCAAATGCTGGTACAACTAGTATTTTTACTTTAGATCAAATATTGGTAGAATCTAGATTTAGTGTTTAGAGAAGAAAAGATTGTTTTCAAAGGTGATTAAGCTACATGGAATTGCATGCTTTCTGATTGTAGTTAACAACAATAAAACAATTTAATTCACTTGTAGGGAATGAGGACAGCTTTTTTTGTGGACCTGCTGGAGACGAGCTTTGTGGAGAAGGACCTTGGACGTCCTGGTGGATGACAGGTTGGCCATGAGCCAGCAGTGCGCTCTGATGGCCAAGAAGGCCAATGGGATCCTGGCATGCATTAAAAGAAGCATGGCCAGCAGGTCAAGGGAGGTGATCCTCCCCCTCTGCTCTGCCTCAGGCCTCACCTGGAGTAGTGTGTACAGTTCTGGGCTCCCCCATACAAAAAAGATGGGGATATCCTTGAAAGAGTCCAGCAGAGGGCCACAAGATGATACGGGGCCTGGAACCTCTCCCCTATGAAGAAAGGCTGAGAGACCTGGGTCTGTTCAGTCTGGAGAAAAGAAGACTGAGAGGGGATCTCATCACTGTGTATAAATACGTGAGGTGTGGGAATCAGAGGGATTTGGCCAACCTATTTTCAGTGGTTTCTGGGGATAAGACGAGGGGTAATGGACACAAGGTGGAGCACAGGAAGTTTCGCACCAACATGAGAAAGGACTTCTTCACAGTGAGGGGTAATGGAGCACTGAAACAGGCTGCCCGGGGAGGTTGTGGAATCTCCTTCTCTGGAGATATTCAAGATGCATCTGGACACCTACCTGGGCAACCTGCTCTAGGGAAACTGCTTTGACAGGGAGGTTGGACCCAATGGTCTCCCAAGGTCCCTTCCAACCCCCACAATTCTGTGATTCTGTGATTTTTTGTAGCTTAGCAGAAGCATTACCTTTACAAGCATATGTGTGTATATATATTTCCAAGTATAAAGATGATTAAGTTATTCTCATTCTTCACTAGAAAACACATCTTAATTCAAACAAGTTTCAGAAGGAATATAACTTCCTTTAAAACAGAAATTTCATCTAGGAAACAAACATACCAGGAAAAAAGCATGCTTGGATTATTTTCTTGGCTAAAGCTCATATAAAAGACAGTTCATTGAAGAATGAGCTCTGAAAATGAGTTTGTGTTATGAGAAAATACATAAGAAATAATAAAGTGGGACATTTTCTGATAATTCAAACTCATTTTCAGAACTCATTCTTCATTGAACAATTTTTTCTATAGATATCCCGAATTACTAAATTTCTATTCTGTTGTAATACTCTAAACCTTTCAGGACCTTAATGTGGAACATGGCACATATGAAGAATGTGTGTGTCAGAAAAGAATAATAAACAGTAAAACAAAATTTCCAAAAATGGCTTGTTCAAATTTAAAATTAACAAAATTATAGTATCTTTGTGTAGGTCTCAAAGCTCTCTACAAATATCAAATAAATCTCAGTGACAGCACATAATAAAATACAGCTTGTTATCATGAATTCTTATAATTTAAAGGGACATCTCTTGCTTACTCATCGATTTGAACAGTTTCTGTTTTTGAATGTTTCTAATACTGTTTGCATACAGCAGAAAATACAGTGTTGTATAGCTGGCAATAGTAATATATTACATCAATTAAAAAAAAAAAAAAAGTGCTTTTAAATTTAGATTTTTCAGGGATCAGGAGAAAAATAACAGTAGTTTTTTGACCAAAAGACCTCCTACAGTGTAACTCTTTTTCAGACTTTGTTGAAAATTATTCTCTCTATTTTGCTCCACCAGATCAAGCATCAAATGTTTGAATATTTAGCATAAGACCTTGTCCTATTTTTGACTTCCTAAATATTTTCAACTAACTGGTAACATTCTTTAGAAGCATTCTTCATTTATGCAAGTGCAAACCAGATACCGTGTTCTGTATAATACGAATTCTCTGCACTGAATTAGTTCCTGGTATAACACAGTGGAATAATGGAATTATTTTAGTTCTTTAGGAGAATTGTTCTGGAGGTCTACAAGGTAAGGACTTTCCTTACGAGATAAGTCTCTACCATGTTATGATGGGAGTACTATGGGATAACTTTCTTTAAAGATAAGTGGGATATTGAATTTCTAATAGGTCAAGGAATTGTTTGAGACGCAAGAACAGATAGAGAAAGGTCTATTTTAAGCACTATCAAGCACTATTAGTGCTTGATTTCAGCAAAATATGGGAAAAATATTTTCTTATTAGCAAATATAAAAGAGAAAAGAAAGGCAACTAAAAACTGTAGGAAATGAACAATGCCATTAGATTTAGGGGTTTCACTATGCACTAAATTGCTCATCTATTAATAACTTCTTGCATGGTTCATATTCAGTTGCCAAGGCCAATAATACTCTTTTTGAACATTGAATTTATCTCTTCAGACTGTCCAAGCAATTCAATTTTGTTAAGAATTGATGAAAATCTATCATTTGGCAATGATGGATGTATGTGGCACTTCTTTAAGTCCAATTTATGTGCTGAGCATAGGCAGCTATGGTAATCCTTTTAAAAGTGAGGCATAGCAGTAAAATCTTTTTCTATTAAGGTTAATGTTAAACCACCAACTTACAGAATGGCATATCCATCAAATAAGAAATCGTAATGCATTAGCACCCTGCTGTGGTGGTTTTACCGTGTTAGGCAGCTGAATACCACAACCTCTCTCACACTCCCCCTCCTCAAATGAGGAGGGGAAGAAGTAAAGGAAAGAACAACTCACGGATTGAGATAAGGATAATTTAATTAAAGAGGAAATATATATATATATATATAATTAAGGAAATATTATTATTAATTAAATAATTCAACTAAAGGGAAAAAAAGGGAAGGGGAAAGGGAGTAACAAAACAAAACAAGTAAAGACTATGTGGAAATGCAAAGGGAAAAAAATTTACTCTCTACTTCCCACAAATGAGCAATGCTTGACCATGTCCTTGAAGCAGGGCCTCAATGCACGTAGCCGGTGTTCAGGAGGAGGACAGACGTTTTCACAATGAGAGCCCACCCCTCCCCTCTTCCTTTTTCCACCTTTTATTGCTGAGTGTGACATCATATTGTATGGAATATCCCTTTGGCTGGTTTAGGTCAGCTGCCCTGATGATGTTTCTTTGTCACTTTTTCGCCCACCCCCTAGGAGGGTTAGAGAAAGTCCTGATGCTGTGCCAGCATTTCTCAGCAGCAGACACTACACTGGTGTGATATCACTGCTGTTCTAGCTACAAGTGCAGAGTGTAGCACTGTATGGGCTGCTGCAGGGAAAGTTAACATCCCAGCCAGACCCAGTACACCTGTCCATCATTGCAATGTGAAGAAAGTATTACCATCAACATCAGGGTTTATATTTTTCTAGTACATTTTATCCCTAGGACTCTCACATGATCAATATCTTAGCGTCAGTTGATCTTCTATGTGAACTATTGGAGATATGAAGAGCCTATACACAGTGCTGCACTTAATTTTCAGCCTCCATTTTATCTAGTAGGAAAATCTAAGGCCTTTTTTTATTCACCCTAAAGTATGGAACAGTCTAAACACAATACAGGAAGAGATATTAAGTATTCTCCTATTTTCAGACTTCCATCATACTGGTCAGATAAGAAAAACAACATTAATGACTCATGGACTTTCCTTCAGATGTTTACACTCTACAAAGAATTACAAATATGTCTCAAAGTATAAGCACAGTGCTCAGTTTTTAGGGAGAAATGCAGAACTATTGCAAAGAGTTAACCAGCACACCATCTCATACAGCTACATTTAAGAAAGCTATATAAGAAAATCTGAAGACTATATAAAACATTTGGTGCTGTGAAGTCTGCTTGATGTATAATCTGTTGATGAAGGTGCTAGCTACCTACATTGCAGTTTTTATCACTGCAAGGCATGCTAGCTGAATTGTTAATGATCTTAGAAGTGAGGACTCAATGACCTTTTGAAAACTAACTTTTTCTTGCTCTTAGTTCTTTATAGTGTTTTCAGAGTTAAGGTAGATCTATAATTTTAAGACAACTGAAGAGTAATACAGAGGAGCATAGAAAGCACTCCATCTTCTTTTGTCCTCAAACCTCAATTTCTGAAAATAGACGAGAGACAATTTATCATTTGGAACAGCCAGTCTTATATTTTTTACTAATATTGCTTTTAATTTTACTTTTAAAGACATGTAAAACATTCATGAAATATTATAACAATTCAGCACCTATTAACATTGGATTATATCAGTGCTGGGAAGATTATTTTTTTTTTTTATGTCTAACACATTATCTCATGGAAAAACATCAGGTTGTTCTTAGATAGCACAGAATAATACTTGAATTCTGTATTTTGGAATAATTATACCACACTCATTTGACATTTCATGGGGAAGGCACATCTGCATTCATGTGCTAAATTAACCAATTTCCTTAAAATACATAAAGAAAACCCTACTATTTTATTATTTCTTCCTTTCTTTCTTCCTTACTTTCTTCCTTTCTTTTTCTCTTTCTCTCTTTCTTTCTTTCTTTCTTTTTCTCCTTCCTTCCTTCCTTCCTTCCTTCCTTCCTTCCTTCCTTCCTTCCTTCCTTCCTTCCTT
>CM021735.1:44821417-44842921 GCA_011075105.1 Heteronetta atricapilla
TCCTTAAGGGTCCCTTCCAACTCAGGATATTCTATGATTCTATGATTTGTTGGCTGATATTCTATGAAGAATTGTCCAGCTTCAAAAAGCATTTGAGCGTGTGAAGTTTCAAACAGCATCTTTCAAAGGCATCTTTCTATGTTGGGCCCTGAACACCAATGTTTTTTTTTTTTTTAACAAGACGTTATTCACACACTTAAAATGCTGCTAACAACTTAGCTCTAAACATGGTCACCTAAATATCTTTGTAAGTCTGGTGTCATGTTCCCTTCCCCTCATCTTTTAATATTTTCAGTGTTTTTGTCCTTACAAGAATTTAGATACCAGATCTACTTTTCTTACCATAAAGTAAATAACAGAGTAAAAGGAGAATCAAGTAGCAAGACAAATGATTTTATTCCCTGAATCATATCAAGACAAAACATCTTGATGCAGCATGAGCAATTTACCAAATATCATTATTCAAATCATGTATTGATACTATTTAGATTTAGCTTGAATTTATTTAGGAATCAAATCCATTCCTGCCTAGAGTTTTTCAATGAAGGTTACTTTAATCTCTTAAAATGGGATTAACAGATTTAGACAGAAGTACTCATTAATTAATAAAATTAATTTTAAAATGCATTATATTAGTCAACCTTAGCAAAAAGAATTACTGTCATTAACACACACCAGAAATCTTTCTCAAATTATTCCTCTTTGGTAGAAGGCTTGTAAAAAAATGGGGAGGAAAGAAGAGATTACAATCTTCATTATAATTTTTCTATATAATTATTTATTGCTGGAATTGCTTATAGAATCTGGATTTTATAGAAAGCAGGGACTTTTTAAAAAATCAAACTATTCTAGTGATAACCATCATTATTTACAATCTGAAACATGGAACTTTTAGTCAGCTTGATAGCTTTAGGTATATACAAACTCTAGTCTGACAGAGAGAGAATTAAATTTCCACCTTATAGTGATGCAAGGTCACGATACTCATTCCAGTGAATTGGAGATGTGGGTACTAAATGAAGCTTCTCTTGTCACTGCCAGTTTTGTCAGTTCCAAAATCTTCATTTCCTCTTTCCTGATTTTCCTACTGAGTGCCTAATTTCAGGCAAGCCACCAGCAAGGGTTATAACAGCTTCAATTTCTAAGAACTGGACTATGAGAGGGTTCTAAATGCACATGCTGCAGAACAGATGTGTTCTGTGATACATCAGCTAAGTCCATTCAGTGTGGGTGGAAACCTAGATGCACATCATTGCTTCATCTACCCTTTTTAGAAGGAAAAGTGAGCTCTGAGATATGTAAGATGTTGTGGGATGCTTTAAAGGGTCCCAGGTCTGGACACTATGAGGCCCTCAACATTGTGCCTGACTATCATAGAATTACAGAATATCCAGAGGACCCATAAGGATCATTGAGTCCAGCTCCTAGCACAACACAGGCCTACCCAAAAATTCAGACCATTTGATTGAGAGCACAGTCTGAAACACTTCTTAAACTCTGACAGGCTTGGTGCTGTGACTATGTCTCTGGAGAGCCTGTTCCAGTGCGTGACCACCCTCTCAGTGAAGAACCTCTTCCTGGTATCCAGCCTGAACCTCCCCTGTTGCAGCTGGACACCATTCCTGTCGGTCCTGTCACTGGTCACTAAAGAGTCACTAAAGAGATCAGTGCCTTCCCCTCCATTCCCCATCATGAGGAAGCTGTAGACCATGATGAGGTCTCTCCTCAGCCTCCTCTTTTCCAGGCTGAACAGGCCAAGTAACTTCAGCTGCTCCTCATACGTCTTCCCCTCTAGACCCTTCAACATCTTTGTAGGCCTCCTCTGGCCACTCTCCAATAGTTTAATGCCCTTTTCATATGGTGGTGCCCCAAACTGCTCACAGTAGTTGAGGTGCAGCTGCAACAGTGCAGAGTAGAGAGGGACAATCACTTCCCTAAACTGACTAGCAATGCTGTGCTTGATGCACCCCAGGATATTGTTGGCCCTCCTGGCTGCCAGGGCATACTGCTGGCTCGCATTCAACTTGTTACCAACCAAAACCCCCAGATCCCTCTCTGCAGGGCTGCTTTCCAGTGTCTTGTCGCCCAGTCTGTATGTATATCCAGGGTTGCCCCGTCCCAGGTGCAGGACCTGGCACTTGCTCTTGTTAAACTTCATGCGATTGGTGATTGCACAGCTCTCCAATTTTTCTAGATCTCTCTGTAAAGCCTTTCCACCCTCAACAGTCTCCACAGCTCCTCCAAGTTTAGTATCATCAACAAATTTGCTCAAAACACCCTACAGTCCTACATCCAAATCATTTGTAAAAACATTGAACAGAACTGGCCCTAAAATGGAGCCTTGGGGGACCCCACTGGTGACTGACTGCCAGCCTGATATGGATCCATTTAACACAACCCTTTGAGCCCTACACAACAGCCAATTGTTCACCCATCGTATGATGTTTTTGTCTAGCTGTATGCTGGACATTTCATCCAGTAGGATCCTATTGGAAACTGTGTCAAAAACTTTACCAAAATCCAAAAAGATCACATCAGCTGGTTTCCCTTGAAGATCTCAAGACATTTTAAAATCCTTTTGACAGCCTTAGAAACTTACTCACTTACCATGTAGGATGTATATACAAAATTCCATTTTAACAGATGGGGTATATTTGAGCAAAATTCAGTTACCTACACACAGAGTTGATTGAATTTTCCTTATGTTAGTAAAATTGTTTGCATGCAGAAAAAGAATATATACACAGGAAAGATACTTTTTAGAAATCAAAAAAGCCGAAGTGGTTCCACAAGTTTGTGTTGCTTTGAACGCTTAACAGATTTAATTTTCTGTTTTTACTGTTCATGTTTCTGAAACAGCTCTAGATGTTCTTTGTTATCAATCATACTACTATTTTTTTTTCAGATTTTGCCTAAAAGTGCCACTTATTCTATTTGTTTAATTACTTCAATTCCAGTTAATTACCCAGTGTGTTCAATATATTCCTGAGTGTATTACCTCTAGAATGAGATTAAGGTCCTGTAAAGCACTGCCAGAGATTGCAAAGTAATCACCAATTTCACTGCTACAGGATAAAAAGAGGGCAAGATTCAGTCATGTATGTCACATACAAAAATACTATTTCAGGACAATCTCTTAGGAAATACAGAAATACAGAGCAGCAAGGGCCATGAGTAAAACATCAGCGATTTTATTTTCATGTAATGTATGTAATGTTCTTAGTAAAATGTATATCTTTTTTTTTTTTTTAAATGTCCCACTAACCATTACCTAGGCTATTCCTCTTTATAATACAATCTTTTGTTGTTGTATCAGCCCACAGTCAAAATTACACACTTTCTAGTGCTTCTCTTTGCTCTAGAAGGTTTGTGTCCATTCTCTCCTGGCCATGGTCACATGTAAAATTTTAATGAGAATTTTATGCTAACATTCTATATTTCACCTAATCCCAACTAGTGATCATATGTATAGTATGAAGAGAACTGTACATCTGAAATGAATTTTGCCTGATGATTCATGTGCTATTGGTTAACACTAAATAGAATCAGCATTTGAAGGAAATTGCTCTTATGGCACAAGGCCATTCAGACCACGGCTGTTGTGTTTCCTAGGTCTCACCCTCTAAGGATTACTCATACCTTACAGAGCAAAACAACAGCTGTGTAACACATTTACCCTCAATTGTATACACATATCATTGCTGTTCTTGTCTTTACTGACAACCCACAAACCCTTTATGCCCAACATTCCCTAAACTCAGAAAAAAGAGGAGGGGCAGAATGCATCTCAGATTGCAGAGAGAAAGGGGGAGTGGTAAATCTAGACTTACACAACTGTACTCAGGTAAGAAAAAATGTGAGCCATAATTTTAAATCTTTGTTAGGCTCTCTATTCTTCTAGATGGGTCTGGGTTACATTTCAAGATGTTCGCTCCTTGTATTTTAGCTATGCAATGATTTTAAGGATAAGGTCTAGAGTAACACTTTTTGCACATGATCTGGGGATGGATTTTTTTTTTCAGCTTCTCCCCTTTTACTTCAGTGAGAGCAAACTCAGAATGAAGTATCAGACCAATAGTTTTTCAACATTACCAAATGAATTTATTTGACTGAAAATGAGTGGTCAAGGAGACATAAAAACTGTGAATACTCTACTAACAATACTCGCCTGAGAAAAAGCAGATATCACCTTTGACATCTTCTACCCTGAAATGCCATGACTGTGCTTCTCCAGTCATTGCAGAGATCATTGTAATGATTGTCACAAGTAATTTAATACTAACTGGAAGCATAATACAAGTTTGGAGAAGAAAAGTGTCAGTGGGAGCTAAACAGTGACACATGACAGCACATGAAAGATTAATTTTGTTGTTGTTGTTGTTTTGGTTGTTTTTTATCTTAGAAGAAACATCTTACGGCTGAAGGAAACTGAAGGTAACTGCATATCACTTGTCCTATAAGTTAATGCTCTCAGAACCATTCAGGAGATGCTTGGCCAGATCCAGCCTTTCTTGTCCCTGATTACTGTGTCAAGCTGCTATGTACTGCTAAAATATTTCCATGCAGGTATGGCTTACCACTTCTCCATTTTTTGTTTTAGTGGGTGAAAGAATACAAGACCAAGATGAATAACAAGATGTTTTGTTTTTCTTTGTTGTTTTTCTCTCAGCTTTCATAAAAAGTTCACTTTCTTCACTACTTATTTTTTTCTCCCCTCCAGAAATACAAATATTGAACCTTATTGGTTCAGGTGTTCTTGACTCTCGTGATTTTTTTTTTTTTTTTGGTTTGTTTGTTTGTTTTTTGTAATAGACAATTAGCCCCTTTAGACAAAAGAAATCCCCTTTGCTATATTTACACTCTAGTTGTTTTAAATAACTTCCCTTGTCTCTTCCCTTGAGATCATGTTAAACTTGCTCAGCAATCAACCTCCCAGGCATGCACCCATAGAGTCCTAAGTCATAGGAAAATGACTGGGATGGGTATGTTCTGTTTTGTGTCTGGCACCTGAATAGAAACTCAGGAAAAATTACCGGTACTGTCATACCACATGAAAAGGAGCCTCCCTTCTGACTAACCAACATGTTTTTGCATCTCTGCAGACAGCCAAGATTAATAAAACTTTAACCACTAAATTTTCAACAATGAGTCTATTCATTAAAAAGGGGAAGGTAGGAATAACTTCGCCACAGAAGACTATGTTGCACTAAAGCTAATAAAACAGAGGTATCAGTTTACAAGGAGCAGGCAGAGATTGGTTGAAACAACAGGTACATTTTTATGCCACAGGGCTGGAAACGCTTTTCAAATAAGAAAATTTGACAGTGACAGACATGTAGCACAGCTATAATTATTATGAACAAGGAAACCTGAGCTCTGTTGTTTCTTCCTAACTTTTGCTGAAAACAGACTTGTTTCCAATGAAATCTGTAACAACAACAACAAAGTAACATGTCTTTCTTTGTAAACAGTGATAGCTGTATTTGTATTTATAGTCAAGGGAATACTAATTTTGCATTTGTGTGATGTGTGATGACTTCTCCTCTCTGCCCACCCCCAAAACTCTTAATGCAGAAGAGGACAGTCAATTCTAATATAAAAACAAGAAAGAATTCCAGTTTGGTGGGTTCACATACAGAGATGTAAGTTAAAATTTCAGCATTTTAGGCCTGTTACCTGAAGTTTATATCCATCTCTGGATTTTTAGCTGTGCAAGTATATTTCTGAGTTGCTGGTTCCATCTGGTTTGATGAGGCCTTTTAAGTTTCCTGTAGGTAGACTTTCTATTGTGCTTCTAATGGGAGAATATGGAGAAATTACTAACCATTTGTCTGTAAGAGACATCAAGTATCCCAAACAATTTCACAAATGCAAACTGCAGATGCTAATGGAAAACTGCACAGGCCAATCCTGGAATGAATATACCCTGGCACAGTTTCCATTTTCTTGAAACAATCACTGTATTACTCTGTGATTGCTTCAACTTCTGAACAATGTGGGCAACATAAATTTGTATATGAGTCTGAAGGAACAAAGGAAAAATACATTGTCTTGAATGCTTCAGTGAGTTAATAGTACTGATCTAGGTGTTGACATTTTACAAATTCTTTGAAATATGCACATATGAAAGTATAAGTTTTGATGGAAAAAGATGACAGCCTAGTATAGTTTTTATATTTATATTATTTATATTATATATTTTTATTATATAGTCTTGCTGCTTTCTGTGAAAACTGGGGAATTAATGGGGGAGGTGGTGAGGGGCGGTAAATTAATAAATAATGGTTAATAGTTTAAAGAATAAATCTGTAGCTTCCTCACCAGTTTTAAAAAGAAACCAGTAGACTTTGAACTGTATTGTATGTCATTTTTCCTATTGACCCGTCTGCAATCTTGCTTAGATTACTGGCTGGGTTGGAAAAGACAACATTCTTATTGACACATTTTTCTGTAGTGACATGTTATGGAGAAGGACTGTCCATCCTCATTCCTCAGGGTTTATATCAGTGTGTCTCTTGTGGCATTGTGGTTTCCAGTCCTAGCAGTTCACGTGACTACACATATGTATAACACTCCTTCAAGCACCTTTGCATGCACTCCACAATATCACAAATGGCTAATCCTATGTTGTTTTTCAATACAGAGACTCTTCTTCCCCCTAAAAAAATTTACATTGTCACCTATTTGTGACAATCTGCATTTGTGTGCATCTGTACTTTGCAATTCTGAGGATAAGAACATGAAGAATATCCAGTTTAAGGTCCCCTCTAAGAAGTCAATAAAATAAAACAAGTTCAGCAGAGTCTAGTAAGGCTTGGGCACTTTTCCTCTGAGGAGAGGTCAAGAGTCTAAGGATTGTTCATGCTGAAGAGAGAAGAGGTGGCTTTGCCCCCAAAGCCAAACATGGATGACTTTTGACCAAAGTCCAACATGGATGTTATTGAGAAGCCAGATTCTTTACAGTGGTGTGTAAGAGGAAAATGAAAGGATATAAAGACAAACTGGATACAAGGACAAACTTTTTCAACACAGTTCATGTTCATGTGTTTGAAGAGGTAGAGCAGAGAAGTTCAAAAGTCTTTATCCTTAGAAGTCCTTGAGATTAGATTGGGTACAAGTGCTGATTTCATATTTGCTTCTTTGGGGAGAGCCTTGGATTAGAGATTCCCTGAGTTCCCTTTCAACCTGATTTATCCTATCTCCTGTGAGTTGTGGATATTTCACATTTATATTAATAAAGAAGACAAAAGAGTTTTCATCTCTTAATTTTAGGTAAACTTTTATTATTTTCAGTGCTTTACATGCAAAACAAAAGAGAGTGAGAACCTGAATAGCTGAGGTTTCTTGTCAGAGTCACTCTTAACTGCAGTGAAAACAAACACATTTAGTCAAATCCTAGCATGTTTCCTTTTGCCCTTCAGCATTTTGGGACAGATGTACTAACAGTCATGCCTTTTATTCTGTGAGACATTTTTGGATATTATCTTGAGAATGGTTGATTGATGTAATGTTTATTGTAATTCTAATATTGTTTTTTTACTTAGTTGAAATGAAGTACTGAATTAAATATTAAATCTTCTATTCAACATGTACAGAAGTCTGCCTCTCTCCAATAAATATTCTCCTGTGTTTTGTGTAACTTTTATTCCTTTCTTTTCCTAGTAGCAATAAATTTTATGCTTCATGAGTAAAGAAATATTATAACTATAGTTTGGCTAACATCTGATCTTCAATATGAAAGAAAATCCTGACATTTTACTAATGTATTTACTGAATCTGAAACAGAACAAAGGAAGATAAAAATAATTAATAAAGTCCCATAATAATATACTGTAAAGAAGAAAAAAACAGATTAAATTTGCTCTTTCTGCATTGATATTTATGCTTCTTATATTCTACATTAAACCAAACCAAAACAAAAAGACCATTTTTGCTGGCACTTTTAAAAAGTGCCTGATTATTTCTAGTCTAATCACCTTGGCACAAATTTGTCAACATCATTGACATGTTTTGCAAGTGAAATTCTGACATTTGGAACCAGAAGTTAAGCAAACATTTAATTTTACTTGGTACAATTACACTTGCCTGAAAAGGGGGCATTGAAAATCATGTGGTATATTGGCAAGGAATTATCAGAAGCTTACAATACCAAAAGATTTGTTGCCCTGTGTAATTTTTCCACTTGTTCTTAATCACCTATAATGCTTCCAAAAAGTGATCATTCAGGGTAAACTCAGACTAGGATCATTGTACAAATATAATGAAAAAAAATAGTTGAACCTTTCAGACATCTTACTGGAATTGAGTGAATTTTTTATGCCATGAAGTAAAGTGGTTTCAACACTGTTGTTGTTTAACCCTGGCAGGCAGCTAATGGTTTGCTCAGTCACACAGCCACTTTCTCAGTCTCCACAGGTGGGATGAGAGAGAGAATCAGAAAGGTAAAAAGGCAAGAACTCATGGGCTGAGTTAAAGACCATTTACTAGTTAAAGCAAGTGTGATATGCACAAGCAAAGAAAAATAGTGAATTAAATTGCCCATCAGAAGGCAAGTGATCAGACACTCCCAGGAAAGCAGGGCTCATCATATGTAACAGTTTCTTTGGAAGACAAATGCCATCACTCCAAACATCACCCCTACTTCCTCTTTCTGTATTCCAGCTTTTATCACTGAGCATGATGCCATATGATATAGGATATCTCTTTGGCCCATTTTGTTTGCCTGTCCTAGCAGTGTTCCTTCCCAGCTTTTTGTGTAACCCCAGCCTCCTCACTACTAGGGCAGCAGGAAAGGCAGAAAAGTCCTTAGCTCTGTGTAAGCATTTCTCTGCAACAACTAAAACTTTGGTGTATTATCACTGCTATGTTAATGAAAAATCCAAAACACAGCACTATACAAGCCACTATGTAGAAAATTAACTCTATCCTAACCCAAACTATGACAAATAGTTACAGTGAAGTTAGGGTTTAGTTTTCTCTTTAAAACATTTAGGAATTATGGTTTTCATTCTGGATCACTGTGAAATTCATTGTTCTATTGTCTGCTAGCTATTGGGTTAAGATGTAAATGCCTTTTTACGGCCTTAAAATCTACTGACTTGGAAAGAAAATATAGACTATTTGGGTACTAGACGTGCAAATTTGTTCTGAATAACCAACCATATCAACTCCTCTAGTCTCTACAGAAGGTAAGTATGTGGCTCTTTTATTCGAAGTACACCTGCCAACGTACACCTATTATTTCCTGTCTTACAAATAATTTGATGCTCATATTACTTAAACCGTTTCCAATTCTCTATGCTGTTCTCTTGTTCTGAATAAGGAAAGTACTATTTGTAAAATGTAGCCTAACAAAGAGTTAATAATACAAATCTGAAAAGTGACTCTTTAATAGCTCCTATTTAGGAAGCAAAAACAAAGTGATATAATCCTGCTATTCATGACCTGTTCATGAATAGCCAATGAGGGTGATTGTAAGAGAAACTGTAAGTTGATGGCTCGTGGCTGGGGCTCATCATAAGTAAATAAATATATAGTGTATGTGACTCTCACACACTTTCTCCTTCATGAGTTGTGACTGTAGTACATTTTTCTCTCTTTCTTAATCCTCAGTGACTTAAAAACAACAACCACACATGCAATGAACACATGCAGTTCACAGTAATTGCAGGTGATGGGTGTGAGCCAGGTTTGTATAATGTCATTGATTCTGATATTAGGATAGCAGTAATATAAAATTTAAGAGCTTACGTTCTGCCATACATCTGCAAGTAAACCTGCACACTACTCTTTCTATTGAGTCAATAGGAATGTGGGGAGGGGAAAAGTTGTCTTAAAGCTAGCTGATACCAAAGAATAAATCATTTTGGAACATTTTGCATGGTTGTTTGGGAGATTTACCTTTTCCTGTTTCTACTTTCAGTTATTTATAATTTCATTTATGTAATCTTCATTTTAAACAAAGACTTTCCCACGATAGTTTAATGGGTTGGATACACAGAGAACACTTCTTAAGTCTCTAAGACAGAACAAGCTGTAAAATCCATTATTCCTTTATTATTTTCCCAATTATTCACTGGGTGTTAATTTAATTAGATACCCCAAAATACAGATCCTTTACTTACATGGAACTGGCTTAGAAAAATGTTTAAAGCTCAAAGAGCCACCATGCACTGGAATGCATGCCATCTGTTTTCTTCCATCCCCTGTGTTTGTATAGCCAGCTTTCCCAATGTAATTGACTTTTTCCTTTTCACTAGGAAAATAAACTGTGATATCTATCTGCCAATTCAATTTAGCCATCTGTCTACCTGTCCATCAGAAGGGCTTAAAAGTGTAAGATGTTTTTGAATAATTTTGAACACAGAAATCTAATAGAAACATTAGTTGTTTTCATTATATAAATATAAATATTTATATTTCACCTTTAAAAAAAATCTTCAATAAAACTGTCCAAGTATTTTATGAAATAGAAAAAGAAAATATACATAACTTAAAAATAAATATATATTGAAACTTAAACATAAAAGACTTGAGCCAGTATTTATATATGTTTTTATCATCTCTTGTTGCCAGCTAACTTGAATAGAGAAAGGTGGATTTGGTCTATTGCATCCTAAAATAAATGTGTGTAAGCTAAGAATTAAAGTCTGAACCACATGATTAGTTCTTTTGATTTATTTGGAATGATTTTTGTGTAAAATTAGGCAGTTGATTTACTGCAAAGACAAAAATCAAATGCCTAACCTTAAGTGAATTATTTTAATCCAACATCTATTATGGAATTTCTTATCGCCCATCAACAAATCCAATTGCAAAAGAATTTCAGCAAAAATTCATGCATAGGATAATGTGAGACTGGATGATTTACATTGAACAACTAATTAGTATTACCCACAAGCATGCGCACATACTGACTGTATACTTTTGGTTTTACTGTCGTTTTAATGAAATAGAAAGAACCACAATTTCATAATATTAATGTAATTAATTTACTGTGCAATTAAAAAATAAAGCAACAGTTTACAGAGAAGTCAGAAATATTCAAATTTTTTTAATTATTATTATTTGAGAATAGTAGTGGCTCTTCTGAGCAATACTAAATCTTAACTTTATCTTTTCAGTGCTGTGTTTTATTCCAAAGCTAAATACTGGATTATGAAATCTGTGGATCCTTCCACCTGTCATGTTACTTCATGCTGTTATTGACTGAGTCTATATGATATTATAGCAGCTTTTTGCTCCTTACAGTAGACTTAGACACAGCATTCTAAAACACTTTTAAGAACACTTTCCACAATAAGTTGCCTTGCCTCATTTCAGCACACTTTCCTAATTTTAGCAAACCACATCTCAGATCCTTTAGATTAAAATCTAAAGCAAAATATAAGCTTGATGATATTTAATTCTTATACATCCTTCTGTATTTAGTAATTGCCTAGCTAGTAGCTAGACTTTGTTCTTTACTTTTGCCTTCATGTTAAGGGTGATTTGCAAGTACCTGGTGAAGGAAACATGGAAATACTACCCTAGCAGCCTTTGAAAATCATCTCCTGTCTGTAGTTCCAAGAAATCCACATCTGTAACAGCAAATGCCTTTTTCTCTCTTATTATGCTAATACGTTTTGTAAGCTATATTCCTAATAGATCCAAAGGATCTATTCTATCTATCTCTTCCTTATTAACATACTGTTGCAGTTGGGTGAGACCAAAAGGAACATGAACCTAAACCCCAGAAGAAAACAAACAAGAAGCTAAGGCCAGATTGCATGACATATGGCACGTTTACCTGGCAGTCACTGTAGATAGTAGTATAGCCTCAACAGCACAGATATCAGCATTGACTAAACATCTGACCATTTTTTTTCACTTTTCCAGACAGATTACATAGCTTGACTGTGCTCTGTGCTGCTCTACTACCCAATCTATTAGTTTACATATGCCTAAAGTAGACTTTGATGACTTTGGGAAACACAACCAATAACTTAGCTAAAATACAAAACTATATCTTTATAGTCATATCTACATAGTCATATATTTTATTGCCACTTTGAGCAATATAGAGTTAGGATATAGAGTTTTGATTCAGTTGCCAGCATTAAAGAAATCAGGTTATTTTGGGAACATCAATGTAAGCAGTCAAGCTTAAAAATACTGGTTGTGAAGAAACAGATAAAGAAAAAATGTCAGAGGAGAACTTAATAAAGTTACATAATACATTATTTCATCTCTGATACTTATAACAATGAGATTTAGAGGTGTGATAATCTACCTAGTGCTCATGGCAAATTACAGGAAGTTGTTCTCTGAAATTAATGTTGATGTAAACAACTAATACCTCAGATATTAAAAATTCCGATAAGTATGTCCCATGTAATGTTTTTCTCCCGATCATTTTAATGATGAAATAAACATCCTAAAAACATGTCAGATGAGAAGGATATTAAAAATCCTTCTCAACTATCAAGACATATGCTTAGCCAGTGATAGTAATGAACATACTGAGTAATCCTAAATAATAGATTTTTTGCTAACTATCAGATAACATTTTTGATTGTGTGATAACTAATAAGATATTTGGCCCAAGCAACTTTTTTGAATACTTTGTGTCTGGTATAGGCCAAATCTAAAACTCTTCCTCAGGCAAAACTGACTTGTTATAGTGGGACTGTTGAATAACAAAAGACTCCACAAGGAGTTTAGGAGTTCAGTTTTGTGATATGGAAGGTGGGATTGAAAATAACCACTTGATCCCATCTACCCTCAAATTAACTTGTAGGTCATATTAACTCAGTCTTAATTAATTTATTCTTATCATTCAGGGAGAAAGGAAAAAAAATAAAAACATAAAAAGAATGGAGGTAATGGAACATGCTATTTTCTTTTTTCTTCCAGGGAGAAGAAGGAACATTTTTGTTACCATAAATGTTCATTATGATACAGATAAAGATTGAGCAAAAATATATCTAGCTAACCTCTCAACAGCTATTTTAATGGAAGATTAATTTTGCACAAGTTCTTTACTTATTGCAACTACATGATTATCTAATTAAGTCATTAGATATCAAGGCAATTATCATGGCAGAATTACTTCCTGGGAATACATACTGCCTAGCCCATGCCTTAAATATTATTAGCACAAAGATGTCTTTGTTACATGTCAGGGAAAAAGAAGACAGTAAATGAACTTTTTTTTAAAAAAAAAAAGGAGATAGAGAGAAAAAAAAGTTACAACCGAGAAAATGCAAGTTTAAGTGAGTCTAACTCTGGAATATTTTATTGAACCATTACAAAACTCTCGTTTGCTCGAGCAGTTGCCAACACTAATAGTTATTTACAGAACTCTAGGTCTAAAAAGCATCCATCAAACAGAATGCAGAGCAGCTGTTTCAAAGTCACACTACTACTACTTAATATTTCCTAATTGAAGTTACTTAATTGCATGGATTTTTCCCCACTTAATTCAATCGGACTAATAAAAATACATTATGTATTATAATAAAATATCACAACTTGACATACAGGACTCTATGGGAAAGACTGCCTCCATCCTAATACAAGTGAAAAATCCTAATACAGGAGGAAGTAAATAATAAAATTAATAAATTTTATTATTAAATTTCCAGGAAGTAATATTGCTTCCTGGAAACTGCAAAAAACGTAAATCTGAAGGTCTGTCACAGATGTACACATATATTTTCAAGTAAGTTTTAAATAATATCTGTAAATATATTTCAAATAAGGTAGGATTTGCTTTACATACTATACAAATGAAAGACTGTCCCTGTCCTAAAGTTTGCAATCAGAAATGCCTCAAGTCAACGGAATTTATTGTGTGAGATAACGCTGTTTGAACAAGCAAGGATAGAAACTCAGCTTAGTTTCATTTCTTTTATTTTTCTTTTCCATTTTTATTTTTATGATTTCTAACCCAAGATGAATCTTATGATTATCATTAGTTTTTTTTTTTTTTTTTTCGAAAATCTCCACAACAATTTAACCCCACTTCTCTTTTTTTTTTTTTTTTGTTTTTTTTTTTTTTTTCCTTCACAGAAATTGATTAGATATTTTATTCCCATAGAAATAAATAAATAGAAGACAAAACAGAAATCCCTCACTGAATCTTAAATAAACAACTGTTATATCCTGTGGATACTGTGTGCTCCTTTTCTGGTCTGGGACAGAAAGAGATCACAGACTGAACTGGAAGGAAAATTGGTACTGATCTAAAACATTAAGTTCTCCCATATTCATATATTTAATTTCCTTACTGTCCAGCTCATGTGGTGAAAATTATCCTAATTTTTCGCCTGTTGTGCTCATGTTCCATATATAAATATTATACTGAACTATAATTCAATGTGCACAAAATCTATTGCAACTGCACAGGGGACTCTTGAAAAATCATTATTGATTTATAAAATAGTCTAAGTGCAAACTACGAAGACCAAACAAAATCACAGAGTCTTTGCCAATATTATTCTAGTAGAAGAATGATCCAGTCAGTTGTTTTGGTGACACTTGCCAAGCTTTGTTCATTTGTCTTACACAGTATTCGATTCATTTTTGAATAGTATGAAAAAAAAATTACAATCCAAACAGAAACTCACTTCCTTACTCGCATTTAGGAAAGTGTTAGATATTCATAAAAGCATAAAAAGAAAATGCTTACACAACATTTTTGTTAAGGTAAATGCTGTTCACCAATCTAGTGTCAAACAAGGGTTTGTACAGCCAGGATACACATGCTGCAACTATTAATACTAATATCCACTTTATGCCTTCAAGGATGGAAAATGGGATACACTACAGATTACTGGAGTTGAGCAAGTAAGGATAAAGGGTATCGGAATATTTTTTCACCAATTCCCTCCTGCTTTTTCTTAAGAGAGGGGAGGGGAAATCAGCAAAGTAAAATGACATAATTAGCTATTTTTGTAGGCTGCATTTTTATTACTGATAGTGCTATATTTTTGTTAATATAAATGAATTACTCTTGACCTACATCAGAAGAAAAGAATGAGTATTTGGACCAACATCCAGCATTTCATACTAAGCCTCATATTGTAATTAAAATGAGAAATATTCTCTCATCTGATCTGTTTAAGAAAAATAAATTGATTTTCAATCTTGTATTTTAAAACCCATTTTAAAAAACAGCATAGAAGAAAAAGTTATTTCAAGGGGACAGGAGACAAGTTGAAAGTGTGATATTAGTTCAAGTGCTTGCAATTTCTAAAAATGCAGTGTGACTGTAGAGTTTCATGAAGACAACATGATTCCTCTACATTGACTCTACAGACAAGCAGATCCACAAATTCTAGAGAGGAAAAAAGGAGCCCATCCCTCCCTACTCACACCCAAAGTCACATATCTGTAATTTGGATTTTAAACTTTTGTTCCTTGAAGGAGGAGTAAAGTCTTACCTTCAAAGGGACTTCAAAGTTTCAGAAATTTCAGAGCCCTTGAGTCCTTGAATGAGGCTTGATCTACTTTGAGCACTGCTGCAGAATAATTGATTCATAGGTGATTTTACATTGATAAAATCTTATTATAATGACAAGCTGACAAGTTTTCCCTATGCTTCTTCTGGGGAATTTTTACTTTTTTTTTTTTTTTTAATTCTTTTTTTTTTTCTGTCCCAGTGCTCCTTCTGAGAAAGATGTAGAAATTAACCTTTATTAAATTTACTTAAGTGATGTCTAAATACCATGTTTTCATATTTTCCTTAGTGAAGAATTGACAACCATTATGTGCTTATGATTATAAATAGAACTGTGTTGACTGTTCTGAACCTAAAAGTCATAGCAGCCATTGCTTCTATGACCTTTACAACCTTTCTACCCCCTTTTTTTTATTATTGACAATTAAGCCATCAGAACTCTTTAAATGACTTGCACAATGATACCATGAGATCTATATCTCTGCTTAATGCTGCCAGGCTGAATCTGTTTTAAAGACCAAAAAAAAAAAAATACAATATGCAAAATGAAAAGAAAACGATTAATGCAGTATTTCTAAGCATGAATTTTATTTGAATCCCCATATAAATTTGCATTGTTTGTTGTGTTAACAATTTGGTGCAATAAACAGGATAAAGGCAAGGAATATGTCAAACAGAAATATCTGTGTTTATAGAGAACAAACATATTGCTTTCTAAAGAAGCACATGTTTATGAAGTACTTTGTGATATAGTCCCTTTTGCTCAGTTAGTGAACATGTTGTCTCTCATTTGGAACACAGGTAGAAAGGCTGATTGAAGATAAGGGATTCAGGTTATTTGACCTGTAGCAATGCAAATACCTCAGTGTTGAGGGGTCAGGAAAAACAGCTCAGTCTAGGAGGGAAATGGAGACAAAAAGGAAACTACATCCATTATTCTTCAAGTAGATCAGGTACCACTGATGTGCAGGAGCAAAGTGTTTAAGACTCTCTATTTCTAATCCTGTTTCAGAAACAATCTGTTTGGACTGATGCTTAAATAATATGCCAAATATTTGGAGAATAGTACTTCCACTTACTTTCATCCTCTTTTCAAACCTCATAACCAAATGATGGAACAGGATATGCAAAACAGAATACATAAAGAATTTTATGAGGGGAGACGGTTGCAAGACTAGGTGTAAATGAAGGATATCAACAGAAAAGAGTGCATCCAATTTCAAGTTGTTAAAAGCTTTCTTTTTTTTTTTTTTTTTTTTTTTTTTTGTAAAGAGAGCTTAAAAGCTCTCTTTGCCATTAGTATACCTTCACACTAGCAAGGCTCAAAAGAGAACACATTAGAAAACACTTCATTATCATTTCCTTTATATATTCCTATGCTGCCACACTACCCACAGTTTGGAACCAAGACTCAGGGAAACATATTTTTCTACTAGTTACAAAACTAGTTGCGATTTCATGCCATTCAATTGCATAAGATTTTTTTTTTTTTTTTCTCATAAGCATTACAGAAACTTATGCATTCACTCTATCTCCAACCTCATAAGACCTCCCATGAAGGAATATTTAACCATACCTTCTAAACATAGCCAAGGATCTCTTAATGTATTCCAATCATTATGAGGTTTCCCAGTATGGCAATTATCTTGAATATTTAGGAAATGTCCAAAATACTGAGACAGATGCTAAACAAGACAATAGCAATAATGATAACATAGCTTACATTAGGTACCATTAGGTACCAACCTATGAAATGTTTGCTTTAGTCCTATACCTAGCAGAGGATTGTGACTATCACACAGAGAACAATTGATTTGTGCCTTACTCATCTCCCATTAAATCACTGAGCAATTACTTGCATTTGTCTCACAGCAAGTTATGGTCATCTGGAGAACAATTGATTTGTGCCTTACCCATCTTCCATTAAAATCCTGAGCAATTACTTGCACTGAGTAATTACTTGCGCTTGCTTCACAGCAAGTTATGGTCATCTGGTCTAATTCTTTAAAATCAACACCCTTGAACATTAAGAGACAGTTATCTCAAAGGCCAAAATAACCCTCTTCTGAAAAAGAACTGAAATGCAGAACCCACAAATTTGAAATGATCAGTTATATCATGCCTGAAAAGTACATTTTGCTTTGGATTTGTTGAGCTCCTTTGGCTTTAGGGAGAGAATGTTAACACATGGAGAATAGTTATTAATTGAGCAGCCCTGGAAACCCACAAATATTTCTAGATATAACTCTATCTTCAGCCACATTCATGCAGCAGTAAATCTAGAGCTACTCCAGATTTATAGGGATGTAAGGATAAATAGAATTTTATGTTATCTTATTGTTTTTCTCATTACAGATTCTGTTGCTTTGGCAGTAGAATGAGCCAGAGAGAGCTAACAAATCCACAGATGAAGAAAGGAAAAAGTTCTCTGCTTTCATCCACATTGGGTAGAAAATGTCATTCAATAGTCACTCTTGTAGGGAAAAGGAGAACAGATGTAGAAGAGACATGTTATATCTTTGTTGCTCTGAAAGCTATAGTGATGACAATGCCATTTATACATATATTTATTCCCAATACTTACAACTGTGATTCACTCCAACTTTCCAACTGTTCAGGCATGTGTGTATTTGTTACCGTAATGGAAGCCCATTGCCACTCAGACTTAAGCTACGCATTTCTTTTTATTTATTTATTTATTTATTTATTTTCTGGCTAAAAGTCCAATTGCACACAGCAGGTGCTGTCTCAGGAATGTCACCATCTAATAAAAGTACCATAACACAGAGCCAATAAAAATTTATTTACATAGACTTTCTTTTTCCTGACAGACTGAATTCCTAATAAGACAATGTCTACACAATCTAAGGAAGATGAAAATATAAGCTTTATCATTATATGGCTATTTTTTTCTCTCTTGTTTAGGCAATGATCTTGAATATCAGGTGACAGAAGATGTACAAAATTTGTACAAACTGTCAGCAAAACAGCCAGGGAGTTGGGGAGCCCTGGCATTGTGTGTTGTTTTCATTATTTCTTGGCCAGAACTATGTCTCTATTGAAGGTTGGATAAAGGATTGAATGAAAGGAAGTACAATTAAAACAAGAGAATTGGGAAAATCAACAACTGTTGGGTAAAACATTTAAAATCAGTTTTGTCCATAAGATCTTTATGGAAGTAAGTCTCAAAACTTGTATTTGTTAAGATGCTGATTTTATTTATTTATTTACTTTTCTTTTAATTCAGAGTACTTCCAGGCAGATTTAATCTAAGATCTATGATTCAAACACACAGTTCTTCATAAATCCCATATACACAAAACTAATTAGCAGTTCAAACAAAAGAAACATTTCAGCTTTCAACAAAATTTTAGAAGCCCTGAAACTGTGAAAAAAAAATCATTATATATCATACTAAAATGCTGAAGTGCAGACACAATAATATTTTCAAGCTGGATCCACAGAGAGTGGCAGTATATGCCTAATGATGGTTTACTTCAGCTGTAGCTGTTATCCAATTGTCTTTTTTATTTTTTCAAAGACATTCACAAGGTTCAAGAGGTAGAATACATTTAAGAAGTCAAACAGAATAAGATGCATAAGATAAATACATCTTTTTGTTCTCCTTTTAAAACTTTTTCTATCCACCTTTCTCACAAAGTCTCATTACTCATTCATGAATACAATCTGTTTTCTGTTCTGACTGTGCAAGACTCCTAAAATTGTCACAGGGTCAAAAATGCTGATTTTTAGTGCACTTCCTTAGTATTTAGCTAATCACTTAACAAGAAGTGTAGTTTTCAGAACAGGCCACATTCACATACATGTAGTAAAAGTTTGAAAATTTGTAACAGAACTTTCTATGTCCAACACATGAAAATGGTTCTTTTCTCTGTGAAATCACTTAGCTTACGAATTGCTTATTAAAATATCATTTTAAAATTTTCTCTAAGATGTCAAAGTACCTTACAAACAGAAATTATATTTCAGAATGTGTTGATAGAATAAAAATAACCATACCCAATATAAATATGAAATACTACAATAGAGTGAATTAGTATCAGGAAGCACCCTTGTTCAAGACAGCAATCTAAACAGGAATATAGTTCTGGTAATCAGCAGGACAAAAATTATATGCTAAGAATATACTTAAATTTTCCTTGAATCAGGGCAAAAACAAGAAAATTCCCCAAATTTCCACGGTGACCCCAAAAAAATATTAGTGGATTTTTTTTCTAACTGTTGGATGATATTGCCTCTTATAACAACAATCTGATGATCTAGCATACACTGAGCCCTGCAGGGTAAGAAAAATAATTATTCTAGGGTGTGATAGCACAGACCGGTGGTCTTAAATTAAAATATTAACTGTCTTTGAAAGTTATTATTTACCTACCATGTCCTCAGGTAATGATATTAAATATGTCAGAAAATATTAAATTTAAGATCACATGAAATATATAGTTGCATCAGCACTAAGCAATTTTATTTTTAGTTGGAAATGAAGAGCTGTTAGTTTTAGTCTGCAATTGCTGATTAATTCTGCTTTTCTTTTAAGTCTGTGTTTTCACTGGCATATAGCTCTGCAATTCACAGTATACTCTAACACACAGGGTGCTTGATGGGGCACCCCTTTATTCATTTCTTTCTTTCTTCCTTCCTTTCTTCCTTCCTTATCTTTTTTTTTTTTTTTTTTTTTTTTTTTTTTTTTTCACTATAAAAAAAAAAAAAAATTAAAAAAAAAAAAAACAAATAACCTCCAAATAATAAGTTTAAATTACTTTGGTAATTCTTTTTTTTTCATATTTTTTTTATCATTCTTTTTTTTTTTTTTTTTTTTCATCTTACATAACACAGAGTTTTTTCTGTACCTTTAATTAATGGAAACAGTTCAGTGAGGAAGATAATGCCTAAAGGGAAGGGTGTACTTTCCAATAAGGACTTTCCATCACAAGTAGCTGACAAGGATTTATTTTCTTTTTTTCCAGTGCTACTGGCAAATGAAATAAACTTTAATTCTAGAATCTTTCTACTTAATGAATAGTTTTCTGAATATGTGAAAAACAGAATTAATTGTTGTCCTAAATTTGCATACAGGCTAAAAAGTCATTATTGTCACATTATAATATGGTGGTGCCTAGAGAGTTCAGTAAGATATCAGACTCTCATTGTGTAAGTTGTGTTAGTTCTGTATAATCATAAAACAAAATGTGCTCCTCCTGGTAATTAATTTTTTAAAAGTCAGATACAGAATCATTAGAAAGAGCTAGGTACAAAAATCAGATAATATAACAGCAAACATGTTCCCCATATAATGGAATTTCATGGTTCATAATATTATCCATTTTATTTAAATTTTGTTTTAAAAAAAATCTGTTTTATTAAAACACATTGTGCAAAGTTAGGCTTATTTATTGCAGATAAATATGTCCACAAAATTAGTTTAATTCTGGCCTCTGCTTATACAAGTAGACTGATTTCAGCTCCAAAATTATGAACTTGCCAAGGGAAGCAGATGGGCAGAGGGTTGTTCATAACTTCCTAGACATGTAAGAACTTAATGGTCTTTTTTAGTCAAATATTAATGTACAAATATATTCATATACTACTTAATATCAAACCATCTGAGCACTCCATAATGCACACTGTGCTGTTGCATTTCTCCTGAGAGGGAATTGACATTTATCTTTTACAAATGAAATGATAAAGAAAAGAAGCTTAACAATTCCGAACTGAATAAAATTCCTGTAAGACTGAGCCATCTTCCCATCTACACTTTTCATATAGTTAGAATCATAGACAGAATCAATGTTAATATTCAAATGGCTTTTAGCTGATCATATTTTTTGTTTTAGATGAATGGGCATACATATACTTCTGAGAGTTTTCCTTTCAGTTTATAAGCAAATGGGAGTTGGAAATAAACTGAAACAAGTAGAAAGAAATCAGTTTGGAAGAAATATAGATTGTTAATAATACATATATATGATCATGCTGTATTTATAAAAATGAAGGAAAAAGAAGAAGGGAAGGGAAGGGAAGGGAAGGGAAGGGAAGGGAAG
>CM021735.1:44847921-44895299 GCA_011075105.1 Heteronetta atricapilla
TTTCTCTTTTCCTAACTGCCAGATTTAGAGTTATGTATAAACAAAATGGTTATCCTCCAGCAGTTCAGAAACATACCCATCAGACTTTTTCTCTCTCTTTTGGGGAGCTGGGTATGTTTGTGGAATTTTACAAGCTGCTGCTGCAAGGTGGGACTGTGGTGGTACATGACTATTTTTCCATCTGTTCTGTTGTGATTTACCCAAATTCCATGCAGATGAAGAAGAGCTGTTATATCTGACAGACCTTCCTAGGCCACACTATAAACATCAGGAAAGACCACAGAAACTGCTACACAGAAACTTATGTTTTATCAAAGCAGCAATGATGGCCCAATCCCAGTCCAATGGCAGCAGAACTCCTAACTGAAGCATTTGCCTGGTGATTTAGAAAAAAATAAAAATGACCTGGAGACTACACATAAAAACACTCTGAAGGATTATACAGAGAAGTGTAAATATTTTGCATAAAATAAAATAAGTTTAGCATTTGTCTTGCTTGCTGCTAGTCATTTATGTAATTATTGCCACAGATTTATTTCAGTTATGTATTATTACTTCACCAACCACTATTTACATGAATTAAAGAACAGATGCTCACAGGCAACTGGGACATGAGGCAACTCACTACCATTACTTATCCTCTTTCAATATAAGAAAATATCCTTACCAATAATATATATACAAAATGTTGATAATGAACAGAAAATCAGCCTTTCTTTATATAAGGTCTTCTGCCTTGAAATCACTCTTTGCTTTCAGGCAGAGAGCTAGCTGGAATAATGGTTAGATATAAAAAAATATATATATTTCTGAAAATAACTGAAGATGGTAAGTTAAAATTTTTGGAAAACAACCTCTTTTATAGTCTACCATTAAAAGAATGTTTAGGACATCATCTCTACAAATTCCCCATTATATCTCAAAACTGGACCACTGAAGAAAAAAGATATATTTTTGTTTTTTACTATTTTTTACTATTTTACTATTTTTTACTATTTTTCTATATTTTTGTTTTTACTATTCATCCCATTAGCTAGAAATGTCAAGGTAATGTTGAGAAATTTTGTGAGTTAGACACCTGGGAATGAGACTGCAACTACACAGGTATATCCCGTGAGCTATGGAAGAATCATTAAAGCATAACAACTCAAGAGCTGCTGACTATAGGACTAGGCTGGATTCCGACCAATGACTTAGAGGTGAAAAACAAGGTATGCTCTTACTAACCCCATGAGTAATCAAATCCCTCATATTTCACACCTGGACTGTTTAATGAATTGTTACGATAACAGCAGGTCTGGGGGAATTGTGTTCTAATTATTATAAAGTTGCATGATCTTAACCAGCTGTGTTTAAAATGAACAAAAACAAAATTGTACTCTGATTTGTTTTAAGAAAGGAATCACAATATATAAGATTTTCTATTTTTTTTTTTCAATATTATTATAATTTTTAATTATAATTTCCACTGGAAGTGATTCTCTAATAACTGAAGCATGGACCGTCAGAGGTTGAATTTTCTTGGAACAGAACCTTTTTAAAGGAGGATGAGGTAAAACCAAAAGCTTGTTTTGGTATAAAAACAGCTAGACAAAGTAAGAATATACATTTGAACATTGCAATCAAAGTTTGGCACTACATTCAAATAAGCTTAGATAGGCAGAGAAAAAATGAAACCATCATTGCCATAGTGTGCAGAGGTTAGTCCATCCATTCTTACAAATTAGAAGTACTGTACAATAGAATTGATATCAAAAACCTTAACTGCTTGGTATCATTTTTAAAGGAAATTGGTAAACTTTTGTCTTTTGTGTTGCTGCTTTTGTATACTGGTAATCAGGGCAGACAATCCAGTTTTCAAATGCTTAGAATTTGGGTTTAGATATGTTCTGGCTAGCTGATACAATATGTTAAGTAGCTATAATTTACTCTGTTGCTTTAAATATGATCAAAAATTTTGATGCATTAATTTTGAATGAGCAGGCTTTGTGCCAAGCAATGTAACAGCTGTCCTTCTGTGATTGCCATAATGTCAGTATAAAAACTCCAAAGCATGTATTCTGACTAATTTGTCAGGAACATAATTGTCTGATCTGGATCAAACTGTGGGATTATGAAGTGGCTTTACAGATAGTGAAACCAAGCCTAAGTTCAGGTCATTGTTCTCATTGCTCTGATTTGTTTAAAATGCCCTAATACAATATAAAGAAATAGAATAGAAATAGAACATAGAATAGAAATAGAATATAAGAAAAATTTTTAAATGCATATTTTAGCTTCATCCAAGAAATTCTCTCAATTTCAGTTTTGGTCATAGATATTAAACTAAATCAAAACCATAATTAGTTGTTCAGGATAAAGCACCAAATAAATAGCTTTTGCATAGACTGCTGAGATGTCAAAATAGTATTTAGGGATTAAAATATCCAGATGACACCAGTTTTCTTTAGGATTAATTCCCTAAACAATTAAGATTTCTCTAGTTTTTAACATCTTTTACATACATAGACTTTAAACATGTAAAATAAATAAATAAATAAATAAAAATCCTTGTCTGAAACAGCAAAAGTTTACTCAGACTAATTCTTCCCTTACAGTGAATCTGTAAAACCAAATTGGCTACTTCATTGAGAACATTCTCTGAAGGTGTTTATGCTTTTTTTTTTTTTTTTTTTTTCATTTAATAGTATCTATAGCTATCAGACTAATTTATAGTTAATATAAACTAAACTACGGAGTCTTTTTAAATGTCTCCAAAAAGCAACGTGTAATGGTATATGGTATATGTGTAATGGTATATGTTTGCATTGGCATTGTAGTTCTAATTAGAACTGTAGTTCTAATCCATGTTGCAGAGCATGGCTTGAAAAAATACAATCTGAAAGTACTTAAATCAGTATCAAGATCTAGAATACAGGGAATAGAGAAACAAGACTTCCCCTGTGTTATCACGATTCAAGTTACAGTAAACTTTATTTCCTCGTAAAAGAAATAGTCTTCTGAGCTCAGACCACATGTGATTTGCAACATTTGGCACAGTTTTTACTCTGCTCTGGAAATGCCTAACAAATGAGCTAGTATTTCATAAGGTTGTTGACCCTCCCAAGGAAGAAACTCAAGACCTAATTTTCTGCTTTTTCACATGTGTATAAATTAGGAATATCATTTAAGTCATGCTAGCTTCTAGGTATCTCTATTACCCTCTAGGCTAATAACTTACATATTTTCCATTATGGTTTCAGGGATCTTCATGTTATAGAAAAACATTATTTTTGGATGAGTTATGAAACATCCCAACTGCTTGCATTTTTTCAAGATCGCATAATGTTTTTCAGAAGAGCTGAAAGTGTTAATTTCAGTGGCATGGCCAAATTCTACTGCATATACTTATAATCTCTCCATCTGACATTTCCTCTGAAACTCCACTTGGCTCTGGCTGGCTGCGCAGTTCCTGCCTTACAGAGTTGGGCAGCACTTCTATAATACCAATGAACAGAACAGAGCACTTGTGGTAGATTCAATGACATTGCTCTATGTGTACTTTGGAAAGCACCTTGTGGCACCTCATAAATATCTGGTTAACATACACAGAGATTTACACCACTCTCTACAAAGCCAGTGGTGAAGGCACACATGCTTTCGTTGCAGACTTTTTGTACCAAGATAGACCAGACTCAATGCCTTGATTGTGAAGATTGGTTTAGTATGCAGGCAGAAGGGTTACTGAATTTTTTACGTTTCTGTATCTGATGGCCTTTGGCACACAAACTTTAAAGTTTTCTCATGCATCTGACGACTTCATACATTCTATCATGCAGATTAGATCCCTTTTTACACAAACTCTGTTCACACTGATCTAATCTGTGACAAAGACAAAAAGAAGCAACCCATAAAATTTACAGATATGTGTAACTGTATATGTATATATAGAATCATCTGTGGTTCAATGTTAATCGCTGATGTGATTGATGTCTATAGGAAAGAGTTCATACATGGCAGATAACTAGACACCTTTGCAATTAGCATGAGATGTATAGTTTTAGAGACACTAACTACGATGTGTAACAAAATCCTTCCCCTCCGTCTTCAATAAGACTTTGCATCTGCATCTTTGATATTCCTTAGTGGGTAAATGTCATTTTCTGCATGATCTTCACAGTAGTTGTATATATAATTTAAGTGTATATGTCAATTACATGAAAAACGAGCAATGCTACATGGAATACTTCTTTTTTAAAAAATAATAAAAATAATTTTTAAAAAAGTACTCACTTCTCATGAGTCTTTAAGTACTTTAATTGATAGTGATTAATGCTAGCAGATAGTATTACATATGATCATTGATATTACTTGATGGTTAAGTTTTAAACAATAAAATATGTTACTTGAAATATTTATTTTCAGATGCCAAATAGAAGACCAATGAAGTCCCTGAGTATTCATTCAACGGACTGTATGAGTACTGACAGTGAATAGAATGCTTTCTATATAAAATATATAGAAAAAAATAGTTACATTTTAAAGTTTTAGAGAATTCAGACACACCTTGCATGTGAGGAATGTACTTTTATAATAGTGTTCTTGATAACATCAACATTAGAAACTGTAGTCTAATCTTAAAATACAGCTGATGGCTGAGTTGCTGATTCGCCTTATAGAGACTTTATTGATGCATATTTTCTTATAAACAGAGTAATTGGTAAAATTCATTTGCTCTTCCTATGCTGTAAAATCTGCTTGGGCAATATTGTTTTACCAATAGAAGGCATGTTTTTTAACTTTTGCACTTTGAAGATATTTCTTTTTGATAAATATTAAAATCCTTGAACTTGAAAAATTAGTCTGAACTGTGTTCTTTTCCATACTTATAGATTGTCCTCACAGATTTGAAAATCAGTAATCCTTGAAAGAAATAGATCAATATAGTATTACGAATAGATCTCTAGGCTTCAGCTGGAAAGCAATGTAGATACTTTGTTTAGTTTAGAAATTATCCCAGACCTTCATCTAAGTGTTTACACTGATGTGAACCAAAAGGCAGAGGTGATTAAATATAAATCCTAATCAAAACTTTGGGATCCAGATTACCTGAACATCATCAGAGTTCAGATGTAAATGTGACTTTTATTCTCTAAAAGTACTACCATCTGGTTTTACTTTATTTACCCTCTTGCATCACAATCTTATCTTACAGAGAAAATAAAAGCTTCCATTCTGAGTGACTTCCTTCCTGTAGATTCTGCTGGAACAAAGGTAAATATGGCACAGTAACAAGGGTGTGCTCTTTTCTTTACGGTCTACTTCACTTTTTTTTTTTTTTTCTCATTTACCTCGATGCTCATAGCAAAACAAATGCATGTTTGTTCGTTTGATTTTTTTAATTACTATTTTTAAAGCAATACTCTTATACTGATAGATGTATATATATATATATTATCTTTAATTAATAACTATGGCAACCAGTTGTTCGTTACTGAATGTTTTACAGAGAGTGCTTCAGAAACACTTTCCAAGTATCATACCTTAAACTGAACACTTAGAGACACAGTTAGCCTTCACACACTTCAAACAATTAAATATATATAACTTCAGACAATTAAAAATATGTATTTTTGGAGGCATATAATTTTAATAGTATTATAAAGATTTAGACTCTGATACTGAAAAAGCATAAACATATGAATCATTTTACATATTTGAGCAATAAAATATAATTTGAATCAATATTTGAATTCAATTCATCAGCTATATAAAGCAAATCACTAGCTGGAAATTTTCAAGATTACACCACTAATTAAGACATTCAGAAATTTTACTCTTTTGATTCCTGTTTTCCATTGCAATTTAATACCTTTTCTAAGGCTAGTGCATAACACATCACTGAAGGACCATTTCACTGAAATACACAGCTCTGACAGAAGTAAATATATTATTTAGTTAATTCAGATTTTGATTAATATTTATATCCCAAATTATAATGAAAAAAACAATAAAGTTAAAGTTCTAGCATTTGGCAAAGTATTATTCAAAACAGCTTTCTTAACAGTCTGCTGCTTGCCCTACCATTAAGTACAATATGTTCTTATGTGTATTTTATAACATCAAAACAGACCATGTTGCATAAACATTTAAGCAAATTATGTTATCAAAACTTAATGGTTTATGTACATATCAATATATTCAATTGTACATTGGCTAAATGAACTACATCTACAGGGCTAAACAGTAAGTCATTGACAGACATGGAACACAGTATCAAATGTTGAGTTGTCTAGTTGTGTTACTTTGTTGATTCCTTTCGAAAAAATATTGGATGTATTTGTTGCATGACTGGTAGAAGACAGTACGGTTAAGTGCCAATGAACAAGAGCCTTTCTATTCTGTTACTTTTGCCATGTCAGAAAGAAAAAATATATTTCTTCGCATCAGTGAACTGTTCAATACTGTTAACAACACCAGTGACCCATTTCCTCCAAGCCCTGAGAACTATTATAAAGGAAGATTGTTAAGAATGTCATATTCCTTTGCTTTATACTTAAAAAGTATAATCAAATACAAAAAAAGTATAATCAAAAAGTATAATCAAATACCATAATCAAAAAGTTCACAGTTTGGTGCCCCAGCTACAAAACCAAAGTAAAGGTTCTCTGTAAGATGAAAAATAGAGAAAAAGTAACAGATAAATTTTCCTAATTATTTGAAGCCCTTATTTATGTCCATAAACACCAGAGGGAAAGTGACAACTATGAAATGCATGCACATAAAATAATTTGTTATGTGAATAATCTAATAAATTATTTGCACATAAAAATGACTAACTTCATGGGTAACTAAGATATCCACTAGGTTGTGGGAGTGCACAACTTTGAAAATCAAGCCATGAATTCTTATAATGAATCAGTTTGGAAGAAGTACGTACTAAAGACATTCTCAAATAGTCAAATAATCAGTGATTCTGACCATATCACAGCATCATTCCATTTTAATTTAGGTAGCATTTTTAAAACCAACAAGCTCCTAAATTAGCTAGTTTATGTTACAGAATGCTTCTATGCATGATGAATGAATGCAATCAATTCTATGGGCTGATATCTTTAAGGGATAGATTTCATATATAGTTTGGTTTTTTTTTTTTCTGTTTTGCAAAGAGATTATTTTAGTCTTAGAGGCATGCACTAAGCCTATGTCAAATCTGGTTTTAGGATCAGAATGTCTTGATATGAACTCTCATATTCTGAATAATATTGTATTAGTAGGTCAGTATAAAGAAAGAGAAGCTAAGACTCATATACCTGAAAGATGAGAGACTTTCATATGATTTTATGAGTTAACGAGCCAAAAAATTACAGGAAGGGTGTTCCAAAATGTAAGAGAAGTAGAGAAGGAGGATTTTGCCCTAAGTGTGGCAGCATGATTTGGTGCACAAGAGAGCTTGTTGTGAGCAAAACCATCAGGAAGATGAGAAGAGATCTCATCCATCCATAAGATCTCATCCATCAAGAATTAAATAAAACAAAGTCAACAGCATGTTGTTAAATTTCCTGGCTGATTAGGTTTTTCTGCTGAACAGATTGTAGATTTCAGTATCTCCAGACATTACAATTTTTTGTAATGTACAGTAATGTATTAGTATAATAATGTTATTATGAAATATATGGTAAATTGCATGCAATATATAAAACATTATAATCATCATAATAACCTTACATTATATACAA
The DNA here is from genome assembly GCA_011075105.1 of Heteronetta atricapilla. Taxonomy (NCBI): domain Eukaryota; kingdom Metazoa; phylum Chordata; class Aves; order Anseriformes; family Anatidae; genus Heteronetta; species Heteronetta atricapilla. The sequence goes on from CM021735.1 coordinate 44,855,640, forward strand.
TATATACATTATATATTACGTATTACATTTTACATATGTTGTATTACAGCTATTAAATTACAATTACTAAATTATTATAACATAATTTCTTTATAAAATAGTATTTTAAAAACAATTCCTTATTTTAATACTTAATATTATTTTAGATTATTTTTATATTTTACCTTAATATATCAAATCACTTTGGGATGCAGCCTATTTTGGCTGTGTGACCAGTGTCTCCAGTTCCTCACTATAGTTTCACTCTTTTATCTTTGACTCATTCCTTGTCATAAACATACTTTATACATTTCTGCTTCAGTTAGCAGTGCTCCTAACTACAGGGTTTTATATCTTTTTGTTATTAGGAAAGGCAAAATTATAACAATTATGGCCTGGGAGAATTAATAAGCTAGATCACCTCAAAATCCTTTGCAAGTCTGATCTTTAATTTATTCTCATGTTTCTATTACTGTAATGCTAATTTATTTCAGTCCTGATACAGGACATAGAAATATATTTCTTCTTTTAAAAAACACTCATTAAAGTTCATTTTCCAGCTTACATCATTAATGAAATGTTGTTTTTCCCCTTTGATCTCCTATGGATATCCTGATGTCAAAAATTATAGTAATGCATATTATACTTTTCTGTTTAAATAGATATATATATATAATTTGAAATATATATATTACATATACTTAACTGTATTTATTCAAATACTTACTTTGAAGGAGTAAAAGTTTCAAATACACTCAAAACAGTTCTGTTTTTAAAAGGTCTGCTTTAACTATCTAGGCTTATGCAGTGCAAATCACCATTTTCTTTTTATTGTCAATGTCTATGACTTAGTTAAAGTTAATCATGTGTTCATTTTATGCTAGCCATTCATAACATCAACAGCAGTGGTGAGAATTACCTAATCTAGGATCATAAAACCTAGCAGTCCTATGCAGGAGTTACAGTGTTAGTTGTAAGTTACCATGCACCTGAGATTTCAAATCAGAAACAGAGAAAAGTTGAGGAGAACTGCCAAATGAATAGCATATAAGCATTCGGTCAGAAATAAGAAAAGTAGTTTTGTATTGTAGTAACAGCAAGCTGACTGCACACTTCCCAGTTGTTCAAAACTTTTGTGGCTAATACGGGTTAGAGTATTGCTGTAAAAGCAGACATTTTCATGTTTAACATGCCTGTTCCACTCTGTATACCACGTCTACAATCATGCTCAGACAAAGTGCCATGGGTATTTCAGATGGGTTGTTACAAGGTTTAGATTCTTTAAACAGCATTTTGTATAACATGTTCTGTCAAATAACAAAAGACATATGAAGAAATATAAAAGAAATATATAAAGAAATCAAAAGACAAAAAACTTTTATGGCAGGCATATAACTAATCAATACACTATATTTTTGGTTAACATTTTGTTGTGTTTTAACCCGGCCAGCAGCTAAACACCACACAGCCGTTCGCTCACCCTCCCCCCTCCCTGGGATGGGGGAGAGAAACAGGAAAGTGAAGCCTGTGAGTTGAGATAAAGACAGTTTATTAAGATAGGAAAATTAAGATAGGAAAATAATGATAATAATAAACAGGTGATGCACAATGCTCACTACCCACTGACCGATGCCCAGCCTATCCCTGAGCAGCCCCCCACCCCCACTCCGGCTAGCCACCCCTATATATTGTTTAGCATGATGTCAGGGGGTATGGAATACCCCTTTGGCCAGTTTGGGTCAGCTGTCCTTCGTCTGTCCCCTCCCAGCTCTTGCTGCCCACTGGCAGGACAGAGAGAGGAGCTGAAAAGCCCTTGGCTTAGTGTAAGGCTTAGTGTAAGGCTTAGCGTTATACAATTAAAACATCAGCGTGTTATCAGCACTTTTCTCATCCAAAACATAGAGCACTACCAGCTACTAGTAGGAGAATGAACTTTGTCCTAACTGAAACCAGGACACATTTTTCACATCATTTAAAGGTTGGTTAGGTTTTCCATTCTGTCATTAGTGTCTCCTATTAGTGGTTGGGGGTGGATGATTGTCACCTGCTAAATTACTAGGGCTGACTGTAGTTGTGAAATGGGAAGTTACTCAGCTATATAGGTAAAACAGAACTACATGGCATACTTTTCTCTCCTCTCTGCCCATATTCCCTCATGGGTATATCAGCCAGCTGTGATAGCCAGTGGTAATCAATACAGTTCTGCCTGTATTGCTACACAGTCATATACTCTGTCTGTTTTGCCCTGTTTCATCAATATAGTAACTTCCTCATATATATACAGTCTTTTTCACTTACATTCTTCAGAATAAAAATTTCTTCAGAATTGTACAAATATCTAGAGTGCTCTTGTTGTAGGCAGACACAGTAATTACAGTCATTGATGTCCCAAAATCCTCAAAAATGATGGCTGCACTTTTCATTATAATAAATTTAATTTTTCATTATAAATAAATTTGTTATAGGAAAAATAAAGAGAAAAATCTGGGATTAAGTTTCTTTTTTATTCTTTCTTTCTTCCTTCCTTCCTTTCTTTCATTTTTTTTTCCCAAACCAAAATATAAATGTTGGTTTAACTATGTGTACAAGATACGGCTTCTCATTTTCTTCAAATATAAAACTGAGACAGTTTTATATAGCAGTTTTATATATAAACATTCAAAGTAGCTGTATTTTAACTCCAATATTCACTGAGATTACTGTATATGTATTTATCATATTTGATCTCTCAAGTGCAGGTTAGCTTCTTCAGGGACTGCGTCTGGGAACGGATGCAATACAGAATCCAGCATTGTCCTGTAGAGCACAACTAAGCACAAGTGAATTTCAGTTCTAGCAGATACTTCTTTTTGTAGGATCCACTCAAGTGTGCACAGACAGAAGATATTGGCGCAGAACTCAGGGGGTATTGGTTACTTGCGTACAACTTGCAGAGGATAACAAGGAAAGGCAGTCAAACTTCACAAAGCATGGGAAAAGAAAAGCTGGACACAGTCAATTAAAATGTACATGGTTGAACTGAAAGAAGTCTGATGCAATACACTTGGTAGAATTTTGCCACTTCTAGAAAGGACGAAGTCTCTTTTGGACTACAATAAATATAAATGGAAAGGAAGAATATAAACTGTGTAATATAATAACCACTTACTGAGCAACATTCCTGAGATCCTAAAATTCAGTTTACCATACAATACGAATGCATGCTTTTTACAGAAATATATGTATATATATATTAAATTGAATTCATCATCTAAGATAGAAAAGGCACTAAGTCTTCTGGATTTTTAAATCTTAAGGAAAGCAAAATAAAGCCATCACACAGGTGGAAGGTTTGAATTGTTTGCAAAATGATTTAGAAGGAAACAAAGAAGGTCATACAGGTCCATAATCCTAAATGAATATCCTGTTTTCTGTTTTACATACATACAGAATAATTTTCCAAACACTTATCTAAACCTAGATATTCAACTGAATCTCTGAGGAACAAAAAAGTCATCTTCAACAGTCGTGAAATGCAAATATTCAAAGAAAACAGACCTTAAAGATGGCCTGGACCAACCTAAATATGGAAAGCTAGCCCGTATGGTTTTTGCAGTTACATCTGATATTTTAAAATAAGCCACATTCTACTTTTAGAAGTAGAATTATTTCACATGTCTTCTCTGAGAGCTGAAGTCTCTATCACCAGGACTCAAATTCATGAGCTGTTAAACTTGTTGTTGACAGAGACCCTACAAAACTACATGATACACCTGGCAGTCCTGGACACTTTTTAACTTAAGTTTGATAGGAATTCAATTCCTAAAATAATAGTTCTCAACGTTTTTCTGTTTACGAAGCCCTATTTTTTTTTTACACTGATGTCCCAATCATTTACCATTTGACATTTTCACACTTCTATACAGATTACATTACATTCTTAGGTAAAGTTAATGGAGCCTTAAGAAGTAGCCAAGGAAACCTGAGATTCATGCCATCCCAGGTCAGTTCTCAGATAATACCTGAACAAGGATCTAAAACTAAAGAAAGGGCCTAAAGTCATTACCCAGTAGGAAGGAAAAGTAGTGTTTGGTTCTCCCTTGATATACGTACGCATTTGTGCATTGAATTAATTGCTCTCTCCCAGAAGAATCCATTTCTCATCATTTCTCATGTCAGATATGTGTGATGCCTGCTTCCTTTTTTTTTTTCCTTTTTTATTTTTTATTTTTGTTTGTTCTTGGGTGTTAAGAACCACCTTCCTTTATTTCCTTAATCAACATTTCCATAGGATATCAAAACATAACCTCTTCACCTTTTTCAATAGGTAGCACAAAAACAGCAGCAGAGGGTAATCGTTTGCTGACATGATGTAAACAGCCCTCTGAAGAATGAGAAATGAATGGCTTGATGAATGCTTCCTTTCCTTTAACTGCACTGGAGTTGCAAGCACTGGTGACTGGTGTTACAGATTCCATCTGTTAACAAGATGTGGCAGAAGTGTTTAGATGCTTTGCTACCCCTTCTTTACAACTTGTTTCTATTTCAAGGCTGCTAGACACATTTTCTTGTGCAACCTATTTCAGTGTCAGAAGGAAAACTTGAGAGGTGAATAATTTGTGCTGCCAGGAAGAACTGAATTTACAGCCACCTTGATTGGGAAAGCACTTCATTGTTCTGGATTGCAACTTAAATTCTCACTATGCCTATCAGAAAGAGAGGCAGAAGAAATAGTCACAGAATAGTCATACTGATATTACCTTATTTTACTCTTTTAAATATCTTTTCTTATTACTACTGCTTTCCTTTAACAGATGACTTGTTAAATACAATTGACCTTGACAAAGTGTAAGGATGTAATTAATGCCACTCACATAAGTGGCCTCTCAGGCATTAGTATCCATTGAGAGTAACAATGCAATATTTAAGATGGCAATGATAATCATAACCGGAATATAAATACTGAACAGTGAAAGGTAAAGCACTAGGATGTCATCATACATTACTAATGCAACAAACTGAAAACAAGAAATAGCAATTGTGGTACAGATAAAAGATCACTTCCTTGGGGAAAATAATATTTTGGTAAAAGAGATGCTGCATATAAGTGGTTACCTGCTATAGATCTCCAGGATATGATTTAGATATGAGAGATCATAGAATCATAAAATCATAGCCATTCATAGAATGGCTTGGGTTGGAAAGGATGTCAAAGATCACCTCATGTCCAGACCTAGCACAGAGCTATATGACATCTTTGCAGATGTCCTCATTCTTTGTTATTCTCTTTGAGAGTAAAAGTAACAATCACTTTGAGAACCATATCCCTGTAGTCCTGTAGCGTAAAACCATCTAGTTCTATCTATGGCATCCTCAGTGCTAACAAACTCCATTATCACACATCAAGGAAAAGAAAAGAATATAAAAAGAAAAAGAAAATAAAAGCAGAATAACTATTGATAGTAAAAGGATTTGTCCCAAATCCCTTAAACAGGTAGACAGGGGAACCAGAAGTGGTTGGTATTTTAAAATCACCCTGAAAAGACAGCCATGAATTTGTAAAGCTTTTGCTGCTATATTTTTTCCTTTTTTATGTTGTTGTTGTTATTTACTATTAATCAATTCCATGATCACCTACATTTCCTACAGCCAGCAACAGTAAAATTTCATTACATGGAACTACTACTCAGAAAATGGGCAGTTTGTTTGTATATACTTACACTACTACAAACACCCTCAACATGTTCATTATTTAAGGAACTATCCATGTAAGTTTGAAGAGGTTTGTTGATGTAAAATTCCAAACAAGTATACATAGATATTTGTTTTTCCTTTCTACCTCCTGGTTATATATATGTAGAGATACAAATTATCTTTCCATTTAAGGTATTCTGCACATGCAACAACTAAAGAGAAATAAGCAAGTATTTGAAATGATGTATTTAAGGACATACAAAAAAGTCTGTGAGGAAAATTTCACCAAATTAATTCCCTAACTGCTTCACTCTTTGCTTGCTTGCTTTCTTGCTGATTTAGACCCATAAACGAAGTGGTAATAGCTGTGCAAAGTGATTTGTTTGATTGCCTTAAAAGTGTGTCATAGTTTTGGCTAGGATAGAGTTAATTTTCCTCCTAGTAACTGGTATGGTGTTGTGTTTTGGATTTAGGATCAGAATAATGTTGATAACACAGAATCACAGAATAGTCTAGGTTAGAAGAGACCTCCGAGTCCAACCTCTGACCTAATGCTAACAAGACCTCCACTAAACCATATCCCTAAGCTCTACATCTAGATGTCTTTTAAAGACCTCCAGGGATGGTGACTCAACCACTTCCCTGGGAAGCCTATTCCAGTGACTAACAACCCTTTCTGTAAAGAATTTTTTCCTAACATCCAACCTAAACCTCCCCTGGCACAATTTTAGCCCATTCCCCCTTGTCCTGTCACCAGGCACGTGGGAGAATAGACCAACCCCCACCTCACTACAGCCTCCTTTCAGGTACCTGTAGAGTGCAATCAGGTCACCCCTGAACCTCCTCTTCTCCAGGCTAAATAGTTCCAGCTCCCCCAGCCGCTTCTCATAAAACTTGTTCTCCAGACCCTTCACCAGCTTTGTCGCCCTTCTCTGGACTCGCTCAATCACCTCCATGTCCTTCTTGTAGTGAGGGGCCCAAAACTGAACACAGTACTCCAAGGTGCGGCCTCACCAGAGCCAAGTATAGGGGTACAATCACTTCCCTGGACCTGCTGGCCACGCTGTTTCTTATACAAGCCAGGATGCTGTTGGCCTTCTTGGCCGCCTGAGCACACTGCTGGCTTATATTCAGCCAACTATCAACCAATACCCCCAGGTCCTTCTCTGACAGGCAGCTTTCCAACCACTCATCTCCCAGCCTGTAGCTCTGCTTGGGGTTGTTGTGCCCCAGGTGCAGGACCCGGCACTTGGCCTTGTTGAACTTCATACAGCTGGCCTCGGCCCATCGGTCCAGCCTATCCAGATCCTCCTGCAGAGCCTTCCTACCCTCGAGCAGATCGACACACGCACCTAACTTGGTGTCATCTGCAAACTTACTGAGGGTGCACTTGATTCCCTCATCCAGATCATCGACAAAGATGTTAAAGAGGACTGGCCCCAGCACCGAGCCCTGGGGGACTCCACTAGTGACCAGCCCCCAACTGGATTTGACTCCATTCACCACAACTCTCTGGTCACGGCCATCCAGCCAGCTCTTAACCCAATATGCCAGTCCAAGCCAAGAGCAGCCAGTTTCCTGAGGAGAATGCTGTGGGGAATGGAGTCAAAAGCTTTACTGAAATCAAGGTAGACCACATCCACAGCCTTTCCCTCATCCACCAAGCGCGTCATTTTGTCATATAAGGAGATCTGCTTGCTTGCCCTGCAAGTGCCGCATGATGATGCTGAAGATAATCTGCTCCATGAGCTTCTCTGGCACAGAGGTCAAACTAACAGGCCTATAGTTCCCTGGGTCTACCTTCTGGCCCTTCTTGTAGATGGGCGTCACGTTTGCCAGCCGCCAGTCGAGTGAGACCTCCCCTGATAGCCAGCACTGCCGATAAATGATGGAAAGCGGCTTGGCCAGCTCTTCCGCTAGTTCTCTCAATACCCTCGGGTGGATCCCATCCAGCCCTATCAACTTGCGTACATCCAAATGCTGTAGCAGGTTGCCAACCATTTCCTCATGGATTATGGGGGCCACCATCTGCTCCTCATCCCCTACCACCAGCTCAGGGTACTGGGCATCCAGAGAACAACTGGTTTTGCTGCTATAGACTGAGGCAAAGAAGGCATTAAGCACCTCAGCTTTTTCCTCATCTCTGGTAACTACGTTTCCGCCCATATCCAGTAAAGGGTGAAGATTCTCCTTAGTCCTCCTTTTTGTGCTGATATATTTATGAAAACATTTTTTGTTGTCTTTAACAGCAGTAGCCAGATTGAGCTCCAGGTGAGCTTTGGCCTTTCTAATTTTATCCCTGCACCGCCTCACAACATCTTTATAGTCCCCCTGAGTGGCCCACCCTCTTTTCTAAAGACTATATACCCTCTTTTTTCTCATAAGCTCGAGCTGCAACTCTCTGTTCAGCCAGGCTGGTCTTCTTCTGCGCCGGCTCGTCTTTGGGCACATGGGGACAGACCGCTCCTGAGCCATTAAGATTTCTTTCTTGAGGAGTGCCCAGCCTTCCTGGGCTCCTCTGCCCTTCAGAACCACCTCCCAAGGGACTCTGCCAACTCTGAACAGCTCAAAGTCATCCCTCCAGAAGTCCAAGACAGCAGTTTTACTGGTCCCCTTCCTGACTTCGCCAAGTATTGAGAACTCTACCATTTCGTGGTCACTCTGCCCGAGACAGCCCCTGACCACCACATCTCCCACCAGGCCTTCTCTGTTTGTGAACAGAAGGTCTAGCGGGGCACCTCCCCTGGTAGGCTCACTAACCAACTGTGTCAGGAAGCTATCTTCCACGCTCTCCAGAAACCTCCTAGACTGCTTTTTCTGGGCTGTGTTGTGCTTCCAGGATATGTCTGGGAAGTTAAAGTCCCCCATGAGAACAAGCACTGATGATTTTGCAACTTCTGCCAGCTGCCTGTAGAACTTCTCATCCATCTCCTCATCCTGGTTTGGCGGTCTATAACAGACCCCCATCAGGATGCTTGCCTTGTTGGCTTTCCCGCTGATCCTAACCCATAGCGACTCGATCTTATCATTCCCAGCCTCAAGTTCAACGACATCAAAACACTCTCTAATATAGAGAGCCACTCCACCACCCCTTCTGTGCTGCCTGTCCCTTCTGAAGAGCCTATAGCCAGACGTTGCAGCATTCCAGTCTTGCATCCACCACGTTTCCATGATGGCAAACAAGTCACAGCCTGCCTGCTGCACAATGGCTTCCAGCTCCTCCTGCTTGTTGCCCATGCTGCGTGCATTAGTGTAGACACACTTCAGTTGAGCCTTTGCCTTCTCCCCCAGCCTTGCCATTGTTCCCCCTGGCACACCTCTAACGAGCTTTGTTTCATCCCCATCCCCCTTCTTACCTAGTTTAAAGCCCTCTCAATGAGCCCTGCCAGCTCCTGGGCTAGGATCCATTTTCCCCTTGGAGTCAGTTGGGGCCCGTCTGCAGCCATCAGGCCGGGTGCCGAGTAAAGTGCCCCATGGTCGAAGAACCCAAAATTTCTGTGTGGGCACCAGCCTCTGAGCCACGTGTTTATCAGGTGGGCTTTCTGTGTCCTCTCTGAACCCCTCCCTGCCACTGTAGGTATGGACGAAATGCCACCTGTATTCCCGCTCCATCCACTAACTGTCCCAGCCCCCTGGAGTCACATGTTATAGCTTTCAGGCTTCTCTCATCAGTGTCATCACTGCCAGCCTGAACTATCACTAGTGGGTAGTAATTGGAGGGGCAAACCAGGTTGGGAAGCTTTCTGGCAATGTCCCTGACCCTGGCCCCAGGGAGGCAGCAGTCTTCCCTATGGGTAGGGTCAGGCTGACAAATAGGGCCCTCTGTTCCCCTGAGAAGGAAGTCGCCCACTACGATTACCCTTCTATCTTTCTTGGTGGAAGCAGTCTTGAGGCATGGAGCAGACTTCCTCGCCCTAGGCTTCCTGGGTATACTTTCTACCACACCCTCATCCACCGCTCTCTCAAGCTCCAGGGCCTCAAATCTGTTGCATAAGGGCACCTGGGAAGGTGGGGTAGGTAGGTGGGGCGTTTCCTCCAACATTGAGCAGGAACCTGTCTCCATTCCTCCTCCACTCCTGGTCCCCTCCCTCTGCCTGATAGCGACCGGGCAGGGGGTCCACCCCCATTTGGGGAGTCTCACTCCGGTGCCTCTCCTTCAGGCCTTGCAGGGAGTTGTTCCACCAGTCTATCTCCCGCTCGCACTCCCTGATGGCCCTCAACCTCTCCACCTCCTCCTTGAGTTCTGCCACCAGGCAGACTAGGTCATCCACCTGCTCGCACCTCACGCACACAGTATCTCTGCCTCCCTCAGATGGCAGCATCAGGCTCTTTACACTCCCTGCACCCAGAGACCTGCACTGCCGCATTTTGGAGCGGGCAGCCTGTCTGGGTGGCTACAGACTCTGCAGAGAGCTCTCTGCCTAGCTTGGACCATCATGGCCTAGCTAGTGGTAGTCAGCTGTCAGAGGAGTTGTTCTAAGTGTCAGGGGGATCGCTCTACCCTCCCTGCTCGCCCTGCCTGGGCGAACTGCCGCGCTAACTGCCCTGCCCCACCCTGTTTGCCTGTCCTGGTCGCCACGCTCCCTAGGGACTGCCCTTGAACGGCCGTGGAGGGGGCACTGTTGGCTCCGCCTACGCCTCGTCAGCGTCCCTCACGAGGGCTGCCGGGTCACGGCGGCTCCTTCGGCTGCCTGGACCGGCCTCGATGCCGGGAAAACAGCCCTGCCTGTCCCGATTCCCCGCTCCGCGGCAGAACGCGTCTGCCGCGGAGCCGATCGCCTCAGCAAGAAGCTGATCGATGAACACACTGATGTTTTAATCGTTGCAGAGCAGTGCTTACACTAAGCCAAGGACTTTCCAGCTTCTCACGCTGTCCTGACAGTGAGCAGGCTGGGGGTGTGGCTGGAGCTGGTAGGGGACAGACCCAGGACAGATGACCCAAACTGGCCAAAGGGGTATTCCATACCATCTGGCATCCAGTGAACAATTAGTATGGGGTGGGGTGGCTGGGGTGTGGGGAACCGCTGCTCAGAGATGGGATGGGATGGGCATCAGTCAGTGGGTAGTGAGTAATTGCATTGTGCATCACTTGCTTTGTACACATTATTAGTGGTTATACTATTATTATTATTATTATTATTATTTTCCTTTCTTTTCTGTCCTAATAAACTGTCATTATCTCAATTCACAAGCTTTCACAGCTTTCACTTTGTTTTTTTTTTTTTTTTTTTTTTTTTTCAGTTCTCTCCCCCATCCCACAGAGTGGGGAGGCGGGGAGTGGGAGGAAGGGGGAGAGTGGTTCTTACCTGCAGGCCAAGTTAAACTACAACAAAGTGAAGCTTTCTGAACCTTAATGGAAGGATCTTCGAAGATGCTCACAGGAGGTTGATTATAGGTGGCAGTAATATTCAATCCAAACAACAGTGAAAAGAGCATTGTTATGAGCACATGTAGACATGCCCAAAAGTAATATGCTTGACAGTATTATTTCTCTACTCAGGAACAACATTTTTCTCTACATGTGACATTTATATAACTTATAATTTTGAAGTTTATCATTTTCGTTCATTTTTGTTCCCTCATCACAAGGCTGTCACAGAAGTGAAGCAGCTCAGACATAAGCTGAAAAAATAACTCACAAGCAGGTGTTTTCAAGAGTTCAGAATTGCTTTGGATTTCAGGGGATGTAATTCCACTGAAGCTGAGGAGATCTGGGGAATGTGCACCCTCCTAGAGTTTGCCCTTTGCAACAGGCTCTTTTCATCTAATTGCCTACATGTTGTAGAAAGCAGAACTTAGGCTCATAATACGTGAAATAGGCCTACATTCCTTAGACTGTCCCGGTTACAATAGTTGATTAAAGTGAATAACATTGTACAATTTTTTTTTTAAAAAAAATCAGATCCAAAACTACCACTCCACAAATGTCTGTGGCAAGCAGTCCACACAGAAACATTAAAAAAAAAAAAAAAAGTTTCTCTCTGATTTTTTTTTTTTCTGTATTTTCAGCTATCATTCTTCTGATATTAGTCTCCCTCAGCTTTCTGACAGCTGTTTAATGTTGTTCTTAAGTCCTACCTTAAATTATGCTCTGCAGAAGTCCACATCTTTAAACACACACAAATACAAATACAAACACACAAATCTGATGCAAGTAATTTTACACTGAATTTGTATGTAATCCTCCTGATTTACATTCTTTTTATTTATTTATTATGACAGACAATTTAAAAGTAACAATACAATGCATATGACACATAATTTACAGTTTGACTGAACATAAATAATTTCATAGACTAAACCTGGAAGGGTTGTTGTTAGTATAGATAAGCCACATTTCTTTTTTATGAAAATTTTAGATGTGTGGACATGGAGAATGAATTGAAACCTGTTGTCACACTTAGTTTATTTTTTTTTCTTGGATTTTTATGAACGCCAACATTTTTTGGTTGTATACCAAAATAATTTATTAATGGCATGTTCTTTTTACAACAAGAAACTATTGTGCCACTGGAGATCTGAGTAGTACCTAATTACATTTTTGTTTGGGATAGCATTGCTTTTCTAAGTATTTGGATTCATTGACCTGTATAGGAAAACCACTGGGACATGTTCTGACTGGAACAAAACAGTAATATCTGCTATTACAGCCCAAGTTCTCTGTCCATTCCTCAAATGAATGGAAGTTTAGAAAATAAACTAAATTCACTATCCCCTGTCCACACATAGAATCATAAAATCATAGAATGGTTTAGATTGGATGAAACCTTAAAGATCATCGAATTCCAACCTCTGCCATTGGCAGGTACACCTCCCACTAGACCAGGTTGCTCAAAGCCTCATCCAACCTAGTCCCAGTACTTCCAGGGATGCGGTATCCACAGCTTCTCTGGGCAACCTGTTCCACTGCCTCACAAACTTCTGAGTAAAGAATTTCTTCACAATATCTAATCTAAATCTACCCTCTTTTAGATTAAAACATTTACTCCTTGTCCTATCACTACACTCCCTGACAAAGAGTTTATCCCCAGATTTCCTGTAGGCCCTTTTTGGAAAGCCAATACAACATGGAGCCTTCTCTTCTCCAGGCTGAACAACCCCCAGTTCCCACAGCCTGTCTTCATAGGAAAGGTGCTCTAGCCCTCTGATCATCTTCATGTTACTCCCTTGCACTCATTCTAATAAGTCCATGTCCTTCTTGTGCTGGGACCCCCAGAGCTGAACATAGTACTCCAGGCGGGGTCTCACAATAGCAGAATAGAGTGGGAGAATCACCTCCCTTGACCTGCTGGACATGCTTCTTTTGATACAGGCCAGGATATGGTTGGCTTTCTGAACCATGAGTGCACATTGCTTCTCATCCACCAGCCTGTTCAGGTCCTTCTCCTCAGAGCTGTTTTCAATACATTCTCTGCCCATCTGTGCTTGGGATTGCCCAGACCAGATGCAGCACCTTGCACTTGGCCTTGCTGAAATTCATGAGGTTTGCACCAGCCCACATCTCAAGCCTGTCATGGTCTCTCTGGCTGGCATCCCTTCCCTCCAACCACACCACAGAGCTTGGTCTCATCAGCAAACTTGAACCCACTGAGCCTGAGAGACATGAGACAGAGTAGAGTAGAGCAGAGCAGAATGGAATCTCAGCCAGATGAGAAGAGAAAGGATGTCAACACCATCAGAAAATCAGGTTTATCATCATGGTACCTGTACATAACAACCCTAGAGGAGTTTTCCTTTCCAAGCACAGCCTGTGTGTGTGCTTGTGTGTTTTATCCTTCAAAGTGAAAGACAGCATGGCAACAACAGCATAGAAGGAAGTAAAACACTATGTGTTATTTTGTTACTCGGTGCTGTTTTCATGATAAACATAGAATGTGGTGCACAACAAAATGATTATTTTCATAGGTATAGAATTACCTTTAGGGATTTCAATTGGCTTCAGTGCCAGCCTTTATATTTAGAGCTCACAACTGAATAATTTTCATTGATGTATTGTCCCATGTATAAACATTATTACAAAGAGTGGGTTTTTATATTTAGTTACCATGTATTGCAATAATCTATGCCATGCTGCTAAAGCTCCTGTTTTCATTTTTTAAAGAAAAAAATATTATTTTCAAATCTTGGGGCACAAAAATGAACAGCCAGATGGCTTAAGAAGTATGCATAGACAATTACATAAAGGTTTTATTTATCTCAGAGATTATTTGTTTATGAAAATCAGGATACCTGGTGAGAAATTAAAAGAAAATCCTCAAAAATGTACATGAATCAATATAAAATTAACTTATTCTGATCTAACAACAACAAGAGATATTTATATTTCTGACCTTGTTAATGTAACTGTTATATGTGTTAATGTAAAATATAAGAAAAAAAAGTTTTTGTTTTTTTTTTTTCTGTCAGAATTTCTGTGAGGTATCTTGACTGAAACTACTCGACAAACAAATATACTTAATTTCAAAATTAAATATAATTTTGAAAAATATATTTAATAATGCATGACCATACACCAATAGATTTAAGCTTATGCTTCTAAAGAACATTAGAATATATTGATTTTAAACAGGAAATGAAAGTCCGAAAGCTCTCTAAATACAAGCTGAATATAGAGACATCTATGTATTACAATATTTAATTCTTCATAGTTTTTGACTGATAGAGTCAAATCATTATGATAATGTTGGCTGTTTTAATTATTTACTTCTACTATTCCTACCTTTGCTGCTATTTTCCCCAGATATATCATCATTATATATATATATATATATCTTTTTCAATTATTTTCTCTAATAACCTTGAATGTTCAGAAACAAGAAAGTAAAGTGGAAAGAAAGAAATGTGAAAATAAATACATTGAATTTATTTTACACAACGTGATGTTTAATCTAATCTCATGATTTTTGGCTCCATTTTTGATAGCAATGTTGAAACTGCCAAAAATACATTGAATTCTATTTGAAGGTTAAGGGAGATAGGTTGTATCTTACCATCATTTTAGTACCATCTTATAAAATATGCAAAACACTAATCCTCTGATGATTTCATTATATGTAGTCATTTACAGTGTCATTCAGCGAGCTTTAGTAAGTAGAAAATTTGGCACATTTAAATAGAAACATCCCTGACTATATTGTTTTAAGAGAGATCAGAATAATGTGTACTTTATAATCTTTACCTTGTCCAGCTTCTTTGGTAGATCAACACTGCATAATATCTTTTTAATGGCATAAATTGATGGCATAAATAGTGTTAGTGGAGCTTGTTAACTTGCTCTGTTACATTTTTATCTATACTGTGTAGACAGTATCATACAATAAATTATTATATATGAGCACAGAATCATCAACCTTAGGAGGAAATACTAACAGTTCAATGTTGCTTTCAGTGGCGATGATCTTGCAAGGATCCTGATCTGCATTACCTGTGTAAAATAATCAAACATCAAATGATTTACTGGACTAATGAAAAGCTGAATGAGACCTGCATTTAGCAAATTGAATTACAGAGGGCATGGCAGGAAAGGATTAATGAGGTTTAAAAGGTTAGGAAGGACCAGGGGATACTGACACAATCTACAACTAAAGCTGAATTTTGCCCTAAAGACAGGGTGGGAAGACAATCTTTCACTTCCAAGTCCCAAAGCATCCTGTGGGATAAGGAAACCATCCAAAGTTGATCAATATATTTTAATACAGAATTTGCCTACATCAAGAATTCAAGCTAAAAAATGCATCAAAGCTTTTCTGGTAATTTAGCACACCGTTAGTAAAGAATCTTTCCTTTGATTTCATTATCTTTTTGAAAGTAAAAACCAAAAATTTTTGAAACTGTCCTTTTTTCTCCATTCAGGTCACCTTTAAAATCCATAAACTATAATGAGTAACAACCATCTATTACCATCAGTCTTGGAAAATGCATGGCTTACACATAGGTTTTTCTTATACCTTACTACCCTCCTTCCACAGTGCAGTGCTTCACGAAATTATTACTGCATTAAAAACAGTTGATTGGTTGCCGTGCTCTTTTCGTATCTTTAATCAGAAAGTTGATTTCAGGAGCATGAAGGTACATACTGTAATATATTCATCTGCCAGAAGTTGTCATAATATCATCTAATAAATGATTTTATGCTGACGGTTGTTACAGCCCCACTGCTTGAGTACTGGAAGATGAGGGACTGAAGCACCAGGAGATAAAATTGATTTTTTACCCTTTCTGCTAGATAATAATGCCTAACATCCATCTTAACTTTTAAGATCAAGGCTAGAAGCTAAGATACAGCTGAAGGGGGAAAAAAAATCCTTCAGATCAATATTATACATTAAAATGCACCTGCATGCAGTCGGGCATCAGAACTAGTACTGTGGGTGAAGTACAAAACTCGTAACATCAATTTAACACTACTCTTCTGGGAGTTAACATGAGAACATCCCGTTGCAGACTGCCAAGTTATCCTTTTACTGAATGCTTGAAATTTTAGTCAAATCACGCAGGTCAAGAGAGCATTAGCTGGGATGTGGGTTCACATGCTTGCATAAAACTTATGGTAAAAATAATGTCTTTGCAAATCTGTGTACCTGTTTCTAGTCAAAGCCTAAAACATACAAATTTGCTTCCAAAGTGCTCTGTGTTGTCATTAGAAGGGTCATCTAAAACCAGGCATAGGTCTATATACCACATCTATTAATTTTAAGAAGTTCTCATTTCCAAAAATTTTAGCAAAAACTCTTTTTATGGAGGCCCATTGGATTATCTTGGCACAGTACAACAACAGACTGATAATATTATAATAAGGTGATGTCAAGTTGAAGGTCTTTCTCTGCAAAAGTTAGTGTGTCATACTCACATGCCTTTTGGGTTGATCATTCTGATGCAATGCAATGCACAGTCAGCTATCTCCCTTTCCACCATGTCCATATGTCAGGCTGGACTGCACGTTAAAGGGAAATGACAACAACCAGCACTCAGAGGCAACAACCTTTAAGCGTCTGTGCCTACAATTGTTTAATACTTTACATTGTCACACTTTCTGTGTTTATATAAGGTTTAATGACAGGTAAAGGTTGCTGAAATACAAGTTATAACAAAGCCCTTGCATCTTCCCAGGCAAGAATCTGAGATGCTTACCCAAAGCCCTTGATCTCTGCTTTTAGAGAGTTTATTTGCTGTTCACCATCTGTCACAAATCACTGAGGGCCCAACTGTGGCCTCAGGCCTCCTCTGAGTCAAATAGGAACCACACGTATACACCCAAAACAGATTTAGCCCTGTTTATTCTGCAGCTAGCAAGCTCCCTCCATGAGTTTCTTTCTTTAAAAATAATAAAAAATAAATAAATCACTGAATGAATTAACAACTGAATAAAGTGTCCTTTATGGTAGGAAAGATATAATGTATTTTTATACTGTTATGATTTTTCACCTTCCTTATTTTAGCTAACTTGCCCTCTAACTCAGGACTTGGCTCTGACTAAAGTATTCTAAAGCCACTGCTTTGTTTATTTGCTTAGTCTTTGAGTTCAGCTGAATTTCCTGCTGTGCATGGCAGTAGCAAGAGTTGCAAAATCAAGAAACAAAAACAAACCAAATAAGCACACAATCTGATAAGATGACTTTGATTTTCAGGCGTTATATTTTGTCAGTCTTTTAAACAAATATAAAAAATAAAAATAAAATAAAATAATGCAATCTGCTAACATAAATTGTATATGTGAGTAGGGTATTTTGATTTATTTGGCCTATAGCTGTAAACATATCAAATGGAAAAATAAAATATATGTTATTTATGTGTATCCGGGAAAAGTATGTTTGTCTCTGCTGGTCATATATTAACTAGAACAGATCAGAAGTGTTGTGACTTAATACATTTTCAATGAGAAGTGATGATTTATAAAAAGCAAAACCTTGCAAGACAGTGTCTGTTAGGGAGGTAGAGATTTGTGTAATTAGTATAGGTTGATTACACCTAACAAACATGTTTTAAATTAAGAAAACTGAGGCACAAGAATGTCAAGTGCCTTTACCAAGTATCTCAGACCAAGACTTTAAAATAAAGGTTAGAAGTTCCTTTTCCACTTGATGAGAGCACTGATTGAAGATACAGGGTAATGATCAAAAAATTATTTAACAAGTGACAAAAACTAGGGCTATAAAAAAGTAAAATCTAATCTCATTTTCCAATGATAATATTAAATTAAGGAAATTGTATTTTTTATGAAATCAAAACATAATATAACTGAGCTTTTATTTGATGACAAGGGTAATACATTTCTAAACTCATTGATAAAACTCACTGAACTTCATCTAAATTTCTAACATATTATTTCTGTCCAAGATACCTTGGACAGTAAGATACCAGACAGTAAGAGGAAAAAGTTAGGAAAATAGTCAGGATGACTTAATGTTTCATGTTTCATTGATAAAGATTATATAGTCTACAATAAATAAATAAAGAAATGATCGTAATTTACATCTGAAGAATCTTAGCACTTGACGTGACCTGCCTATAATATAACCCACATCCAGTTAATGACAAAGATAAAATTTCGAATATCTCATTCTCAGACTGCTGTCTTACAGCTGCCAAATAATGCAAAATAAATTCAAGCTGCCATTTAGCATGAAGTGGCAAGACATTTAGCCTTTGTTTCTTTCCTTAAATACCTATCTCTCACCACTTTCCAATTATTCTCTATGCAGCCTTCCATTTTCTAGTATCTGACATTTAGCCCTTACTTTACCAAGTTGATTTCACAAAGTTTGCTGGAGAAGTGGTTACGTCCTGTTTGGTGTGAACAGGTTCTTGGCCTAGAAGTGAATTTTAGCATTGTGCCACTTGAGTTAGACATATCCTTGCCCTGTTCCTTCCATGCAGCTGAAGGGCTGGGGACTCACAGTCACAAGGCAATCTTCTGAGTACAATTGCTGTCTTTCATTTGTTTTTTGAAGTGGTTTCCCTTTTGAGTTGTTAACATTCTTTCAACTTCCTGATCTTTAAACTACAGCTTAGCAAGAGGGAGAGAGAAGAATTAGAAGCATTTCCCAATTTTTACTTGGAGAAACAAGCAATGGCATCACCTCAATACAACTATCCACCACTGTCCTTCAGAATCTGTGATCTTCCCACTTTCTGTGGCTTCTTTTTCTGCATTGCTGAGGGTTACTCACATGGAACTGCAAAGGCATCAGAAAGATTAGACTCATAAGGAAACAATTACCTACTCCTACAATAGTATAGAAAACATTTTCCTATTAAAGATTAGGGCATTGCCTGGAAAAAAAAATATTCTACTAAAAATAAAAGAAAAAAGATTGAGTACATTATTTTATTTTATTTTATTTTTAGAACAAGGTAGCACAAGGGAGAACAGATTTTTGTGGCAAGATCACAGGTGGAGAAAATATTCCTGCAACCACTTTAGTCTGTTTAGTCAGTTGCACTACATTTTCTACTAATTGGAAACAAATTAGTACTGTCTGGAGAAAATACTAAGAACATTGAACTCTACTCTCCTACTAGAATATGTCATACATATTATGTAGGAGGTTTTTAACATTTCCGTGTATAGCTATAATTTTTTCTTAGCATCTGATTATTTCATTTTGCCTCTGGGGCTCCACTTTTAGTCAGACATTAGTCCTATTTGCAAATCTTGAACTGCTTTGAGTTAATTAAGTAAGTTAATTGCTGTACAGGTAATGTCACTTTTGATAACTGCAGGGTTGTGTTTTGGAAGCTTATTAGAATCTTTTTATCACTTCTTGTTGTCTTTGTTGGATGTCTAGTTCAAGAGAAGTGTTAGATCTACATACATCTCATAAGCTTGATATTTTGTAAATAGCTTGTCTGGCTCTCAACCCATTTTAATTCAAATTTTTGTGTGGGTGGGTAGAAGACATTTGCATAAAACTCTACATTTCCATTGTGCAAAGTCCTATTCAATATGAGATTGAGAGATAATTAAGATAAAATCCAGTAACATTCCTTTGCAATGTGATCATGTGGGTATAACTGTGTGTCATAGCATTATCATGAAGGTATTTGAGGCATAAAGTCTAATGCCTACAAACCTCTTACCTTTAGTAAAGTCTTAATATTTTTATCCTTATAGTTCTGTCTTTTAAATAGAAGTGGTGTGAAAAATCATGATGGGAAATATTTTTAATTAATATACTAATGCAACCACTGCTTTATATTCATTATAGTGTTGCCCATTCTAGAGACTTTTTGTCTGTAAGACTATCCACTGCAGAATTACACCTTTTTGCTGGATTTGAGCTCTCTGACAGGACCAGGCAAGGACAGTGTTATTGCCAAAATCAGGTCTTTTGCCATACCAAAATCAGGTATTTGCCATACCAAAATCAGGTCTTTTGCCAGTTTAGCTATGTATGGAAGGATTACTTAATCATGATGATTATTATATTTATTTATTGATTCTTTCATTCTTTTCAGGGCTTTGTGCATGTGTGCACACACCTGTGTTTTGGTTGAATTGTCACAGTTCTTACAAAATGTAGCTAATGTATTGGCAAATATCCTCTGTTTGGATTTGGACTGCATTTTAGGTCATTCTTAGTTGTTTTAGGCAAAATTTTACCTAATACTGTGTCTATTGAGGCTGACAGCATACGTGTAACTAGTATTAATTATCTTTCTGTTGCTTTTTAATTTTATTTTGCCTTATTCCATTTTTTAAGCCTGGAGACAATATCTCTTTAAGAACAGAACTGAAATCAACATTTTTTTGTTGTTGTTGTTCTGATATTTTATTGTTATGGTTTGTGGAGATGTGCTTAAATTTTGCAAAGAAATATACCTGATTCTTTATTATGCTAAGGGAAACAGACAAAAATAAACATTTTCTTTCCTTAATTTTGGATTCTTAACTTCAGACAATCTAGGCAGAAGGATATCCAAAAAGAGAAACTTGAAAAATAAGAAACATTATTCATAAAAGTGTTCTCAATGTCTTCAATTACAATTCACAATGTTATTTTGTTTTCATGCTATAATTTCCAAAATAGACACTTAAATCTACACTAATTATTCACTTAATGTTCACTTAATAATGTTTTCTGGCATTCGTTTTTGTTTTACACCTGTGTGATCATTACAGACATCTTCAGACAAAATGTCTGGATGTTGGAAAGCTTATTCAAAAAGCTGAAATATACTTGTAATTTACTATCCAACCATGTAAAATGTCAACATCGACAGCTACATTGATATTAATGTATTAACATTACAGGGAGAGTTAACACAATAAAACTCCACTGCAAAGGTCTGCTTTTCATACCTGGGGCCAAGATAGTAGATACTATTCCTTTGCCATCAATAAGAAGTTTCATTAGTAAAAGCCAGGAAATACCTGCTTTTAGACACTTACTTGAAACCTTGGCTCAATTAAAGCTTTGACTTCAGCCATTCAATACTATGCATGAAAGATTATTGTTGTCAGAGATTTTATCTTTCCAGCATAAGGCCCAGGCTTATCCTTCTCTGCAAATTGCTGAAATCCTATATGAAATTCTTTTTAGAAAGTCACTGTTTCATTTTGTTTATTAAGGGGAAGAGAAAAGAACTTTGTAAAACAAACAAAAAAACCATTACAGTTGTGGATTCCGTCTGATATACTGCTTGAAAAATAAGAAGAATTTGGTCAAAATTATACATATATACATACACCCCAAACTTTCAGTTATGTTTTGTTTCTTTGCTACATACAGGAATTTGCCACAGGTGTCTTAATTCAGACAGCAATGAATTCTTGCTAAGATTTGCTAGAAAATTTTAGTGAATGCCTCTTTTAAAACCAGAATTATAAGTCGTGACAGAAGTCTTAATTGATGGACTTCTAAATGGTGAAAGACTGTGGCACTGTAAAAATGCTATATAATTATATGATTAATTTTAAAGTGCTAAAAGGGCTAAAACTGCCATGCAATTGTATAGCTAGCCCAAGGTTTTTCCTGTGGCTTTTTTTTTTTTTTTTTTTTTTTACCTTAAAGTCTCCTGCATAGTGGTGTGGGGAGCAGCTCTAAGCCCCTTGTTTCCTGACCCCTGTACTGCATACTTCCGGTGGAATTGATGGGTCTCACACTGTTGAGTGCCAGGTTTTCAAACATGTTGTGTTTTCTTTCCCACGAGTTTTGTGACCAGTGTTGTGTTTACTCATATGCTGCCCAGACAGCAAGGGAGCTCTTTTGATAGACACAGCTTCTTTCTGAGAGTGCGGGGGTGGATCCTCCCCAGTGCCTTCCCTCCACACATTTTTATATCCCTCTTAGTGTCTTCCCCTGAACTAATCAGGTCTGTCAGAGAAAAGAAGCTGTTAGAAGTTCACATCAACTTAAACAACACAGTGAAAATAGGTTTTATTTATTTCCCCTGCAACCTTTTCTTGCACCATCTAGTACATAATTGCTGTCAAACTCTGATAAGCATGTATTTGCCACAAACAATTTTTGAGAAACAATCCTTTAAAGATCATTATAAAGATAATCAAAACCATTTACCATTAAGTTAGAACAGCTAATCTATAGATATAGCTTCTTCTCTGTGTGTACAAGAAGAAATGCCTTGTGATTCTCACTCACTGTATATGGGTTCAGTACAAAATTGAAACAGAAATCTCATAATGGGCAATACACAGTAGGCAAGATTAGGTTTGCTACTTTTTAAAGTTCTTTAGATTTAATTCAGATTTTAAATACACAGTTTAATCTTTGGATTTTGGTATAAAAGCAAAGTATATAGTTCCATTCTTGACCTAAGAGGTTATATTTTCTAGTGTGTGTTATATTTTTTTTTTCTGCAGTCTGTAATTTCTAATGTATCATCTCATTTGCACTCTGCTCCAGAAATTTGACTCCAGGTTTTATTTCATTTCTTCACCCTATCAGTTTTCATTGGGAAGGAAAAGCATTTTAACTTTCCTCTTTTTTTGAATTAGACTTAAAATGGAGAATTTTAAATCTATCAGTTATGGGAGGATAAGCTTCTGATGACAATGATAAACAGATGTGTTAAAAATGATATGCAGAACTGGTAGACTTCCTAGCTTTTAGGTTTTCTGACATAATAATATGGTCCTTTCACTTCCTTGCAGCTTCAAATATTTGTGTTTAAGACACTGATTTCTCTATTTCTCTCTGTTTTTTTTCTTTTTTGTTGTTGTTGTTTGTTTGTTTTGTTTTGTTTTTCCCTACTCAAATGGCACTAAAAATAGAACAAGTCTTTTAGAATATGGACTTACTGCATAAGGTTTCCAAAGGAATAATTCTGATATTTTAAAGTTTTTAAGATTGATCTATTTTTTTTAATGAACTTTCAATTTAGCTCTTCTATAAAGAACACAGC
This sequence comes from Heteronetta atricapilla, assembly GCA_011075105.1. Lineage (NCBI taxonomy): Eukaryota > Metazoa > Chordata > Aves > Anseriformes > Anatidae > Heteronetta > Heteronetta atricapilla. The sequence continues at coordinate 44,878,656 of CM021735.1, forward strand.
TGTCACTGTTCACCATTGCTAATATGAGGATGATTATCCTCTCTTAGCTCCTTGAATTTAAGATAATGTGAAATAATTCATCAATATTAGTTAAATAGTGGGGTACTCAATTTTCTCCTAAAAGAAAAGAATACAAATAAAGGAACTTTGTCTTAATTATTCTACAGTAATTCAGTTATACTGGTAAGAATTTAAGTATAAAAAGAAAACAAATAATTGCTTCTTATAGTACCTCATCCATCCTTGGCACTGACTAAGGCATTATGGGATCATGAAATCCAAAACTGCATAATGGATGCATAATGGTGCCTAAGCAGCTAGAATGAAAACTTTTTCTTATTTTTAACTCCTTGATTTTGCAACACTTTTGCAATCACTTTTTAACACAGTGTGAATATAGAAATGTACCCATGTGTACACCTGTATTATAGACTATACTATACCTCTGTCAATATTAGTAATGAAAGTTGTTAATAATTGCACCCAAACTTCATTACTGAAAATGGGTTATTAGAGAAAGTAATTAGATGCTGGTTTCATCCAAAGGATGAAAGGATGCACCAAAGGATGAGTTTGTTCTGTTCAGTGCAAAGCATTTCAGCTTCTCTAAACATTGTTAAAATGTTATCTTTTCCTATATTGTGAGAAAGGCCAGCATCACAAAATTTCAGCAATTTCTGCAATTTCTGCAGCTACACACTTATATTGTAATTACAGAAATGCAGTTTCTTTATCCTATTCCCTTCTTTGTCTGTCATTCTTTACTTCTTTCATAAACAAGAAAACAAATATATTAACTTGTTCCAACTCTTAAAAGCACTCCAACTATGGGATTTGGCATTAGCTCATATGAGTGTATGATTCCTGGTTTTAAAGCAAAAGAGCTAGCCCCACCAGAAGGAAGGAAAATAAATAAATAAAATAATAAGATATGATTGGCTGATTTATTGGATTCCCTGAGCAGAGGTGAGAGATGAAAATCTCCAGTGACTAGATGATATATGGAAACATGCATTTATGGAATTGATATCTGAATGCTGTGATGATAAATGAGATCCCTAGCATGATGGGTATTTAAAATAATTTCAGTTAGTCTGAAAGCAGAAGTTCCCTTTGTTATGTCTTCAGCACAAATACAGACTACTCAGATGGGATGAGGCGACATTCCATATAGCAGATTAGCACATTTGGTCTGCAGTACTTCATGATCTTGACTTATCATGAACTCTGTGAACTCAAATTTTGTTAACACTGTCACAGAATCACAATGAAGAGAACACAGCTCAACATCTAGAAGCCATGGTTTTAAATAATGTTCATTTTAACTGATTTGGTAGTGGGATATTCCATATATTTTATGCATGTTGAACCTACTGAGCTGGCAGGGTTGCTGTTGTGGTTAGGCAGTAAGGAATTATTTTACTTTTAAAATACTGTGATGTGTGTGTATGTCGGTGGGTGGAAGGGTGGGTGTCAGCAGTTGTGGAGGACTACATGCATATGTAGACACAACAATGTGGTAGCCAAAGCCAAGGCAATTTAATGGCTTTGTTTTTGTTTGTTTTATTTTGTTGTTGTTTGCTTGTTTTTTTGTTTGTTTTCTATCCTTAGGATTTTTATTAACTTTGGAGTCAAACAATATTGCCCAAACCAAAAGAGAAAAAAAGCATAAACTCACAACTACATTAGTTAGTTATTACCGATAGCAGATTCTTCAGGGTGGCTATTATGTATGCTTTTCAATTTGTATAGTGACTGGAAAAAAGATGTTGCTGTTTCTGGAAGCAATGATAAAAATATATAAAAGGTGTAATCTTCTTAGTAATATTTAGCATACATATTAGTGTTGTCATCTTAGAATCAAATGGAGAGCCTCTACTGTAACATAGAAATGATTGGGTGTTCCTGACAGGGCACATAGGCAAGGCAGCATGAGAGAAGGCTGTGATGAGTATTCTATGCCTGTCTCCCCAGACACTGCCAAAACACCAATTTGTCTTAGTAAACAAGTCACAGATGTATAAAAACTTTAAACTCTATTTGAAATGGTTTTATGGGGTTTATTATGAAAAGCAAGATTTCTTTCCATGTTCACATTTGTATAATTTCTTATAAATTAGCTTAGGTTATTTTCAGACACATTTTAACCCTACTGTTAATAAGAACAATAATAAAGATTATCATCATTGAACACAATTATCAGAAATACAAATAAATTTGTCAGATTTATTAATTATAATGTTAGTAACAGCTACATTAACAGCTGATATGTTTTAGTGTGCTCATCTCTTAAAAGTAGTTCAGAACACCACCCACAAATCAGGAATCCAAAGTCTGCTTCATTTTAAGATGTTTTGAATTTGTAGCTAGTAATTGTATGATTCAAAAAAACAAAACAGAACCCTTTAACATAACATTAATGGTCATGGGACTTCTAAGAGAAAAATAAAGTCTTCTGAAGCTAAGCCAAATCTAGCTAGGATTATCAAAGAACATAAGGAAAACATGCAACTGTTCCCTATACCCTGAGGCACTCTGGAAAACTTCAGTTTAAGACACCTCAAAGTGGATTTACTATAACAACATCCAATAGATAGATAGATAGATAGATAGGAAAAAAAAAAAAAAAAAAGTGTATGAAATGCACTGTCTCTTTCTACTGAATTTTGACAAATCTGGAAATTTAGTTTGTTGTTGGATATTTATTCATATCACTCAGTTATCTAGATAGGGAACTGAATTGGAAATATATGATAAAATCACTTCTCTGAGACTTCATGGATCTCTTTGTTCTTCTAAAATCTAAATCTAGCAGTCTTAAGGACATGAAAACCAAAACCAACTGCAGCCAACCCATTAAACAAACCTGAAGCCCAGAAATACATTTCAGTTTGAATGATTTACTTTATTATAAGGGGAAACTATAAATAGAAGTAAGAACAAAGATAATGTTTCTATTAGAGAGTACAGTGCATCCTTATCTGCAACATGCTCAGTTCTGGCTCACAAAACCCCTGCAGACAGTAACACGAAAAAATGTTCATAGAAAGGAAAATGTAGCTTTGCCACCTCATCTACTATTTCATAGCTATGTACAACCCAGGAAGATTATATTATAACCCAGACATGTTTAATTTTGTTCACGGGTTTTTCTTCATCAAGTTCACTGGTGACAGGGTTTTATTTTATGTGAACCGTCTTCATCACAATATTTTCCAACACTTATAATTCTATTAGAAACACATTTTTTTCACTTTAAAAAAAGGAATCTTAGAATCCTACTTTGACTTGTTGAAAGTCTTCTCGATACAGACTTGTTACATTCTTGTGACTGTGCCATTTGCTTCTAGTACAGAAGTGTAAGCCAGATCATCAGCAGAAAAATAGAAATATTGTTTGCTATGTTGAAACTACGCAATAAAAGCAAACCAATGAGTATTAAGGGCTTTTAAAGATGGCTTGCTGTTTCAAAAAGGACTGGCTCATTACAAGCTCTATCCAAAGTTCTTGAAAGATAAATTAAATTAGACAACATTTCTAAAGAAAGACAACTACTTTCACTTAGAAAAAATATTCTTTACTACCTTCTCATTCCAAAACATGAAGGTCTTGAACGTTTAGTTTATTGTTGGCATTTTATAAAGAATAACAAGCCTGTCACTGAAGTAAAACTATTCAAATGGCTCTAACTAGTTCATCAGATGACAGAGAAGAAGAAAATTATCTTTCACAGAAACACAGAATCACAGAATTGAAGGGATTGGAAGGGATCTCGAAAGATCATTGTGTCCAACCTCCCTGCCAAAGCAGATTGCCCAGGTAGATGTCCAGACTGGCCTTGAATATCTCTAGAGAAGGAGATACAACCTCCCTGGGCAGCCTGTTCCAGTGCTCCGTCACTCTCACCATGAAGAAGGTCTTACGCGTGTTGGTGAGGAACTTCCTGTGCTCTATCTTGCAGCCATTACCCCTTGTCCTGTCCCCAAAAACCACTGAAAATAGGTTGGCCAAATCCCTCTGTCTCCCACACCTCAGGTATTTATCAGGTATTTAGTGATGAGATCCCCTCTCAGTCTTCTTTTCTCCAGGCTGAACAGACCCAGGTCTCTCAGCCTTTCTTCACATGGAAGATGCTCCAGGCCCTGTATCATCTTTGTGGCCCTATGCTGGACTCTTTCCAGGAGATCCCCGTCTTTTTTGTGCTGGAGAGCCCAGAACTGGAAACAGTACTCCAGGTGAGGCCTGACCAGGGCAGAGTAGAGGGGGAGGATCACCTCCCTTGACCTGCTGGCCATGCTCCTTTTAATGCATGACAGGATCCCATTGGCCCGCTTGGCAATGAGGGCACACTTCTGGCTCATGGTCAACCTGTCATCCACCAGAATGCCCAGGTCCTTCTCCTCAGAGCTCCTCTCCAGCAGGTCATTCCCCAGCCTGTACTGAAACATCTGGTTGTTCCTTCCCAGGTGCAGGTGCAAGACCTTTGTTTAAAATGATTTAATAAGAAACAAATCAACAAACATGCTGGTATTTCCTGGTGACATGGGAAGTTGGTTCTAGCTACTTTTCTCCACATTGATCTCTCCAGTTTTACTGAGGTCAAACAGATAATCTCCTTGATGAAATATTGAGAGAAAATAAAATCTAGTGTGCATTCTCTGGAATGAACTCATTTTAAAACTTTTAAAAACAAGGATTTTTGTTCTTCTGTCTTTGGCACCACTTTCTCCCTTCCCCATTCTTATACAGGCATATTTGATGTTGGTTGGTTTTCAGCAGAGCTTAATACATTCAACATCTTTTAAGGATCTTGAGGATCTTCTCAGATGAAAATCATTAGAGAAAATGCAAGATACTAGTAGTGCATTCCAAAACAGTTTAATACTGCGGGCTTTACATATGTACATGTGTGTGCATATAACTTATCATGAGAAGCTCTCTGAAAAAATAATCTATTCTGAATATTTTTGTCATTGATGTTTTTATTCATTTTTTATTTATTAATGTGTTTAAAAGAATGAAAACAAATTTCCAAACCAAAAAAATGAGATGAAGCATAGTAACGTTTGATTACTTTTGCTTTATCCAACTTTGTGTTTGAGTCAGTATGAGGCTTTGAGCTAATCAAGATTTATCAGTCTCAGTTTCCTCATATGTTTTATACCAGAAACAGTAACTTTTATCTCTCTTGCAATAGTGTCGCAAAGATTGGTTTGTCTCTCTGGAGAATGTAGAGAATGTAAATACACAAAAAGTAGTCACAAAATGGGAAAAGCCAGGCAGCTGTCAGAATGACTCTGCCACTGTGGCAGAATCCCATACATCTCTCTTGAATTAAACGCCACTACTATTAGTCTCTCTGATCCAAAATTGCTTTGTCCCATCACTTTCCAAATGGATTTTCCAACTTCTGCACAACTCTTTGTTGAGAGAATGTCATACTGAGCACTTGCAATTTAAAAGGGAACATTTGTTTGCAATACAAGACCAGGAGCTCAGAAACGGTGTGTATTATATGGCTGATCTCCACAATGCTAATATGGCAGTAAGATCAGAAAAGAATTGCTGCAGTAAGTGAATCATGTCCAATGGAACACCTGAATAACAATCTCAGGGAGCTGGGTAAAACAAAGGGAGTTTTCCTTTAGAAGCACATTTGATTCTGTGTTAATGCAGAATCTCACTGAACTCCACCCACTTGCTACTGTATGCATTTGCAAATCTCTCTACTTTCTATTTCTGTATTTAGATCAGGGGATTCAGTATATTCTCACCCTTACAGAAATATCATGAATAGGAAGAAAGCACACTTAAAAGCCACTTAAGAAAAAAAAAAAGAAAAAAAGAAAAAAAAAGAAAAAAGAATGTATATGAGAATTTTTCCTTTTTCCTAATTACCTGAGCTAAAGAATAATCACTGCTATTTTAAGCTGTGCAATTAAAAATGTACCTGTGGTCAAGGCATTTTTGGTCTTCAGACCTTGGGATCTTTGATCTTTACCACATACATGAGGGTAACTGTCTTTTAGTCAATCAGTTCATAAGGAAAGTGTGAATTTTTGAGTGCACTTGCGGATTTCCTTTCAGGTTGTATGAGAGATTTGACAGAAATTTGAATAATGCATCCATGTGTCTAATATTAATGAACTGTTAATCCTGAAGATACAAGACTGATAACAAAAAATGCCATTGGGACAGGAAAACCTTTACCTTTAAATCCTCCATCCACTCCTGCCCCCACCCATCAGATCAGCAATAACAGATGCAAAATGGAGCTTCCCAACTAGTTCAGCCTTTGTGATTTAATACATACCTGTTTGGCTATCACTCCAGAGACAGTGCTTTCTTTACCATGAATTTCCATCACTCTTCTGAGTAGGTTGAAGAACACTAATGCAATTTAGAGTGGGGAAGTTCATAGTTTGATTGACAAGTCAGAATTCCAGATCCAATAGTAATTAACTTAATTATGCTATCTGGTGTCTATGCTAACTTATACCTAACAAAAACCTACAACAGTTGTTTGTGTGTGTTTGTTTTTTTTTTTTTTTTTGAATGAATTACCTCACATGCTCTCCCACTGTTAGTCCTGTAGAGAGGAAGTGTTGGATCCTTAGAGAAAAAGTTTCCACTTATAAAATGAAAATAGTGATTTTCTGCTTGTACACATCTTTTTTACATAAATAATGGACTTTCGGCCTACAAGTTCAGCACTTTTTAATCAGCTGGCAAGTTCATTTAAAAAAATGTATAACCATGAGATGTTAATAAATAATTATAAGGAAAATAGCCCATAGTCAATCTGCTCACTGTGTAATGACCATAAAAGATCAATAATACTTTAATTGGATTGCTGAATTCTCTCTTCTATTAAGGACAGTAATGTTTGCTTCACAAACGGAAAACTGAAACTTTGTTGGTTTGTTTGTTTGTTTTCTCACTTTATTTCTTTGAAAATATGTCACATGAATCTAAAACACACATAACAAGGGCAGTCACTATATTTTACAACATAATAGTGAAAAAAAATGCTAAGCCCCTTTTCACTAAAGGCTCATTGCAGGTGTTATAATTTCACTCTCGTAAAATAGCAGGTGGGAGGTATACATTCCTAGAACAATACCAAAGGCTCATTCCAAAGCCTTAGGGAAGGGAAGAACAGGAATGAAACAGGGAACCAAGTAAAGTCAGATTCAACAGTGGGACTTTTGTGCTATTAATCTGAAGTGTGTACACAACTTGATATGTCTACTCTGTGCTCATCATCCTTGATACATGCATTTCCCGAGCAGCTCTCAGAACCCAGTGTCTACATGGCTACCCAGGTCCTGCCCTGCCAAGCAGCACCTCTGACATCCACCTGTAACTGCACCACCATGGGGCAGCAGTTTCAGTAAATGGAAAGTAATGAATACACCAGACAGTGAAGAAACCTGGATTTTATTCACAAATATAGCACCGATGGGGAGGGAGAGGAACAAAAGGAAAGAATTCTCTAGCTCTGTTTCCAGTTGTATTATTTATGAAATATGTAAGCTCTTAAAACAAAAACCTCCTTGTTTTTTTAAGAACTGATTGAAAGAGCACACAGTATACCTTGCTGGACACATTTAGAACTTTAGTGGTAAAACTGTAAAGAATCTGTTGCAAATCTATCAGATATATATATTGCAAATCCCACTGTGTAAAATACATACAATCAGATACTTATAGAATTTCTGATCTGTTGAGATACATGCCCATGTCTGTGCAAACATTTCTTAAGGTACCAAATAGTGGCCAGCATACATGCTTTTAACCAATTATATTTTCATTTTTATTTCGTGTTTTATTAGTTTAAGTGGAATTGGTGGTGCTACATGGCCATAATCAGTGAGACGGATATTCAGTAATAAAAATATCCTTCAATATTAGACTACATATGTAATATTAATATTTATAAAACCTAAATATAAAATACAATTACAATGTAAAATGCAAAAATAATATAAAATACAACAAGTGCATACAGTAAGTCTGATGGTTCACTATGTCAACAGACTATGCCTTTAGGCCCACACACAGGCATGAGTAGGATGCCTGCTTATCCTATTCCATAACATTTCTTGAGAAAGGCCAGATAAGGCTGGAGCACACAGAAGTGCAAACTGAATAAAAGGAGTTACTCACATTAACAATATTTAAACAAAATTAAATCAGAGGTCAGAACAATAAAATGAACAGCATTTCAAACTGTCTCATATCTGCCTACAATTTTGGATCTAGAAAGTTACTTAATATATAGGAGAAAAATTTATAGCCTTTCAATATTGTTCCTTGAAAAATGTATCACCAAATGACACGGCCTTCACCTTTAAATCTGAGGTGAAAATATAGAGGTCTGTCTTTCATTAATCTTGCAAATGTATTTTGGAAATTTTGCTATGTTTTGGCTGGCTGAAGTTCCCTAAATTCCAAGAGGAAAGCTCCCTTTCCTGTCTTCTGCCATAAATAACATATTTTTCTTAACGTATTCCACTATTCAGAACTGTTTCTAAGCCTGTTCAACAAAGCTGTCAGGGCAAATGAATTGCTCTCCCCTGATGTTTGTTATTAACAGATTGTATACTGATAGGATAATAACTTCTTTCTTCATACATGAAAGGCATTCTTGTGAGCTGGATTACAACTTGAGATATAAAAGACGTGCTCTGTGGATAACTTCCAGGCTACTTTGCACCACATTGCTCTCCCATAATTTTGTGTTTGTTATCTTGAACGAGTGACAGTAACCACCCATCAGAAACTGAAATTTATGTAAAATGAGTACCACATGTACGATGTTTACTTCAGTCTGGGCAAAGTAGTGATGGATCATTATAGCCCATGAAGCTGTGTGTTTTAGACTGTGTGCAATTTAATATCAAGTACCATAACTTGAATATACAATCACAAAAAAAGAGACGGGTATCAAAAAACCACTTGTCATATCATGCATCAGTTTCCAGCAAGTTTTTGGGGTGGTTATGTCAAACGAGGACTTACTTGTTTGTTTTAGTATGTTAAAGCAATCATTTTTCTTCTAGGGTGGATAGCTGTACATGTTTTTAATATATGTAAGCTATTGCTACTCGTTTAAAGATTTGAAGGAGAGTGGCAAAGGTTTTGCTAATAAAAAAATAAACTCCCCAAGATCATTAGACAGTACAAGTGAGGATGTAAATGACAAATAATTTCAGCTAAAAGCAAGGTATTTCAGTATCAAAATACATTTCATAAAAGCTGGAAAAGATCAGTGTTCAAAGTTCAGTTGTGATTCTTCTACAACATCAAAACATGAAGTATAAGCCAACATGTATCCCCTCATTTGTATACACCAGTAGCATTTTGTTGAGATTTATGAAGCCTTGCTTTGAGTATCTAAAAGAGACACTTAAATTAGGAATTTACTAAATCTACAGAAAGAAGAATTCTAGTAGAAAATAATAAACAATTCATCTTGAACATGAATTACAAGTTTAGAGTGTCCATCTCTCTCCATTAACTATAATGGAAACATAGGGAATTTGCACTCAGTTAAAGCGACTGAAATTATGTGTCAGTCCAGTTCTGAGCTGTGTAGAACAGCTAACTTTTATCACTTCAGTTACATAAAAGAGATTTGAATCAAAATTTCAGATAGAACCAGGGCAGGCAGTGGAATGTTAAAAAGTATACAGGCCAGTCTTTTTCTTCTGCCAGATCATTTCTGTCAGCGATTATTGATGAATAACTGAGAAAGTGTTTCAAATACCTGGGGTTTATGGATCTATTTATTTTATGGATTAAGATGTTAATATTTATTTTATGCGTGCATGTTCATTCTGTGAATGCTCCCACACTGGGATATTTCAGTTTAAAGCAGAAATATTTAGAAATATGTGGTGCCAGTGCCTAGTAAGAATTGTAATATAACTATTTGTGTCTCTGTTGCACTCTGTATGTTTTGAATAAAGTATTTTCTGTGATGTATTGTTTGTTCTTTCCAGTAATAATATATTATTACTATAATATATAGTAATATATAATATATAATATATAATATATATAATGCAAAATGTATTGAAAGCAAAGACATTTTCCTATATTTTTGACACTCTTACAAAGTTCACTGTAAGAAAGCTGTAAGTCTAGCTATAGATGAAGTTGCAGATAGATATATGGAGGATATAAATAAATAAATAAATATTTAAAGGCAAATTCTTAAGAATCCTAACAGGAGATCCAATTACATCTTTCTGTATAAGTCCTCTTGGAAGCTCAGCATGGACAGCGTCAGAGATTTTATTTCTTTTTAGCATATTGATGTCATGTCTGTGTTTCTTATGGTATGTGGATGCAAACTTGAGGGATTTCTGCTTTATACACCATTACTAAATGAGAACATCAACATTAACACAGTTTGTTATTTATTCTAGGCTGTTTCTCTCTGAACTTCAGCTTTTACTGACAAAATATTTAAATTCTAATTTCAGCATTTTGGGGAAAGCAATGGAATTTAACTTTTGCAAGTGTAAATTTGAACAGAGAATATACATTCTGATGGGTTCCAGTTCAGCACTTTTTTTACATTAACCTTGATGTAAGTTGAATATGAGTAAGCATCCTCATGAATGCAGAAATGTGTCTGAAAGGTTGTCTTGAATTTTACAGACTAGGTTCTCATCTGATATGTTGTAATACAGTTTCTTTAACATCAATGATAATTTTCAGACACTGAGCATTCTTCTCTTAGTCTTCGTTTATGATTATTTTCTCATTTCATGTATATGCATGCAGTGATACACCATATATGTGTATATATAATTTTGTATATATTTAAGCATGTCTGAATATATGTATTCATATATAAAATATTTTGTATGAAATAATGAAAAATAATACATAGTTTCAGATCTATTTCTCTTTCATTTAGCTCTCAGAATATGACTTTATATGAGCTACAAATTCAAGGTCATCATCTGTTTTGACCAGCATATTAATAAAGTTTTATAAACTCTTTGTTCAGTAACCTTAACATTTCTGTGAGCAGCTTTAAAACTTTATAGGTGTAAAAAAAGATCCTATGTTAAAAAAATAAACAGCAGCAATAACAACAACAAAATTTAAGCTGTTCTTTCATCAGTAAATAAAATCATCAGCCACCAAAGAATATGTTTTGAATTTCCAAACTTACTCTTTTCACAATTATTCCCAGAAGGTGAGAGGCTAATGTACAAAATTATTCTGCTTTCTTCTGAGATCTCAAGAATTATGACCAAATTTTTCATCCCAAACTATATGCAAACAGCTCTTTACTGATTTGATGGGGCACTATACATTTGGAAAACAATTTAATTGTCTATTCATAGGTAACAGATACCATTACCATAATTATTTTTTCCACAAGTTTTTAAAACTTTATTCTGAGAAATATTTTGGTGGGTAGCCAGTTTCAGTTTCTCTGTTATATAGACCATCAACAGCTTCCTTCTTGAAAAAGATGTTACAAATATGAATAAAAAATAAGATATGCATTTTGTTACTGTGTTGGTTGATAATGAAATCAGTGACATCACTTTGAAGGGATGGATGGACGAATGCATCTGAAAGGAGAGATCTGATTCTGTTTTCAAATCATGTGCAGAAATTGCATGTGATTATAAAGTTGCAAATCTATGTTAGGACAAGAAAGGTGAGAAGAGTTGAGCGCTCTTTAATAGAACAGTGCTCTTTAATAAAGACCAGCTCTCTCACTCCTTAGACTTAGAGGTACAGCAGAGAGATTATGATCATGAAGTTAAACAGGCCTTCTGCTTTAACTTAAGTCTCATACTCTTATGAAGAGGCTCATAAGGAACTAGGTGGGTATCTTAGCATTAGAAAAAGGAATTTGAGTGCTGTGAAGAATGTTTGTACTACTGGAGGCATCCACTATACCTGTGACTTGACAAAGGTCATCAAACATTAAGAAAATGGTTACTATTGCCAACAGCATTCACATGAATACCTAGTCTCTAATTTAAGAGAAGGAATCAATATGCCACTACACACAACATATTTACACAAGTTGGTAAACTATGTTTTGCTAAATACATTCCAGATCTAAAAAATGACTGCCTGTTATAGATGGACAACATTTGAACTCTCAGAGGACGAAGAGCTGCTTTGTCACACCAGCAATTACAGCAATTTATAAATCAGACAATTCTGACAAGATTTCCAGCATGGGGTTTAGATAGAGTTGAACAATGCAAGGAAATAAGGCAATTCTACACAGAATTTACTCTGGATTATCCTGGATTATTTACCCTGAAGGTCTCACAACACAAAACAAACTGCTTCAAGCAAGAACTAAAATGTTTATTAAGTTGGAGTCATGCAAGTAATGACTTATTCATAAGGGCTTGACAATAACATTTGCACATAGAGGCCAAAGAGTTGGTGTCACGCCCCATTTTCCTGCTCTGGTTGCTCTTCTGGGCAGAGAAAATGCATGCCTGCTTACAATCTTGGTTGCTCCAAAGGCAAGGCTTATTTCAGTAAGAATAATTCTCGCAAATGTCATGACAGTTTCTGTGTGCCTAGGGGACAAGTGCACATGTAATTATGTGGCTTACTTTCATACACAGTGATTGCTGCACATTGATTTCCTAGTGAGTTCAGCTCTGAGCAATTATTCTTAAAAATCAAGATTACTTTGGGGCAATGAATAACTCACCTTAAAATATATAGATTTTACAGGCAGACAGGAATTTTAGGTAATCTGTCTGGTCTGTCTTCTTTGTTAACTCAGGCTTCACAGTTTAATTTATTTTTTTCTTCCTAAATGAAGTATTTTCTATCAGGAATGGAAACAGGAGTTAAAAGGATTTATTATTTAATATCATATAGGAGTTAAATGCAAATTAAGCAGAAAGTGAAGTATGATTGCTAAAAGGGTTAGTCACTAAAAGGAAAAAAAATGTACTAAAACAACACTTTTGAGTGCTTTCCTCATTCCTAACTCTTTTGTGCTTATTACAGATAACTGACTTTGTCATAGCTGCCTAAAGAAACACAGATAGCATCATAGTTCATATTGATAAATTATGATTTGTAAACAGATGTACATACCTTCTTTCAATCCCATCTCTCCTCAGACTACGAAAAGCTGCCTCCGCATAACAATGTAATTGTTTAAAATCAGTCTGTTTTTGAATATGGTTCACACCAAAAGGGAGAATTTGTTTCAGAACATAAATTTTTTTCCTCTTTTATCAGATAGATCCACAACAGATATATATGGATTATCTTCAAAAACTAGATAAAAGAAAAAAAAAAGAGAGATATCTCAAATCTGACCATAGAATGTGCACTAAAAAAATCACCTCAAATAATAATTGATTTTCACCCTGCAAGTCTGAAGAAAAAAGTGGAAATAATGAGTGGAAAAAGTGGAATAAAAAATTGAAAAAATAGGAATCCTAATTTTACCCCTATGAGACTCCCGATACTATCAGTGGAGTTCTGCTATGCACAAGGACTAGGAGTTCAGCCCAGCACATCTCCATCTGAACACTGTTATGGGTAAGAAGAACCATCCCCTAAAACATTTTTATTTTTTCTAGAACTGAGCTTCAGTGAAGATTTTATACTTTGAGTTTCTGTAACACTTGGCCACAGTCTGCTAACCTCTCCCTGAGGCTAGCCCATTTTTTCTCTCCCTACATCTTCATGCTCTCCTGGCTGAAGTCCCAGGTACATGGTAATACTCTGCCAAACCCAAGTTCAGAGCAAGGACACATCTCACTTCCAAAAGAGGAAGAACATTTCAAAAGAGGAGAGAATCTTATATCAGGAACCTCATCGTCAAAGAAAGCAAAGACAGTTGCATGAGTAGCGTCACAGTAAAAATAGTCTTTCCAGTCTAAAACACCTGCTCTTCAGGATTCATACAAAACATTTCTAAATCTCAACACCCTTTCAAATCTTCAGGGGATTAAAAAAAAAAAAAAAAAAAAAAAAAAAAAGAGAGAAAAATTGTGTTCTTGCTATAACTCCACAATGAAAAAGCTGTACAAGAACATCTAATAAAGTAAAACACTGTGATTTTACAGAAAAATGTTTTAATATAATAAAATACAAACAGAAGCTACATCCAAATCAGTATTAAAAGTTTCCCCTGCCCACTCTTTGATTTAACCATCTGGATTTGTCAGAGATATGTCACTTAGACATTGTATTAGTAATGTTTGGTGTGGCGCATTTTCTTCAGCCAAGTCATCTTTTCCCTCATGTTTCTTTATAAGCCTCAGTTCCTTTTGTTAAAACAAATGCTAAATCATACAAGCACGGTATAATGATGTTTTATTGCAGAGAATATCACAGTTATTTAGCTATAAACATTCTTCTTTCATATTTAACAGAAACCAATTAATCAGAAATAGGGCAAAGCAACAATCATGTTTTACGTTCTTGTCAATATTGAGAGCTTATGCTGATAATACATCTGTGGCTAGTTGCAGGCTGCACTTAAATCTGTGCTGGCCTGCCTAATCCTCTTTTGCCCCAAACGTATCACTGCTGAGAGGCTAAAGATAGAGTCATGCTGAGCTGCAAAGTATGATGTGCTGGAGCAGGTGGAAACCAGGATTAGAAGGCTTTCAGCAGCCCTGGGAAAGGCCCAGCTCTGAGGCATGTCCAGGCAATAGATGCAAAAGATGACTTTATTTCCCTTCTCTTCAGAGAAGCCACAGAAAAACCCTACTGCTACTTCTGGATTTGCCAGGGTCAACATGGATTTTTTGAAGTGTGAATCAGCATGTTGTGGCCTTCACTTGCTTGCTTTCCTCTGCTTCTTTTTAGCATTCCCTTATTGACAGTATAAGTATTTATCCTAACAGAAGTGAAAAATCTCTTCAGAGTGTCAGCATGAACTGGAATTAGAGAATCCAGAGAGATCAGTTATCCTGAGCATTGTTCACAATCAGCCCTTAACCCAAACTCCAGCATCCCCCTTCCCTTGTGCTCTTCCTGCTGATCTGTTTTGGAAAATATACGATTACTTTACATTGTGGATGGTGATATGATGTGAATACATCAGGTCTGGTGGGTATTTGTTTAAAAATAAAAAATAAAAATGTTCTGCCTTATGCTAGCCTGAACTGGATTCCTTCTCTGCCCATTAAGTCATTGCAAACAACTTGAAGTCCAACTACTTCAAGGAGTGTTTAGCGTACTGAATAAACTCCCTTACTGGTCTTTAGACCTCAGTGATGGAAAGGCAGCTGCATGATGCAGATGTTTATTTGAACTTTTTAAATGCATTGCCTTATTTGGCAACATTATTCTTAGCTGCTGTTTAGACTGAGTACAAGATCAGAGAGAGAGCTAACAGCTGCCACACCTAGTGCTTCTGAATGAGTGAGCAGTTATCTGTCTGCATCCTTCTGAAGAGATATACATTGAATTCTCCCCGTGTCATTTCCCTGTTGAGTCATTCCCCTATTGGTGAAACAGTTTCTTTTGCCTTTTGAACTGCCTAGACCATATTTCTTCTTGATAGATGTGGTGTACAAAGTGCAAAAGAGGAAATAAACCACTACAATGTCTTTGCATGCACAAGATAATAAGGCTGATCAATGCACTATTCACTTATAATGGAATGGTGACAGACATTTGAGGGTTAGATGAGGACATACTTATGTATATTCCAAGCATTCTTAATTGCTGTTATTAGGTCATAAAAGAAAAGGTATTCTGGAGTTCTGAAGTTTTTCTACAAGAACCAAGAGACTAGAGTCTGATGTGCCAGTCAAAATTCCCAGCTCCATGACATTCAAGTAATGGATGTTTCAAGGAATATCAATAGCCTGACAACCCAGATGGATTCATCAGAGGAGTGCAATAATATTTATTTCAGTGTTGGAAGGGATCTTTTTTCCCTTACCCTTTCAAGAATAGCTTTAGTAAGAATAGTTTTAGTAATACTAGGAATTTTTACCTTACAAATCTGAATACAATGCTTTTTCTTATCCTTTTTTTTTTTTTTTTCCCTAGGATAGAAATGTTCCATTGTTCAACTTTTGAGACATTTTGGGGAACAAAGAGGGACACAGAGGGAGGTTAGAAAAAGTGCAGAAGAATATTACATATAGCATATGACTCCACAGGGTAGACACCAGGGCTGTCATCAGAAAATGCCATTTCCTTCAGCATGCTAGAAATGGAATCAGTAATTTTCAGATGAAACATTCTCTGCATCCAAAAGCATAATTTGTAGGCATTCTATTGAATGCCTGAATTCTATTGAAGTGTTTCAGTTCTAAAAACCTGCTGTCAAACCATGACAGCATATGCCCATTTTCTTTTGCAGTGGGAAAGTGAGAGGCTAGAGCTCCCAGCTGCTGTGTCTTGGTGCACTATCACTATGTAAATTGCATTGCAGGGGAAACCTCAAGCTTGACAGCACTAGGAGTTCAAACTAAAGGACATCCATTGTCTTTTAGGTTTCAGCCTTGACAAAATGAGGCTTGGAATCATGGGAATACCACTTCAAGCCAAGACTTAAACTGTCTTCATGGTTTTACACAGCTCTCATATTCAAAAATGCCCAAACTATTTATTTTATTTTATTTTATTTTATTTTATTTTATTTTATTTTAT